>OX411547.1:40451938-40891307 GCA_948146395.1 Fragum whitleyi | reverse complement strand
CATACCCATACACACTTGAAAATGTTTTACAAAATCAACCACAATTATAGATCGAAAATCGAACTTGAGGACGTTGTGCTCAGGTGAGCTAAAAATACAGTTGCCCAGCTAAACAATATATCAAATTGAAGCTGACTAGATGAGCACAAGCAGTTGCACAAACATTTCTAGGCCCCATCTCATAATAGAATAGCCAAACAATTAAGAACAAGAGGACCATGATGGTCCTAGAATGCTCACCTCAGTCTTTTTGATCCCTGGGACATCACATAAATCAAATAAACAGATGTCAACAAAGAGATAATTTCTACATATGATCAATACTATGAAATATTTTCAGCACAGAGCAAGGATATGCCTTTTTGCTCTTTGATTATATGTAAAAAGGTACACACCCGAGTGGAGTTCAAATGTGAACCCAAAGTCTTGATATGAACAAACTTTGTAGAGGTCCACAAGATGATACTACATACTAACTATGAAAGCTGTCTGCCTTCTGGTTTCTGAGAAGAAGGTTTCTAAAGATTATCCCATTTTTACCCATCATGTACCCGGTGGAGCCCAAATATGACCCAAGGGTCTTGATATGAACAAACTTAATAGAGGTCAACTAGACTATGCTACAAACCAAATATGAAAGCTGTCTGCTTTCTGGTTTCAGAGGAGAAATTTTTAAGATTTTCCTTTTTTTAACCTTCGTGCTCAGAAGAGCTAAGAGGGATTTGCCAGGGTGGAGCCCAAATATGACCCAAGGGTCTTGATATGAACAAACTTGGTAGAGGTTCACTAGATGATTCCACATACCAAATATGAAAGCTGTCTGCCATCTGGTTTCAGAGAAGAAGATTTTTAAAGATTTTCTCTCTTTGATAATGTGTAAAAAGGGTTGTGCCTGGTTGGAGCCCAAATATGTCCCAAGGGTCATGATATGAACAATCTTGGTAGAGGTCAACTATATGATGCTACACACCAAAATATGACAGCTGTCTGCCCTTTGGTTTTAGAGAAGAATTTTTTTGAAGATTTTCCTATTTTCACCCTTTTAGTAAAATCCAATTTCCTGTTGCCATGACAACCAGAGTTTTTCATAGATTTCAAATTTTAGCAATTTTTATAAGGGACCACCCAATGAACATTTCTGCCAAGTTTGATTGATTTCTACCCAGTATTTTAGGAGAAGATGTTGTTTAAAAAAATTGTTGGGCTTTTGTAAAATTTCCCATTTCCTGATGCCACAGCAACCAGAGTTTTTCATGGATTCGAATTCTTTGAGCCATTTTTTCAAAGGACCACCAAAGGAATATTTCTGCTAAGATTGGTTGATTTTGACTTTGATTTCTAGGAGGAGATGTCGTTTAAAGAAATTGTTGACGCTGTGACGGACAGAAGGACAGACGGACGCCGGACATTGGTAGATCACAATAGCTCCCTTGAGCACTTCGTGCTCAAGTGAGTTACAAAGGGACATTTTGTTCAAAACCAACAACTTCATTTTGGCTGGATAAAGCTTGCCTACATTTGATCACAATGTAGACAAATCTTCTTCTAGGTACAACTACAACCTTAGATATAAAATACAGTCTTAAAAGCTCTTTTGAAACAATTTCCACTTATTTTGACAACATACATGTCAAACTGGTTTGGTATGTTTTCAAAATAGATTTTAGGTATGGTGCAACATCACACCATAATAATGTGATTTTTTCTGCAATTTATTTCAAATTATAGTTTTTTTTAATTCAATGATCTAAAATATTACTTTATATTTATCATTCTGTGAAATAGAATTTGATATATTGCTTAACAACCTTACTAGTACATAAACTATATATGTCCATTTATGTTGTGATTACACACCATACCTTACATAGATCTATACATTTACATAATAAGAATGAGTAAGACATATGTGTTTATGAAATAAGTCAAACTAAGTTGCTTGCATAACTATATTTTGGGCTGGAAATTCATTACAATAGTTGTAGTAGTACCTGGGTAAAACTTTAGACTGTACTTGGTTCAAATATGAGCCAATTTTTAGCTAAGTCATTCTCCATTTTACCGTAGGCAAGACATGTCACTAAGTTGAAGTAAGACAAAGTACATTTAGCAAAAGTACTATCAAACAATTTCTGTAAAAGAAGCATGTGCGAGTAGTAACATCTATGATGGAACTGTGTAAAAATAAGAAGTTTGATTAGATTATTCATTATTTTTTATTAATAGAAAATGCAATTTATTTGTTTCCCAAGCCCAGATAGCTCTTGTTTGTCATTCTAGAGATGAGAATCACGATCTTAAAATATATCATAAGGTTTAAAACCTAGTATTTCTAGTAGTCAACTTCTGGTACTATAATTAATTTGTTGTAAAAACACGCGAGTTTCAAACCATTGATTTCATGTGTACTTCATGATTAGATTTTATCATTTTCACAGATTCTATTCGTACTCTGAATGTAGTCCAACCCAACTGTTTCCGTGCTTGGTCGTAGCATAACTTTGATAGATGTTTATTAAATGGTTTGTACAGCAAACTAGGGTAAATTATACGCTCTAATTTGGCAAGAGTACAATTAAACAAGATATTACTACGTTGAACTACATTCATACTATGACAGAAAGTCCCCTTTCACCGTAGGGATTTTGAACATGCCCAAGATGTGTGCGCCACTACTGTGGGATTATATGGTAGAAGAATGTCCAGTCCACAGGTGACTAGATTAAACTACGCAGTCTACGGTAGGGTGCGTTGTAGTACGGCATTCTTTCACTACATTGAGAGTAAGTCTACAACGTGAAATGTGACGGCCATTTTTTAAAACATACTTTTTCCCTGCCTAACCTTGGACAAAAAAAGAGATACACATACTGCAAGAGTAGTGAATCGCTTGTTCAACTTTTGTTAACCGTAGTATCCAGGATAAAGGATTAACATAACATAGCATGCTACTAGGTTTTATTAAGTTCCAATTTACGGATAAGCTGGATTTGGGACAAAATAACGTACTATACCGTGAATAGACTTTTGAACATTTTTTACAATATCCAAGACACTACGGTCTAACTCACGAGAATGCACTACGTTACTCACTATGCGTAAGCACAACTTACTTTGACTTACTGCGTAGTATACGCTAAGCTGCGTGAATTTTACAGCTGATTTCCTTGATGCGTAACTACAGCCCCACATTAATTAACGTAAATGTGACCGAGCCTTTATCCAACAGTTATGCAGTTGCTTGTTCTGTAAAAAATGACCCTTTTCAACAATGTTTTGGCTAATCTGCCATAGCAATGACAGTCTTATGTTGCTAAACTGCTTGTGCTCAGAAAAAAACCTTCATTTTGTCATATAATATACCTAGACATACTGCTTTTTCTTACCAAAGAAGTGCCATTAAAATTGAGTTTCAAACACTTTACATGAACCTTATCCTGCATAGCGTTTACCCATCTTATTACAAACATTAAGGTTCATGTAAAGTGTTTGAAACCCAATTTTAAGGGCATTCATTTGCCAAGAAAAAAGCAGTATGTCCAGGAATATTATATATCAAAATGAAGCTATTTATGAGCACAAGCAGATGAAAAACATAAGACTGTTATAACTATAGCGGTATAGCCAAAACATTGTGGAAAAGGGTCATTTTGTACAGAACAAGCAACTGCATGACTGTTGGATAAAATTGGCTCATATTTTAACAAAGTCTAGCCTAAAGTACCATCCAGGTAGTGCTACAACCATTGGTATAAAACTCAGCCCCATAACGTAGTTATGCAAGCAATTTATTTTGACTTATTTTATAAACACATATGTCATATATGTCATTCTAATTTTGTAAACATGTAGATCTTTTTATGGTATGGTGTGTTATCACAACATAAATAGACATTAATTGTTTATATACCTGTAAGCGTTGTTTAGCAATATATCAATTTCTATTTCAAAGAATGATAAATATAAAGTAATATTGTAGATCATTGAATTAAAAAACAAGAGGGCCATTGGCCCTAAAGCGCTCACCTGATGCATGGCTAAACAAAAGTCAAAGAGATCAAGAAGAAAACATTTCAGTTAAAAATGTTGCCTCTAAAGTACTAAAAAACGTTTTTGACCCTCTATCAAACTTGTGTAAGATTTCAAGGCAATTTCAAACTTGACCTAGGTTTCAAACAAACATATTGACCAAGTTTCAAGATATTCGAGTAAACATGTTTTCTTTTTTAAAGATTTGACCCCTTGACCCCATTTTTGACCCCACTTGACCCAATTTTGAACATGACTGAGATTTGATGGAGACAAACATGTTTCAAGACATTTGGACCAAAGATGTGGCCTCTAGAGTACACACAAGGTTTTTCCAAGATTTGAACCCTTGACCCCATTTTTGACCCAACTTGACCCAATTTGAACTTGACCCAGATTTGATCGGGATATACATTCTGACCAAGTTTCAAGACATTTGAGCCAAAAATATGTCCTCTAGAGTGCACACAAGGTTTTTCTTAGATTTGACCCTTTGACCCCATTTTTGACCCCACTTGACCCATTTTCAAACTTAACCGCGATTTGATGGAGACAACTATTGAGACCAAGTTTCAAGACATTTGGGCCAAAAATAAAGCCTTTAGAGTGCACACAAGGTTTTTCTAAGATTTGACCCCTTGACCTGATTTTTCACCCCACTTGACCCATTTCGAACTTGACCGGGATTTGATGGAGACAAACATTCTGACCAAGTTTCAAGACATTTGGACCAAAAATATGGCCTCTAGAGTGCACACAAGGTTTTTCTTATATTTGACCCTTTGACACAATTTTTTACCCCACTTGACCCAAATTAAAACTTGGCCAAGATTTGATGGAGACAAACATTCTGACCAAGTTTCAAGACATTTGGGCCAAAGATGTGGCCTCTAGAGCGCACACAAGATTTTTCTAAGATTTGACCCCTTTACCCCATTTTTGACCCCTATGACCCAATTTCAAACTTGACTGAGATTTGATAGAGACAAACATTCTGACCAAGTTTCAAGACATTTGGGCCAAAAATATGGCCTCTAGAGCGCACACAAGGTTTTTCTAAGATTTGACCCCTTGACCTCATTTTTGACCCCACTTGACCCAATTTCGATCTTGATCAGGATTTGATGGAGACAATTATTGTGACCAAGTTTCAAGACATTTGGGCCACAAATGTGGGCTCTAGAGCGCACACAAGGTTTTTCTAAGATTTGACCCCATTTTTGACCCCACTTGACCCAATTTCAAACTTGATCGGGATTTGATGGAGACAAACATTCTGACCAAGTTTCAAGACATTTGGGCCACAAATGTGGTCTCTAGAGCGCACACAAGGTTTTTCTAAAATTTGACCCCTTGACCCCATTTTTGACCCCACTTGACCCAATTTCAAACTTGGCCAGGATTTGATGGAGACAAACATTCTGACCAAGTTTCAAGACATTTGGGCCACAAATGTGGGCTCTAGAGTGCACACAAGGTTTTTCTAAAATTTGACCCCTTGACCCCATTTTTGACCCCACTTGACCCAATTTCAAACTTGACCGAGATTTGATGGAGACAAACATTCTGACCAAGTTTCAAGACATTTGGGCCAAAATTGTGGCCTCTAGAGTGCACACAAGGTATAGTTTGACGACGGACGATGGACGACGGACGATGGACGACGGACGCTGGACAGCAGCCCATCACAATAGCTCACCTTGAGCACTTCCTGCTCAGGTGAGCTAAAAAACTATAATTTGAAATAAATCGCAGAAAATATTTCACAATATTATGGTGTGATGTTGCACCATACCTTGCATCTATTTTGAAAACAGACCAAACCAGTTTGACATGTATGTTGACAAAATAAATGGAAATTGATTGTATCAAAAGAGCCTTTTGAGACTGAGTTTTATACCAATGGTTGTAGCACTACCTGGATGGTACTTCAGACTGTACTTTGTTAAAATATGGGGCAATTTTATGCAACCGTCATGCTGTTGCTTGTTCTGTACAAAATGACCCTTTTCCACAATGTTTTGGCTATACCGCTATAGCTATGGCGGTCTTATGTTGCCTAACTGCTAGTGCTCACGAATAGCTTCATTTTGATATATAATATACCTAGACATACTGCTTTTTCTTGGCAAATGAATGCCCTTAAAATTGGGTTTCAAACACTTTATATAATATACCTAGAAATACTGCTTTTTCGTATTTTTTTTTGGGGGGGGGGGGGATTCAAAATTTTTTTAACAATTAAGGAAAAGGGTCATTCAAGGAACATCCATACAAAGTGTCATTGAAATCGGCCAAATAGTTCATTTTCACAGATTCCAAATAGTTCAGGAGAAGATTTTCAAAGATTTTATAGTGAAAATAAGTCAATCAAATCTTCTTTAACAAGTTTAGTTAAAGGATCACCCAAGGATCATTTCTACCAAGTTTCGTTAAATTCCACCAATTGCTTTGGGAGGAGAAGATGTTTTAAGAAAAAGTTAACACATACAGGTGGACATATGGACACAAAGCCATGACAATGGAGCCATTGTCCAGATTAATAAATGGATGTACAATACATTCACATAGGCGGTGTTTGACAGAATGATGTGTGTTGTACCATGATTGTTCTATATCGCTCATCTGAGTAGGTAAACTTATAACTTGTCGACATGGATTCTTTGATGTACACTTAGGGTGATTTTCATAATTTTTCAACCTTTGATTGGCCCAGTTGTTTAGGAGGAGAAGAAGTTGAAAGACATTGTTGATAGACAGACGGACAGACAGATGGACAGTGAGTGATCACAATAGCTCACCTTGAACTCTTTGTGCTCAGGAGAGCTAAAAAGGGAGTAGATATTTAATGAAAATTTATTATTATATTATTGCCATAGTGGCCCTAAACTGCTCACTTGAATTAAATTGGTACAGTGGATCTCACTCAAGTAATTTTCTGACAAAGAGGGGATTTTATTCCAAGAATTCTTAGTGAAAATATGCCCCACCTACACCCTGCCACATCCAGGCTCGAAACTATTCCAGCACTGCAAAGCCCATACTTTGGGGTCAAATGAAATTCCATGAACAAGTTTTGAGAAAAGTGACCCAAGGAGTTTTTTTACGAAGTTTGGTTTAAATCCAATCATTAGTAACTGAGGAGATGTTTAAAAACTAGAAAGCCATGAATGGCTTGAGTCACTCCACAAGCTTGAAATTCTTGTAAAAGCAAATAAATGTTTTGACTTGATTTTTAGATATTTGGGGTTCTACTGATGTTGAAAATGATTTTCAAAGTTTCAACTATATAACAGATAGAGAAATGACCTCTGCTATTAAAAGACATATTTTTCATCAAATCAAAATATTTTTTGGCTGCATAATGGGTTATCCAAAGATCATACCAAAAACGTTTGATTGATATCCATCAGTTACATTCTGAGAAAATGTTTTTCAAAGTTTCCACTATTTAACATATTGAGAATTGACCTCCACCCATAAAATGTATATTTTTCATCCAATTAAAATAATTTTTGGTACACTGATAAAGGGTCACTCAAGGATAATTCCAGTGAAATTTAGTTGATATCCAAAAATCAGATTCTGAGAAAAAGATTTTCAAATTTTCCACTATATAACATATAGAGAAATGACCTCTGCCCATAAAATGCATATTTTCCATCCAATCACAATGATTTTTTGTAGACTGATAAAGGGTCTGCCAAGGATCATTCATGAAAAATTTAATTTGCATCAATTGATTAGAATCTGAGAAAACTCACTTTTATCCATATTTGGAAATTAGCCACACCCATTTAATCCATGTTTTTCATTGGATCAAAATTTCTTGAACAACTTTGAAAGAGGGTAACCCAAGGATCATTCCTGTGAAATTGGTTGAAATCCATCCTGTAGTTTCTGAGGAGAAGATTTCTAAAGAAAAGTTTACGACTAGACGCACGGATGGACAGACGGACATGACGCCATGACAATAGCCCCAGTAGCTTTCAGCCAGTGGAGCTAAAAATTGTGCTCAAAATAAGCCTAAGCCTGCCATACCCATATTTGGGGGTAAATCAAAATTCAACAAACATGTTTAGAGGAGAGTCACCCAAGGAACATTCTAATTAAAGTTTCATTGAACCCTGGTTAGTGGTTCAGGAAGTGATGTTGTTCAAAGATTTCTGCTCAAAAAAGCCCCCGCCTGGCCACAGCAATATTGATAGGCCAATCAAAATTTTGCAAACAATTTTTGAAAAGGGTCACCAAAGTAAAGTTTCATAATAATCAGATTTTATTAAAAGGGTCAACCAAGGGACATTTTGGTACATAGGAGTTCAGCAGATGTCTTTCAAAGATTGTGGGCTCAAAGTAAGCCTCCCTGCCAAGCCCATATCTATTGGCTTAGCAAAATTTTGCGAAAAATTATTAAAGAAGGCCACCAAAGGAACATTTCTCTAAAGTTTCATAACAAGAGGCCCAAGAGGGCCTGTATCACTCCACTGGCTTAAAAAGCTCAATATTTGAAAGAGAGAGATTGAAAATAGAAGGTTATGAAAGTTAACAGCATTCAGAAGGAATACCGACTTTTTCTAAGTTGAAACTGACTTATGAAGGAATGCACTTATTTAACTAATATGTAAAATTACAAGAAAGACAACTATTTAGATATCACTTTGAAACAAGAGGACCTGAATGGCCCTAAACTGCTCACCCGAATTTCATTGATCCAGTGGATCTCATCCAATCCAAATTATTTGAACAACTTAAGAAGAGGGTCACCCAAGGAACAGTCTGGTAAAGTTTCATTGAAAACGGCCCAATGTTTCAGGAGGAGATATCGTTCAAAGATTATGGGGTCAAAATAAGCCAGGTCCTGCCTCGCCCATATTTGGGGGTCAATCCAAATATCTTGAAAAACTTTAGAAGAAGGTCACCCAAGGAACATTCTGGTAAAGTTTTATTGTAATCGGCCCAATGGTTCAGGAGGAGATGTCATTCAAAGATTTTGGGGTCAAAATAAGCCCCACCCATATTTGGGGATCAACCCAAATATCTTGAACAACTTCAGAAGAGGGTCACCCGAGGAACATTCTGGTAAAGTTTCACTGAATTCGGCCCAATGGTTCAGGGGGAGATGTCAATCAAAGATTTCGGGGTCAAAATAAGCAAAGCCCTGCGGCGCCCATATTTGGGGGTCAATCCAAATTTCTTGAACAACTTTAGAAGAGGGTCACCCAAGGAACATGCTGGTAAAGTTTCATTGAAATCGGCCCAATGGTTCAGGAGGAGATGTCGTTCAAAGATTCTAGGGTCAAAATAAGCCCCTACCTGCCATGCCCATATATGGGGGTCAATCCAAATTTCTTGAACAACTTTAGAAGAGGGTCACCCAAGGAACATTCTGGTAAAGGTTCATTGAAATCGGCCCAATGGTTAAGGAGGAGATGTCGTTCAAAGATTTCGAGGTCAAAATAAGCCCCGCCCTGCCACGCCCATATTTGGGGGCAATCCAAATTTCTTGAACAAATTTAAAAGAGGGTCACCCAAGGGACATTCTGGCCAAGTTTCGTCAAAATCCACCCATTGGTTTAGGAGGACAAGATGTTTGAAGAAAAGTTTACCCACACACGCACGCACAGACGGACGGACGCACGACGGACACCCAGCAATGACAATAGCTCGCTGGCCTTTGGCCAGTGGAGCTAAAAATCAGGTAAGTGCTTCTGGAGGAGATGTCATTCAAAGATTTTAGGTCCAAAATAAGCCCAAACTTGCCATCCCCATATTAAGGGGCCAATCAAAATTCTGCCAACAATTTTTTGAAAGGGTCCACCAGGGAACATTCTGGTAAAGTTTCATTGAAATTTGCCCAGTGGTTCAGGAAGAGATATCTTTCAAAGATGTTGGGCTAAAATAAGCCCCACCCTACCAATCCCATTTTTTTGGCCAAATTTTTGCAAACAAATTTTGAAGAGGGACAACCAAGAAACATTTTGGTAAGGTTTAATTGGAATAAGCCAAGTGGTTCAGGAGAAAATGTTATTCAAAAATTTTTGGCTAAAAATAAGCCCTTCCATGCGAACCCTTATTAATTGGCCAATCATAATTTGCAAACAATTTTTAAAGAGGGTCACTCAAGGAACATTCTGGTTAAGTTTCAGTGAAAAAAGGTAGGTGGTTCAAAAGGAGATGTTATTTAGAGATTTTGGGCTCATAATAAGCTTTGCCTTGCCACGTCCATATTTAGAGGCCAATAATAATTTTAGAAACAATTATTGAAGAAGGTAACCACTGAACTTTCTGGCAAAGTTTCATTGTTATTTGCCCAGTTCAGGTGGAGATGTCTTTCAAATATTTTGTGTTCAAAAAAGCCCTAACCCTTCCATGCAAATATTTAAAGGCTAATCAAAATTTGGCAAACAATATATTAAGAGGGTCACCCAAAGAATATTCTTGTAAAGTTTCAGTGACATCTGCCCAGTGGTTCAAGATATACCATTCAAAGATTTTAAAGTTAAAGAATGCCACACCCTGCAACACCCATATTTATGGGCCAATCAGATTTTGTGGAACATTCTTTTTAAGAGGTTTACCCAAGGAACATTTTTGCAAAGCTTCATTGAAATCGGCCCAGTAGTTCAGGAAAAGAAGTGTTAAGATTGTAAACGACAGTCAACAAAGTCAGGGTGATCCTAAAAGCTTCCCTTGAGCATGTAGTGCTAAGGTTAACTAAAAACAACAAGGGGCCCAAGAGAGCCCTATTGCTCCACTAACTTTCTAATAAATACCAATGAGAAACTCAGATATGAAGGTTTACAAGGAAATTGCATGGTTACCTGAAAAACCTTTTATGGTAAGCTGTTTTTCAAAAGAAACACTCATGCCTTGTTTAATTTATATTAGTAAAATGGTTTTGGGAGAAGAAGATATTTAAAAATATTATAGTGATAATAAGCCCCGCCATGCCAAGCCCTTTTTCTCTGGTCAATCAAAATATTGTGAACATTTAATAAACATTCATTTATTGATATCAAGGAAAATATAGGACAAAAGGACAAAAGCAATATTAAAGAATTCATAAAAAAGTTAAGCCCCCACCCACAGGGAAGAGGAAGTTTTAAAATATTTTAAGGTGAAAATAAGTCATGCCCATATGGGGTCAATCAAAATTTCTTGAACAACTTCATAAGAGAGTCACCCAACGATCATTCAGGCCAAGTGTCATTGAAATTTGGCAAATGGTTTGGGAAGAACAGATTATAAAGTTTTAATAAAATAAAAATACACCCATCCGTGCCACGCCCATATTTGGCGATCAAACTAAAATTTTTTGAACAATTTTGAAAGAGACTCACCCAAGGATCATTAATGCCAAGTTTTATTGAAATTGGGCCAATTGTTTTGGAGGAGAAGATTTTAAAATATTATCAAGTTTTTATAGTGAAAATAAGCCCATCCCTACCATGCCTATATTTGGGAGTCAATCCATTAATTTTGTGAACAACGTATAAAGAGTGTCACCCAAGGATCATTGATGCCAAGTTTTATTGAAATTGGGCAAATGGTTTGGAAGGAGAAGATTTTTAAAGATTTCACAGTGAAAATATCCCTTGCCCTGCCATGCCCCTGCGGGCGTCAATCCAAATTTCTTGAACAACTTTAAAGAGGGTCACCCAAGGGACATTTCTGAAAAGTTTAACCCTAAATCCACCCATTGGTTTAAGGGAGGAAGATGTTTAAAGAAAAGCTTATGAACATGCGGATGAAAGACAAACACACCACCATAACAATAGCTCACAGGCCTTCGGCCAGTGGGGCTAAAAACAAATAAGTGATTCAACGAACCACACAACAAATGACTCAGCAAATGAAAAAATAATTTTGGCAAATGATTGGATGGATTGATGGATGAATGGAAGGATGGATGGACCGATGGATGGGTGGACAGGTAGGCAGACAGACGGTTGGATGGATGGATGGACATTTGGATGGCTGGGAAAAGATGGATTGATGGATGGATAAATGGATGGTGAAGAATGGAGCCTAAAACACAATTTTAAAAAAAAATAATTAAACCGACGGAGGGATAAATAAATTGCCTGACAGACAGATCCATGCTAAAAACAAGAGGGACAGATAGGCCATGAACCGCTCACCTGAATTTAAATGGTCCAGTGGCACTCATCTAAGTAACTTTCTGACAAAGTTTCATTCACATTTTTTTAATTGATGAAGAGGAGAATGTAATCCCAAAAATTCAAAGTGAAAATAGTCCCTGCCCAAACATTCATTAATTACTGAGCAGACTCAAAATAAGCCCAACCCCACTATGCCAACATCTATCAGCCAAACAAATTTTGAAGAGGGTCATCAAAGGAACATTCTGGTAAAGTTTCATTGAAATGAGCCCAGTGGTTCAGGAGATGTCATTCAAAGATTTCTGGCTCAAAATAAGCCCCGCCCTGCCACACCCATATTTATGGGCCAATCAAAACATCGCAAACAACTTCTACAAAGTGTCACTCAAGGAACCTTCTGGTAAAAATTCATTGAAATTCGGCTCTGTGATTCAGGAAGAATTGTTGTTCAAAGATTTCAGGCTCAAAATAAGCCCTGCCCTGCCACATCCATATTTAAAAGCCAATCATAATTCCACAAACAATTTTTGAAAATGAATGCCCAAGGAACATTCTGGTAGAGTTTCATTTAAATCAGCCCAGTGGTTTAGGAGATGTTCATCAAAAAATTTGTGCGCATAATAAATCATGCCCTGCCACTCAAATATTTATGGGCTAATCAAAATTTCGCAAACAATATTTTGATAAGGGTCAGCCAAGGAACCATCTGGTAAAACTTCATTGAAATGGGCCCAGTGATTCAGGAGGAATTGTCACTCAGAGATTTTGGGCTCAAAATTAGCCCCTTGCAACACCCATATTTATTGGCAAATCAAAATTGAGCAAACAATTTTCACAAGAGCAACGCTGGGCGTGGCATTATACACGCGAAGCTCAGAAATAAATGAGTAATGTTTTGAGCTTTTTATTGATCCTTAGGATGTATTTTCTAGCAAACACTATAGTACTACTAAAATATTCACAAATTCAATGAGATTGAGATAATGTAATCAAACACCCTAGCTATGAGTTCTAAATACATGTGAAGTTTCAACATCATAGTCCTTGTATTTTGAAAGTAATGGAACGGACACGTATTTGCAAACTGAGTCAATCAAAGGGCAATAACTCAATAATTATAAATGTAAGTGTTGTGCTCTGCGCATCCTAGCTATGACATCTATACACCTGTGAAATTTCAAGACCATAGGCCTTATAGTTTGCAAGTTACTGACCGGACAAGAAATTTCTAACTGAATCAAACAAAGGGCAATAACTCAAAAATTACAAATGATAGAGTTGTGGTTCTTGCTCTCTGCACACCCTTGCTATGAGATCTATACACCTGTGAAGTTTCAAGACTTAGGCCTTATAGTTTGAAAGTTATGGACCAAACACAAACTTTCTAACTGAATCAAACAAAGGGCAATAACTCAAAAATTACAAATGGTAGAGTTGTGGTTCTTGTGCTCTGCACACCCTAGCTATGTGATCTATACACCTGTGAAGTTTCAAGACCATAGGCCTTATAGTTTGAAAGTTATGGACCGGACACAAATTTGCTAACTGAATCAAACATAGGGCAATAACTCAAAGATTACAAATGGTAGAGTTGTGGTTCTTGCACTCTGCACTTCCTTGCTATGAGAATTATACACCTGTGAAATTTCAAGACAATAGTCCTTATAGTTTGAAAGTTATGGACCAAACGCACACTTTCTAACTGAATCAAACAAAGGATAATAACTCAAAAATTACAAATGGTAGAGTTGTGGTTCTTGCGCTCTGCACACCCTAGCTATGAGATCTATACACCTGTGAAGTTTCAAGACCATAGGCCTTATAGTTTGAAAGTAATGGATGGGACACAATTTTGCTAACTGAATCAAACAAAGGGCGATAACTCAAAAATTACAAATGGTAGAGTTGTGGTTCTAGCGCTCTGCACACCCTTGCTATGAGATCTATACACCTGTGAAGTTTCAAGACCATAGGCCTTATAGTTTGAAAGTTATGGACCGGACACAAATTTGCTAACTGAATCAAACATAGGGCAATAACTCAAAGATTACAAATGGTAGAGTTGTGGTTCTTGCACTCTGCACTTCCTTGCTATGAGAATTATACACCTGTGAAATTTCAAGACAATAGTCCTTATAGTTTGAAAGTTATGGACCAAACGCACACTTTCTATCTGAATCAAACAAAGGATAATAACTCAAAAATTACAAATGGTAGAGTTGTGGTTCTTGCGCTCTGCACACCCTAGCTATGAGATCTATACACCTGTGAAGTTTCAAGACCATAGGCCTTATAGTTTGAAAGTAATGGATGGGACACAATTTTGCTAACTGAATCAAACAAAGGGCAATAACTCAAAAATTACAAATGGTAGAGTTGTGGTTCTAGCGCTCTGCACACCCTTGCTATGAGATCTATACACCTGTGAAGTTTCAAGACCATAGGCCTTATAGTTTGAAAGTAATGGATGGGACACAAAATTGCCAATGGACAGACAGACAGACAGACGGACGATGTAGACGATAACATAATACGACCCTTCGGGCGTGTAAAAAGGGTCACCCAAGGAACTTTTCTGTTATTGAAAACAGCCCAGTGGTTTAGGGGGAGAAGTTGTTCAAAGGTTTTGGGCTCAAAATAATCCCCACTTTGCCATGCCTCCTTTTTTTGGCAAATCAAAATTCACAAACATTTTTTGAAAAGGGTCACCCTAGGAGTAAAGTTTCAATAAAGTCGGCCCAGTGGTTCAGATGGAGATGTCCTTCAAAGATTTTGGGTGCAAAATGAGAATCAAGGTGATCCTAAAAACTCCCCCGGAGCATGTTGTGCTCAGATGATCTCAAAAGTCAGTTTGTGATAACAATATGGTCAGACTGATGGTTGACATGGAGTATTATATTGTTTGATTGATTCAATTGAATCTTTAAAACGCCACGTTCAACATTTTTTCAGTTATATTTCAGCGGCGGGAGCACCTAACAATGGATTCCTGGTATTTCTTTCACCAGTACAACCATCACATCCTTTCCTAGCTATGGAGTAAAATTAGACTGAATAATAATTAGTTGAACAAATACAGATAGATAGATATTGCTAAGAATGAATGACAATCAAAATTTCACTAACAATTATACCAAGAGGACCATGATGGTCCTATATCGCTCACCTGATGCTGCAAGTTCAAACTTATAAAATCTTACTCAATGACATATATGTAATCAAAAGACAAAGAGTCTACAACTTCCAATAAAAGAATGGGAGTTACTGTGAATTATTTTGGTGCATCATTGTGAAACAAGAGGCCCAAGAGGGCCAGTATTGCTCCACTAGCACTAAATGCCTAACAGATTTATGAAAATTAATTGATAACCTACATTACAAATATAATGCCGGGAAATAACTTATTTGTAAGAAGATAATCATTGAAGGCCAAGGTTAGCCAATGCATGAAATGAAAAACATCTCAAGTCAACAAACAATCTTACACAAAAAGCCCTTTTTTCATGACACAGAATAACATTTCAAAGTGGTTAAATGTGTGCATAGTCACATGAAAAGCAACATTTCATGTTTCATGAATATGTCAATGAACCAATTGTTGTTACAAGAAATGATAAATTACAAACTCTCCTTTCCAATGACACAGCAACATTATCACCAAGAAAGACGGTAAAGAAGGTAATGAAAGTCACCAGCATTCAGAAGGAAGTCCGACTTTTTCTAAGTTGAAACTGACTCATGAGGAAAAGAACTAATTTAACTAATATGTAAAATTACAAGGAAAACAAGAGCCCCCCTTACCAAACTGACTTAGACAGACTTATATGTCAGTTATATGTCAGTTATATGGGGCATATAACTGGCATATAAGCCACTTATATGTTGAGCTGAAATGTAACTATGTGAGATCTATGTATATGCCAGTTATATGTCTTGAATTAGAAAAGGTAGCAAACTCTTTATAAGTCCCATATAACTGACATATAAGCCTTCTTGTGGAGTAATGGAGAACATCTATGTCATTTATATGGATAGCTGCTAAGCCACATAGTCACCTGGCACATCAGACCAATGAAAGCTCTTCTTGTAATCTCAGTTTAAGCCAATGAAACAAAGTGTTATTTATTTATTCAGTTTAGTGGTAGTTTTGAAAAAAAATCCAATGTGTTTATTGTGTTTGGATTATATTGGTGTCTTAACAATGAAATTAAGGTAAAATCTAATTAGTATTTCTCTTTTCTGATTGTTTCATATGTAAATGATATTTTTACATGAAATATTAGGAGTACAAATAACACTTATATCAATATTTCAGAAATATAGAGGTAATGGACAAGAACTTTTGGGATGTTAAGAAAACTGGTTTTAATTGTGATTCTGCAACACAATGTCATGCTCAGGATTATTCAAAGAAGCAAATTGCAGTATACTAATCAATGAAAGCATATTTATGAAATAATAATTGTTTCTTTGAGCGTAGTGAAAAGAAAGTCCTTATTTTGCTTCAAATTCCTAAGTTGCCCAAAGTAGAAAAATGCTAGGCTTACAGGCTAGTTCATTTCATTACCTAGTTATATTATAACACTTTTACATAACATCTCCTTTCATTTGCACAGCAAGTATTATTCAAAAGTTAGTTTAGAAGTTGAAAATATTGTACACAGTTTTTGAGACAAAGAGAATAATTTCTTCAGAATAAAGTGTACACAAATGTATTCTGGTACTGACCTACTTTTGACATATATGGGACTTATATGCCCCATATAAATGGCATGTAAGTCCCATATAAGTGGCATATATGGGACATATAAGTGACATATATGGCCCATATAAGTTATTTTCCCCCATCCATATAACTGGCATATAAACCACATATATGTGACTTATATGGCATTTTAGCCATACATGCCACTTATATGGGACATAGATCTCATTTGCATTTAAAATCCTAATCTGTGACTTATAAGCCACATATATGGCAAACAACTATGTTACTTACATGCCGCTTATATGGGACATAGATCTAGACATATATGTGACATATAAGGCAATTTCGTAGGGGGATGCATGTCGGACATGGCCATCCCCCACCGAGAAAGCTTGATATTAAACTGAAGCCTAATAGATTAAGGGTTCTACTTTAAGAAATTAAGCCCCTACAAAATCTAAGCCTTTAAAATAAAAAAGGGCAATAACTCCAAAATTATGCAAGCAAGAGTTGTAGTTCTTGTGCACTGCACTTCACCTCCATGAGATCTATCCACCCATAAAGTTTCAATTTGATAGCTATTTTACTTTAGGAGATATGCTCCGCACAAAATCTAAGTCTTTAAAATAACAAAGGGCAATAACTCCAAAATTATGCAAACAAGAGTTGTCGTTCTTGTGCACTGCACTTCTCCTCCATGAGATCTATCCACCCATAAAGTTTCAAGTTGAAAGCTATTATACTTTAGGAGATATGCTCAGGACAAGTTTAGTGATGGAAGGACAGAATGACGGAATGACAGAACTGGAATGACGGACAGAGAGCATTACTATATCCCCTTCGCTGAAAACAGCGGGGGATAAAAACTAATTAGATATCACTTTAAAACAAGAGGACAAGAATTGCCCTTAACTGCTCACCTGAATTTTATTGATCCAGTGGATCTCATCCAATCAAAATTTCAAAAACAAGTTTTGAAGAGGGTCATCCAAGGGACATTCTAGTACAGTCTCATTGATAACAATCCAAAGGCTCAGGAGGAGATATAGTTCCAAGATTTCAGACTCAAAATAAGCCCCGCCCTGCCATGCCCATATTTGGGTGTCAATCCGAATTTCTAGAACAACTTTGGAAGAGAGTCACCCAAGAAAATTATAGTAAAGTTTCATTGAAATCGGCCCAATGATTCAGGAAAGAATGTCGTTCAAAGTTTTGAGGCCAAAACAAGCCAAGCCCTGCCACACCCATATTTGGGTGTCCATCCAAATTTTCTGAACAACTTAAAAAGAGGGTTTCCTAAGGAACATTCTGATAAAGTTTCATTGTAATCAGCCCAATGGTTCAGGAGGAAATGTCGTTCAAAGATAAGCCCCGCCCTGCCACCCCCTTATTTGGGGGTCAATCCAAATTTCTTGAACAACCTTAAAAGACGGTCACGTAAGGAACATTCAAATAAGCCCCGCGATGCCACACCAATATTTGGGGGTCAATCCTAATTTTTAGAACAACTTTAGAAGAGGATCCCCCAAGGAAGATTCTGGTAAAGTTTCATAGAAATCAGCCCAATGGTTTGGACGAGATATCGTTCAAAGATTTTGGGGTCAAAATAAGCCCCGCCCTGCCACGCCCATATTTTGGGGTCAATCCAAAGTTTTTGAACAATTTTAGAAGAGGGTCACCTAAGGAACTTTCTGGTAAAGTTTCATGGAAATTGGCCCAATGGTTCAGGAGGAGATGTCGTTCAAAGATTTTGGGGTCAAAATAAGCCCCGCCCTGCCACGCCCATATTTAGGGGTCAATCCAAATTTTTTGAACAACTTTAAAAGAGGGTCACCCAAGGAACATTCTGGCCAAGTTTCATCAAAATCCACCCATTGGTTTAGGAGGAGAAGATGTTTAAAGAAAAGTTTACGCATGGACGCACGGACACCTCGCCATGACAATAGCTCGCTGGCCTTTGGCCAGTGGAGCTAAAAATTAATTTAAGATTTCAACATAATTAAGAGGCCCATTTTTGGTGACTTGACAGCCAGTAGCTCCCAAGTTATCAGCCTGATCAAAATTGAAAGAAGGAAACATTTGCAAAATATTTTGAAAAGGTAGGCAAGTTCAGATATATACAAATTTAGGAACAATTTTAAATGTTCACAAACATATTGTTATCTTGAACACCTTTGCTCAATCCAGTTTTTAAAGATAAACATAGAAAGTATGCTGAGGTCAGATTGTCTATTAGCCAAAGGTGTTCTTTAAACGCTAGACTGGTCCAACTGTCTATTATCATACATTAGTCTACAGTAGGACTAGTCTACCAAAACAGATGACAGAGTTGCAAAGTAATTCGAGAAGTAAAGATCACATGACTGCCATCGAAGATCACATAATTACCATATAAGCAAAAGGCAAAACACAAAACGTATACAATTAATTATCCTATTTTTCGAACAGTTAAAGCAACTTAGAGAATAATTGGACGTTTTCAATGAATTTATATTTCATTTCTATTACGTGTACAATAATAAAAATTTCAATTACAACTGATTATTTGTCCACAACAAATTGAGTTGAGAAATAATCAGGCGGAGAGCTCATGTGAAATGTGTTATCAAACTAGAAAGCCATTAATGGCTGGAGTTGCTCCATAGGCTTGAATTTCTTGTTATAGCAAATCAAAGTTTCGATTTGATTTTTCGATATTTTGGGTTCTTGGAGCAAACACAAATTTAACAGCAGTAAAACAAGAAGACCTTGATGGTCCTTAATTGCTCACCTGAACCTAGATAGCTAGAAAATCACACTGTTGTCAAATAAAGATGCAATATTATTATCAAACTGAAAATAGTGATCTCGTGATCTTGTGAGTCAATATTTGTGGCTGTAACAGTGAAAAGGATGTTTAAGAAAACTGCAATTTTCAAAGTCAAGCGAACATAGTTCAAACAAGAAAATAAGTGTTTTAAGTGTCACTTACTGATATATTGTGGCAAAGAAAAATTCATGAATGATGAATAACATATTGAAAACTGACCTCAGCCTGTTAAAAACATATCTTTTTTTTTATCCAATCACAGAAATTTTGTGCAGCTTGATAATGGGTCACCAAAGGAACATTCCAGTGAAATTTGGTTGATATCCATCAATAATATTCTAAGAAAATGATTTTCAAAGTTTCTACTACATAAAAAATAGAGAGATGACCTTCGCCCATAAAATACATATTTTTTATCTAATCACAATAATTTTTGGTAGACTGATATAGAGTCACTCAAGGATCATTCCAGTGAAATTGGGTTGATATCCATCACTTAGATTCTGAGAAAATGATTTTCAAAGTTTTTACTATATCACATTTACATAAATTACCTCTGCCCATAAAATGCATATCTTTCATCTGATCACCATAATTTCAGGTAGACATATAAAGGGTAATCCAAGGATCATTCATGTAAAAAATTTTATTTGCATCCATCCATTATGTTCTGAGAAAAGTCTCATTTTACTATATTTGGAAATTAGCCATGCCCATTAAATCCATGTTTTTCAATGGATAAAAATTTCTTGAACAACTAAATTTGAAAGAGGGTTACCAAAGGATAATTCCTGTAAAGTTTGGTTGAAATTAATCCAGCAGTTTCTGAGAAGAAGATTTTTAAAGAAAAAGTTTATGACCTGATGCATAGAAGCATGGATGCATTGACGCAGGATGGACACAGCGCCATTTGAATAGCCCCAGTGGCCTTCAGCCAGTGGATGTAAAAACCCAGAATGAAATTGTCTTGGGTTCATTGACTGATAATGGGTCACTTGAGGATCTTTTTGTGAAAGGTTGGTATCCATCAGTTAGATTCTGTGAAAATGATTTTTAAAGTTTTCACTACATAACATTTAGAGAAATGACCTCCACCCATAAAATACATATTTTTTCATCTGATCACAATAAGTTTTGTAGACTGATTAAGGGTCACTCAAAGACACAATCCTAACCCTTATAATTGAATATTTAAGAAAGTAGGTCAAATGACGAGGTCAGGACAAGGGTTCATCATAATATCAGAATCAAAGACAACCACCTACTAACCATTAATATTGCCTTTATATAGTTCCATACCTAATTATTCAATATTTAAGAAAGAAGGTTGTAGGATTAAGATCTGGGTAAAGGGTTCCAAATAGTGCCTGAATCAAAGGTTTATCATCAACCAACCTTAAGTATTGACATAACACAGCCCTTGTAATTCAATATTAAGCAGGTCAAAGGTCTCGGTCAGGGTTAAGGGTTGATCATGATCTAAGAATCAAAGACAATCATCTATACCTTGATTTATTTGACCCGAAATTGACCTCTGTAGAAAAAATGCTCAGATAACAATTACTGACATATTTTATCCATTTACAAATATAAATTACATCCAACCTTTGTATTGACTTAACGCAACTCTAGCCCTAATTATTCAATATTAAAGAGAGTAGGTCAAAGGTCATGGTCAGGGACAAGGGTTCATGATGCTAGAATCAAAGACAACCATCTACATACTATATTATTAACTTAATACAGTCCTACACAAAATCGTTCATATCCTATGCTTGGTTAAAGACAGTTAGCTTTTCATATTTCTCCCTTTTGGTCCCTTTTTTGCTGACCTGAAAGCCTCAAGTACCCAAGTTCATTGCCCAACAAGACTTTCACAAAGAAATCTGAAAGATCATATACAAAGGATCATTTCAGTGAAGTTCGGAAGAATTCTGATCCAGAAGGCCCATTTTTTGATTATGCAGCCCGTAGCACCAATGATATCTACCCAATCAAAATTTAAAGAAGAAATCTGAAAGGGCATGTCCAAAGAATAATATCTATGAAGGGTTGAACTCTGATGGATAGTTCCAGTGAAGAATACTTATTTCAAAAGTCACCATAAGGGACCATTTTTTGATGATGCCTTTTAATATTTCACAGTTGTAGGCCCATTTTCTGGTGACATGAAAAGCTTTATTGCCCATATTATCAACCCAATCATAATTTAACAAAGAACCTGAAATGAACATATCCTGAGGATCATTTCCCCTAAGTTTCATTAAATTCTGACCAGTGGTTTCACATAAGAAGCTTTTTTTATATTTCACCAGACTTCCCGAAATTTCAGAAAAAGTGTCAGACATCCGGTCTTACAGGGTCTCAAAATCTGTCAGACCAAAAGAAAATCTGTCAGACCGAATAAAGCTAAACAAAACCGAAGAACACGAGGGCCATAGTGGCCCTAAATCGCTCACCTAAGTGAACTGTCAAAAATTGTTTAAAGTTGATTTAAACAGGATAAGGAATTCTGACCAAATTTCAGGTTGATTGGGCAAAAAAATGATGCCTCTACACTGCTTACAAGGTTTTTCTAGGTTTGATCCCATGACCTAGCTTTTGACCCCACTTGACCAAATTTCAAACTTGACCTTGATTTCATCAAGATGACCATTCTGACCAATTTTCAGATTAATTGGCTTCCAGAGTGTCTACAAGGTTTCTCTATGATTTGACCTAGTGACCTCGTTTTTGACCCCACTGGACCCAATTTCAAACTTGGCCTAGATTTCATTAGGAATATCATTCTGACCAATTTTCAGGTTGATTGAGCAAATAATATGGCTTCCAGAGTGTCTACAAGGTTTTTCCAAGATTTGACCCTGTGACCTCATCTTTGACCTCAACTGACCCAATTTTGAACTCGTCTGAGATTTCATCAAGACAATCATTCTGACCAAATTTCAGGTTGATCTGACAAAAAATATGGCTTCTAGAGTGTCTACAAGGTTTTCCTAAGATTTGACCCTCCTGTGATCTCTTTTTAGACCACATTTGACCCAATTTCGAACATATCCGATATTTTATCAAGACAATCATTCTGACAAAATTTCAGGTTGATCGGAGAAAAATATGGCTTCTAGAGTGTCTACAAGGTTTTTCTAATATTTGACCCTGTGACCTCATTTTTGACCCCACTTGACCCAATTTCAAACTTGTTCCAGATTTTATCAAGACAAACATTCTGACAAAATTTCAGTTTGATTGAGCAAAAAATGTGGCCTCTAGAATGTCTACAAGGTTTTTCAAAGATTTAACCCTGTGACCTTACTTTTGACCCCACTTGACCCAATTTCGATCATGTCTGATATTTAATCAAGACAATTATTCTGACAAAATTTCAGGTTGATCGGACAAAAAATATGGCTTCTAGAGTGTCTACAAGGTTTTTCTTATATTTGACCCCATGACCTCATTTTTGACCCCACTTAACCCTATTTGGAACTTGTCCGAGATTTCATCAAGACAATCATTCTGACCAAATTTTAGGTTAATCGGGCAAAAAATGTGGCCTCAAGAGTGTCTACAAGGTAAATGTTGACAACACACGACACACAGACAGACGACGGACATCACTTGACCACAAAAGCTCACCTTGAGCACTTCGTGCTCAGGTGAGCTAAAAATTGTGACAGTAACACCAGTTTTATGTCAATTTGTGATTATATACAAATTAAAACAAAATACTGACCGGAATACTCTTTAGTAAAACTCTTATAATATCAAATAGAAATTAATTCCTCTCTGGCAAACATGATCAGCTTTTCAAAATTAAAGACTTCATCTTGAAAGTCAAAATTTTTTCTTAGGAATTTGAGGGAAAATTTTTCAGAACCAGGGGTCACAATTTATATCTTAGTTTTCTATTGATACAGAAAAAAATGATCTGTTGGAACACTAGTTTTGCCGACCATCTCTAAATAAACAAAATAACATACATGGCAAATATTTTAATTACTATTTAAATAATTACTAAACTATTTTCATTTTTGAGATATAAAACAAGAGGGCCATCGGCCCTTAAGTGCTCACCTTTTAGTTTACAAAGGAAGCAAAGTGCCATAACTACTTATTTGAAATTCCTTACTGGCTTGACAAAAGTCAAAGACAGCAAGAAGACATACATATGAGTCAAATATGTTGCCCTTAGAGTGCACACCAGGTTTTTCTAAAATTTGACCCCTTGACTCCATTTTTGACCCCACTTAACCCAATTTTGAACTAGACCGGGACTTGATGGAGACAACCATTCTGACCAAGTTTCAAGACATTTGGGCCAAAAATGTGGCCCCTGGAGTGCACACAAGGTTTTTTTTTTAATTTGACCCCTTGACCCCATTTTTGACCCCACTTGACCCAATTTCGAACTTTACCGAGACAAACATTCTGACCAAGTTTCAAGACATTTGGGCCAAAAATGTGGCCTCTAGAGTTCACACAAGGTAAAAGTTGATGACTGACAATGGACGACGGACTAGGGACACCCAATCACAATAGCTCTCCTTGACCACTTTGTGCTCAGGTGAGCTAAAAAGCTATGAATATTCAATTTAAAAGGTTTTATTCCTTCATGCAAACCATTTTGATTGAAAGATCAAAGGAATCAGTTGTTTGCACAGAAAAGGTTGTATTGACGATCTTTTTAATGTTGGAAAATGACGCGAGATTAAGTTAGACTTTGACCTAAAAAAATAATTTATTCTGGAGATACCAAAATGCATCGGAAATTTTAACCAATAATATCACTGGCCCCTGACTCACTTTGCTTCTTTTTTCTTTCTTTTCTTTTTTTTTGCAATTGCAGAAAAAGGAACTCGAGAGTGAAATGGGACAGACGCAACTTAAAATAATAATATGATTTTAAATGAAAAAAATCTCCAATTATCTCTAACAAACTATTGATTAAGATCAGGAAAAAATTCTTACTAGAAATCATTTTTTTTAAATCCGTAAATAATCATTCTGTTGCATAAAACATCGGTGACTGTGTGTGAAATATATCTGTGTTAAACAACTGGTAACTTGTGTCGGCGGCTTGCCTTTGATCTCGGTCATCTGTTCTCAGGTAGAGAGACTCTAGTACATAATAGCTCAGTACATGTACAAGAGGGTTAAGTGATGGCATAAATATTTGGAATGGGAACAATTTGGCTTCGGAAAGATTGTTCCTTAATTTTCGGCCAAAAATCTTTGAAAGATATCTCCTCCAGAACCACTCAGCCAATTTCAATGAAACTTTACGATAATGTTTCTTGGGTGACTATTTACTTAAATTGTTCAAGAAATTTTGATTGGTCCATAAATATGGGCGTGGCAGGCGGGGTCTTTTTTGAGCTCGAAATCTTTGAACGACATCTTTTGAACCTTATGTTTTAATAAGATGGGTAAAGGGTTGCAGGTTCATTGTGATTGAGTATTTTGGTGCAATATGGACCAGAACCAGTTAATCATTATTAAATAGGTCTTGGGAGATTTCGGAGTATTAATGTATTCATTTAAAGTAAGCTTTATTTAATGAAAGTCAAAAGATTTTAAAGCCAGTGGAGCGATACAGGCCCTCTTAGGCCTCTTGTTTTTATTATTATTCATACATACATTTTATCATTACTTTTCCTACTGATTGCACTATGACTGGCAGTTTCTCAATTTTCATGTTTTAGAGTTTAAAATTTTTGTTTGTCAAAACGCATTGGAGACTGAATCTGTGCACCATTCTTTAGAAAATTTGCGGAATTGTAGCGGACGCACTGTTAATCTAAAGCTCTGTAACCAGGCTGAGCTCCTTGATAAAATTTGAGAGTCACCATTTTAGATAGAAATGTTCCGATTGTGTTCGGGATATTGGCTTTAAACCCGGAAAAGTGCCGGACAGTCAGACCGATTCAGTCCCATAAATCATCGGTCCTTGTCAAAATTTGCCGCACATATTCGTCCGTCCTTCGGGAAGTCTGTTTCACCATTTGGGCCCTCTTTTTGGTGACACATCAGCCTGTTGCGCATGTTTTATCAACCGATCAGAATTAAACAAAGGAATGCAAAGGAGCATGCCCTGCAGATCATTTCAGTAAAGTTTTGTTGAATTCTGACCAGTAGTTTCAAAGAAGATTTTTTTATATTTCACCATTGTAGGCTCCTTTTTTCAGTGACACATCAGCCCATGGCACCCAAAGTATCAACAGATCAGATTTAACGAAGAAATCTGAAAGAGCTTGTCATGAGGATCATTTCTGTAAATGTTGAATGAGATTCATCTAGAAGTTTCTAAAGAGAAGAGCTATGAAGAAAAAGTTAACATCCAGACACACAAATGGGTAGGCTCAGGACAGACACAGCGCCATGTCAAGATACCTTTGGTCAGAGGAGGTAATATATCCATCAATGAAAGTCATATCTTCCATCTTATCAACATTATTCTAGGGATAAAAGGTGACACTAGGAACATTCAAGTCAATTTGGTTGATATTTATCAGTGAGTTTCTAAGAAAATGATTTTCAAAGTTTCAACTAATTATGAAGACAACAGTCTATGGAAAATTCCTGGATTCCAGTCTGATGCCTGCTGGACAAATGGTGATAACAATACCTCATATCAAGTTGTGCTCAAGTGAGCTAAAAAGGAATCTAAGTAAGTATAATCCAAGATTCCTTTTTGAGATTTTTGCTTGAATTCTGCCTAGTAGTTTCACAGTACGTTTTTCATAATTCGCTATATGTGGCCCTCATGGCTAGACCAATAGCCCTTAAATCCCATGATCATTGCCTAATAAGGCTTTTAGAAAGAAATCTGTAAAAGTAAAGGTATCCCTGTGTAAATGTTTCCCATGATGTTCTTATCTTGAATGTAGTTTGAATATTGCTTACCTGTATGTATTTTCTGATGTTTAACAAAATCAATTTTCTTGGCAAATATAGCATCACAAAGGTCACAATTGAGTGGTTTGTTAGCGCTGTGCAGCCTGATGTGTACCTTCAGGTTACCTTTTGATGTGAATGAGGCGGTACACTCACCACATTTATAGGCTTTCTCACCAGTATGTATTCTTGTATGTCTAATGCAATTACTCTTCTTACTGAATTCTATCCCGCAGTATTCACAATTGTATGTTTTGGGACTGTGTCTCACGGTTGGGGACTTCTTGGGTTCAGTACTCAAGGAATCAAGAGGCTCATCTGTATAATCATTGACTTTCTTGTCTTGTATCAGGGATGAGTTTTCTTCAATGTTTGAAGCTACACCATCAGATTCCATGTTTGCTTGAAATGGTTCAAAACCTCCTCAAAATTTCAAAATATCCTGTTGTAAAAAACAAATTACAATCACTTTAATTCGAACTAGAGTTGCTTGAGCAGCTGATTCACTCCACAGGCCTGAAACTACTGATATGGTAATACGAGAATTGAAGTAAATCAATAAATGAATGTTTATTTCAAGGAAATAAATGTTTTTAAGTATCACATGCTGAAATATTTCTGCAAAGGAAAATTCATGACTGATGTATTACATGAACAAAATTAACCTTCGCATGTTAAATACATATCTTCCATCCAATCACAATAAATTTTTAAGCAGACTGATAATGGGTCACCAAAGGATCATTCCAGTGAAACAAGGCTGATATTCACCAATTAGATCATTTGGTAAATTTCTTGAACAGCTTTGAAAGAGGGTCACCCAAGGATCATTCTTGTGAAGTTTGGTCGAAATTCATCCAGTAGTTTCTGAGAAGAAGATTTTTAAAGAAAAAGTTTACCATTGATAGTTTAGGAGGAGTTGCACACACAAAAAACAGTGATTTTTGTTATATTCAAGGGCAGATAATTCAAGGTTTCCTCAGGAATGACTGGAGCAATTTGAATTTCAAAGGTCTTATGCACAACTAGACATCATAGGGAGTAATTTTGTGTATTTTCAGCTTATTCCCATTGATAGTTTAGGAGGAGTCGCGCACACAAAAAATTGCTAAAGGACGGACAGACGGACAGACAGACGGACAGACGGAGGGACGGACGACCAAGGCCATAACATAATACGACCCTTCGGGCGTATAAAAAGGCAGAAGAATTTTAATCAAAATAATAGATATGATGTATGTTAACAAACCAGCATAGTTGCCTGGTGCCTAAATTTAAATGTGTTTAATCAATCCTAGTCACTTCAGGAGTGTCAAACAAGTTTTATTCATTTTAATTCCAAAGCTGGATTGAAAACATGTTGTAAACATTCCTGAATTATGAAGTGTAAGACTTTCTTTCAGTGTGAGTTAAATTTTAAAATCAAATTGTTTACTATCCCAGCAAGTGTGATGGCCCTCAATCACATAAACAAGTTTAGCCCGTTAAGGAAATGCTTATGATTTCCAAATTGTCTTTTTATGGTTTCTTACAATATATCTACAGTTTTAATGTGACCATAAAGCTGTTAATGCCATATTCCATTTTCTATTGACTGGTTCATCATACCTCAAATGTAATTGGTAATTGTAATTAATTACATTTGAAAAGTAATTGTAATTTAATTAATTACATTGAGATTTTGTTGTAATTATAATTGTAATGATAATTGAAATATTTCAATGTAATTTGTAATTTAATTAATTACATTGGCATGTAATTGACCCCAGCCCTGGACCTGACGCACGCAGAAACTGACGGACGACAGACACAAACCCATGACAATAGCCCCAGTGGCTTTCAGCCAGTGGAGCTAAAAATAAGTTATCTAAATTAAAAATGAAATCTATGACAGTGTATTTGCGTACTGTTTATGGATGGTTATAAGTGAAATTTGGTGACATCAAATAGACAAACAGTGCAGTCAGCTAATCATGCGCACATCAGAAAGTAAAGTACAAAATTTATGTTGATATATCGCATGTACACAAAAAATCAATACTTGGCTGCACTCATTAAACATTTTGTCTATGTGGAAGACATTTTAAGTAGAACAAAATATCACCAAAGTTTCACAATTGGGTGATAAACAGAGGCACTGTCATATTTTATCATGGCAGTTTTCGTCGGCTAAACCCCCACAGTCTAGGAAAGAACTTTACTTTAATGTCAGTTATTCTAAAAGGATTAAAATGAAAAACATTGAGACAAAAACAGAAATCTATTTACTTTATAAAATTCACACACAAAAATCTTGTTTGAAATGAATGACTGATCCAATTTTTAATTATGAAAAAAACATGTTGTTCTGCTCTTATGTTTAGCCACCATTTTCTTATTTCATATGACATCATTTTATGCGCAGCTTCAGACAACACGCAGGATTACCCAACTTGAGTGTATGGAATTAAATCATTCCAATAAAACACCATCTGCATATTAATTATGATTCATTATCCATACGATTCCATAAAAATGAGTGATTACAATATAATAGGGACCATGTTTTACCTATTTTTGTAAAATTATTTGGTGAAATTTGGCGCAATTCAAGTTTCAGGTGTAATTCGTTTTTTCTATGCACCCCGCAGAGTCAACCAGTCACCAATAGCTATGATTTCAAACTTAAATTTGACACATAAAAAGATAACTAGATGAAGTGCTTTCGCATAAAATAAATAAACATTCAAACCAGTGGAAAACATATGACGGATAAAACATATTCCTCTACCATACAAGTTTTCAGTGGGCTAACTTTATCAAAGGCCTTGCTGAAGTCTAACAGAACTAGATCAGTTTATTTTTCTTTGGTAATCTTTATAATCCATAATTAATGCCCTTGCAGGGTGGAGCCTAGGTAACGGGTCATTGCACTTTAGGTTAAGGGAAATCAGCTTTTATCTGAAATAACCTACTTCTAAAGAGAGTCGACATAAATAACTTGAGACCTTAAATCGTAGATTGGTAACAAAATCCTCGTAACTTCAGTTTAATTAAGCTGAAGTTACGAGGCCTTGGTAACCAAACGATGAAATGTGTTCACTCTCTCAAAGCACATAAATCCTTTAGGTTTTAGGATACAGTTATTTGCACGTGTTAACGATGAGCGTTAACGATGATTACCCACTAAAATTTGAAGAACCTGTAGCCTTAAGTTTCCCCTATTCGAGCAGGCTCCCATATTCGATCACTTTGATTTTTAGAGATATTCCAATGTCTCACTTTTTTAACAAGTTGTAAATTGTAAGAAATCATTGTCAAAAAACTTTAATGTATAGCGGATGCTAAAAAAGTGCTAAACTTTCCAAATATAAGGATTTTTTCTTCCCTTCTCAGTGATCGGAAAAGAATTATTTGCAGTGGGTCAATGTCCCTTCAGTTTGCAAACTCAATGTGACAATTTGAAAATCATTGTGACAATTACGATTCTTAAAACACCTTGTTGCTTTATTAAGACTTATCAGTTCTTTTCATACATATTTAACATATACATCTATGGCTATAATATATATAGATTTCGGACCTTTTTTTCATTCCAAAACTCGAAGCCAATTTAACAATAGACCACCTGCTTCTTTCATGATGGTATGAACAAATAAATATCCCCACTATTCAACTTGACACTTATTAGAATTGATTTCATTTTATTAAACACATGTTAATATGCATCTTTGATGAAATAAAGCATGGAAATTCTCTCTGGTAGCATTCTATATCTTTTCAGAAATTTCAAAATTTCTAATTAACTTGTTTCTGAAAATGCAGATGAAATAATTGCAAATTTCTTTGTCACTATTTATTGTTGCCTACCAACATTTATGACTATTGCTGCAGCCAAATAGAGTATCTTGGTATCAACACTTTGTGGTGAAAACTCATGACATTTCAACAAGATAATTCTTCTCTTGCCAGTTTGACTTTTCACATAACGTCTGTGTATGTCCTGCACAAATATGCAAGTAGAAGTTTAATTCCTATGGGAAAAAAAATAATTTCATAGCCAAATTAATCTTGGTAAACAGGCAATTACCACCTGTCAATTGACGATCGCCGACACTATGAAGTCATTTATTTGGAATGATTAAATTGCCAATTAGGGGTTGCAAAATCTTTAACTAAATATTTTAAAACATTTTGGGTGATTTATTTAGATTTATCATTTGATAACTGTAACAAATTCGTGATCATTTTGAGATTAGAATTGATTCCTCCCATGACTTTTCGTACTTTTTTGAAAACAAAAATTGAATGGGACAAGGGCGCATTCTATAGTGAAATTAAAGTGACATTTTGGATTTAAATGTGACTATGGCGCACGGGGCAAGCCCAGTCACTGCCTTCTATTTTCAAATCGGCCATTTTTAATTTTTTTCTGGCCCTTCAATTGAAAATGTTCTTGCTCCATAGGCGTCCTGTGAATGACTTTTGAAATAATTCTAGGTCAAAAGGAAGAGGTCTCTTTGATTTTTTAAGTCTGTTTCAATATTGTGTGGTTTGTAATTTAATGTCAGGGTGAAAATTATCATGGTGCTCGAATATGGGAGACTGTTTTTAAATCGGGCATCGATTTATATACACCGTTTTCCAGAAATCACATCAGTTGTCTAGACGTTACATTTTAACCCTTATCCGCTGAGCAATGTGTTTGAGCAAAACTATGTGTTTTCAAACACCGAAGAAACGTCCTTTCAGTCACAATCTACAAACTTTTTTTTATCTTATTTGCTCTTGCTACAAATAAAGAATAGGCTATTACAAAATTTGATGTAATTTTCACTTTTGGTAATTACCAGTTTGTATTATCAGTGTTTATAACATGATTTTCGGTTGAGTAAAGGAGTTGAAACGTACAATAGGTTAACTGTATAATACATTTGTAGCAGTTACAATATTACTGCTCTGATTTTTTTCTCGAACGGTCAATTACCAGTTGTAGGGCTGACAACCAATAAAATTCTGTTATGCTTCTCACGTGGTCAAAACCCACGCTTACTGAGACTGGACACTTACATTTTGCGTGTTATCCACTGAGCTATTTGTTCAAGACAAACAACGCAGAAACAGCCTTTTTCAGTTACAATCTACATGTTTTTTTATCTCCTTCACTTTTGCGACAAAAAAAGGAATAGGCTTATACATAATTTGATGTAATTTACGTTTTAAGTAATTACCAATTAGTATTTTCAGCGTTTTTTACAAGCTTTTCGGTTGAGTAAAGGAATATATCAACTGTACTATAGATAGAATTCTTATCTCGCAGACCGATTATATAATCCAGTAACTGCCTGGATGTCATACAAACAAAGCTGTTGTATGATATACAGATAGAGGCAGATTACACAGACAGATTGATTAACGCATATTAATGATGGAGACAAATGCATCAAAATCAAAATCGGAGGGTGTGAAGCATTGTTGTTACGGGACTTGTTTCCTTATTCCTCCTTTCTCTCCGTTTTCCTTCGTCTCGAGTTCTTTCTTCATTTGTCGTCTGTTGGAATCGTCTGCTTCTATAGTTGACATGCTTTATTCCTAGTCTATTTTTAGCACATATTTCTTTGCCATTGCGTTGATTTTGATCGGTTTATAAGGCTTTACGCCGTTTTCGACTGGTGTGGTCATATTGAGCGACTGGAGCACCTAACCATGGATTCCTATTTTTTCTCATACCAGTACTACCACAACACCCATGCCCAGCCTCCAGCTGCTCCATCACATAGGTTCGCGATATCAAACCATTGTTGGGCGACATTTTTGTCTGAAAGGGTATTTGCCGCGGCCGAGCATCGAACCCGGGACCTCTCAAACGAGAGGCAGGTGTGTTACAAACTGCGCAAAGGCCCCGGATTACCGTTACGTTTTGATAAACTGTCGGTGTTGTTATAAAATATCGTAACTACGGCTTTACCCAAGCCGTAGTTACAAGATTTTATAACAACACATACGAAATATTGTTTGTCCGATATTGCGTCATTGTTAACTGGATAAAATCGTTCCCCATTGTGTTCTAACTTTTAGTTCTCTGCGCGAAAAACGGCTTTTCCAGTCCACTGGACCAAGGCTAAATAATTTTGTTGAAGAAATTTCATGTGCAATTTGTGGCATCTCAACTGTTACTGAGCCTATAAACTGCAGAGACATGACCGGGATTTGCCATTATCTGCCTCTATATAAATGCTTCCCTCAGGCGTCAAATTGATGCCGGTTCTACCCCCTTGACGTCTAACCGTAAAGCGCAGTTGGTAGCATGTTAGATAATCAATCTTAGTTGAACTGGCTTCAGTTCCAAGTTGAATGGAAATATTTTGTGACATATCTCTCAAGTTGAGTGGATATAATTCGATGTCCTCGAAAAGGAGTGTTAAGACAAAAACTCACAAATTGGGCAAATATTTTACTAACTTCTATTGTCCAAATTTGAGCACTTTCGATTGACAAACTATTACACTATCCCAGCCTCTCAATGTTGCCCGATTTACAGTGCTGACAGCACTTTGATTAAACTTTTCAAGTCAGTCTGTGTACATGCAACCATCACACCCTGTCACTTATTTATGTAACCTATCTAATTTTTCTTCACATCAATAAATCAAAATTAAGTTTATGCAACTTTTGGTGTAGTTTACAGGGAATTTTTTGCATTGTTTGAGTGTACCAGTGAAAATTTCATAGCTTAAGGTGCTTAAATATGGTTTTTTGATTGAATGGAGTTTACCACCGCTTTCAACATTTTTTAGTGATATCCCGGCCGCTGGAGCACCTAACAATGGTTTCCTGGTATTTCTCTCACCAGTGCAACCACCACATTCTTTCCTAGCCTCCAGCTGCTATCTCACATAGGTCTACGATTATCAACCTATTGGTGAGAGACAACTTGTCGGAAAGAATGAGTGCCGCCGTCGGGGATCGAACCCGGGACCTCTACTGGTTGGAGACCAATTGTCGCCAAGTACCAGTTCTCGCCAACTGCACATTTTCACAGTAAAGACGCAATATTCATTCACAATAAATTATTTTCTGATTAAAAGAAGTTATTGTCATCATAATTTGTAATTTAGAAGGGTTTCCTTTCCGTCTTCACCTAGAAAAAGGGGTGGTAGGGGGAACTGGTGCTTGGCGAAAATTGGTCTCCAACCAGTAGATTGACAGTCCGACGCGCTACCAACTGCTTGATTATGGGAGACTACAGGCTAGTATTGAAAAGTAAACTTAACTCAACAAATTAGGTCACGACTAAGCCCTACCCTGCCAGTTCATTAATTAGGCAGAATTACGAAACAAAGAGAATGCCTACTAGCAACACGATCATGTAAATCGAGCAAGTAATTTTGATAAACAAGTATTTCTTCATTGTCATAAACAATATAAATGGCGGTGATTTCTCAAAGGGACAAAAATCGTCATGAGTTAACTCGAGGAACGAGGGTTGTTTCCCTTGCACTGAAGAGCCCTTGCACTGAACAAGTATCGCATAATGAAAATTCTTTGATAGGATAATACAATCTAAACTAGAAAAGCTGTTAAGTCGGCAGATCAGTCCCTGGAAAAAGTACCAGGTTAAGTTTTCATCCGAGTTTTAAGGTCTCATGGGAGTGTCATTATCAACCAATTGAAGTAATTAACACCTTCACTGGCATCAGTGCTTAGGAATTTGACCTGTAGTAATACCACTATAAAACCGCTTCATTAAACACTGGTACCAAATAAAACCTATAAATCAAACTCTGCTGACCTGAGTTCTGCAGAAAAATAGCTTTGAGTTTCCTGCATTGATGATTTCTTAATTTTTAGTTCCACTGGCTGAAAGCCACTGGGGCTATTGTCATGGCGTTGTGTCTGTCGTGCGTCCGTCCGTCCGTGCGTGCGGTCGTAAACTTTTTTTTAACAAATCTTCTCCTCAGAAACTACTGGATCAATTTCAACCAAACTGCACAGGAATGATGCTTGGGTGACCCTCTTTCAAAGTTGTTCAAGAAATTTTGATCCAATGAAAAACATGGATTTAATGGGCGTGGCTAATTTCCAAATATGGTAAAAAGTGAGTTTTCTCAGAATGTAATTGATGGAAATCAATTAAATTTTACATGAATGATCCTTTGGTGACCCTTTATCAGTCTACAAAAAATCATTGTGATCAGATGGAAAATATGCATTTTATGAGCAGAGGTTAATTCTCTATTTGTTATATAGTGGAAACTTTGAAAATCATTTTCTCAGAATGTAACTAATGGATATCAACCAAATTTCACTGGAATGATCCTTGAGTGACCCTTTGTCAGTCTACAAAAAATCATTGTGATGGGATGGAAAATATGAATTTTATGGGCGGAGGTCAATTCTCTATATGTTATATAGTGGAAACTTTGAAAAATCATTTTCTCAGAATGTAATTGATGGAAATCAACCAAATTTCACTGGAATGATCCTTGAGTGACCCTTTATCAGTGTACCAAAAATTATTTTGATTGGATTAAAATATGTATTTTATGGGCGGAGGTCATTTCTCAATATGTTAAATAGTGGAAACTATGAAAATCATTTTCTCAGAATATAACTGATGGATATCAATCAAACATTTTTGGTATGATCTTTGGGTGACCCATTATCATGCAGCCAAAAATTATTTTGATTTGATGAAAAATATGTCTTGTAAGAGTGGAGGTCATTTCCATATATGTTATATAGTTGAAACTTTGAAAATCATTTCCAACATCAGTAAACCCCAAATATCTCAAAATCTAGTCAAAAAATTTATTTGTTTTTACAATAATTTCAAGCCTGTGGAGCGACACAAGCCATTCATGGCTTTCTAGTTTATTTAAAGGAGAAAAAATATATCATTTATGGGCCTGACTTTTATACCAGTTGAAAATTTATGAAAATCGAGACTCAGATCAGTCCATACACTGTTACAGTTTTACTTTTACCTGCTGTTAGAATCTATTTATACTTACATGAGTTTATTTTAAAAGATTATCAGCAGTATTTTGAAATTGTGGAATTTTGGATTGACAATTTTGCAGAAAGCAACATCAAACCAGCAATAGGTTTAACTTGCACTCATTTCCATCCTAAAACATGTGATAGAAAGCTTCACTATATATAATAAATACCATTTATGGAGTGTTTGCAAGGGTTTTGGTTGGTTAAAACCTATTCAATTTACATCAATGAAACTTAGATTAATCCTCCTCGATTCTGCTTCCTGGAAAATTCACCAGTATTTGTGCCTAATGTGTTCGCACGAGATTTGTTATCATGAACGAAGAGTAATGGTAAAGTTTACAATAGCAATACCAGCTAGGGCTTGTAATAGCAAAAAAAAAGAAGCTTTTTTGGGGAATAACAATGAAAAAGAAATAAATTTTCCTTAACACTTTTTTTTATTCATGAAAGGATCTGGGTAATAAGATCCTAATTAGAGTCTGTATTTCGCTCAGTGTTAGTATCTTCCAAGTAGACATGAATAGAAGGCGGGTGTTGACATTGCCGGGTACAGTCAAGACAGAATACTAAATCATTAACAGTTCATTTGTCCTGTATATTTGAAATATCCTGTTCAATCACCAATGGATTGTGTTGGATTTTACATTGAAAAGAAATCTTGTCCTGCTCTTCTGCAAAGCCTTTTAGCTCACCTAAGCACATCATGCTCAATGTGAGCTTTTGTGATCACTGAATATCCGTCATCTGTCATGCGTCGTGTGTCATAGGTCGCCGGGCATCAACAATTTAAGTGTTTACACTCTAGAGGCCACAAATATCATCCAATCTTCATGAATCTTGGTCAAAATGTTGGTCAGGTCACAAGGATGAACTCTATTGAAAATGGGAAGGATGCATGCTAAATCACAGGAAAAGGGGCCTTATTGACAATTTTCTTGTTTGCTCTCTAGGTACCACATATATGGCCAAATCATCATGAAACTTGATAATAATGTTGGTAAGATCATAAGGATGATCCTTTTGAAAAATGGGAATGATGTATACCATATCACGGGTAAAGGAGCCTTATTGAAAATTTTCTTGTTTACACACTAGAGGCCACAAATATGACCCAATCTTCATGTAACTTGGTCAGAGTGTTGGCAAAGTTAAAAGGACAAACCCTATTGAAAATGGGAAGGATCTATGCCATATCACGGTAAAGGGGGCCTTAATGACAATTTTCTTATTAGCGCTCTATAGCCACAAATGTGACACAATCTTCATGAAACTTGGTCAGAACGTTGGCCAAGTCACAGGGATGAAGCCTATTGAAAATGGGAAGGATCAATGCCATATCACGGGAAAAGGGACCATAATGACAATTTTCTTGTTTACGTTCTAGAGGCCACAAATAAGGCCCAATCTTCACGAAACTTGGTCAGAATGTTGGTCATTTCTCAAGAACTAAGCCTAACGAAAATGGGAAAGATCAATGCCATATCACAGGAAAAGGGGTCTTAAAGATAATTTTCTTGTTATATCTTAGAGGCCACAATTTTGGTCCAAATTTCATGAAACTTGGTTTTGTGTAGAAAATATCTCCTTTATGACATCTGCCTTTTTAATTGATATGATGTCCCAGGGGTCAAAGAGACTCAGGTGAGCGATCTTGGACCACCTTGGTCCTCGATCTTGTCTTTTATTGTGGTTTTTTATTTCGCAGCGAGAATATCTTCCTATTTCTGATGCTGTTTCATGAACTTTTGCTAATTTTGCAAAAAATATATTTTTCTTCATTAGAAGACTTTCATAAGAAGTAGTTGCAAAATCAATTTGATGAAATCTCTGAAAAAGATTTTCAAATAAACGTATTGTCCACCACTTATTCTGGTGGAAGTAATTCTCATAATCAGAATTTAGAGTTGTTGTATCAAATTGAATCTCCATTGGGGATTCCTTCATAACCGTATCCAAAACATTACTTTTGCCAATTTCCTTGTAGATATCACATACCGTCACAGGATTGGGGCTGATCTGGGTATCATTTATAAGAAGATATTGAATCTATTGAACTATACTGTTACATATATGATAGTTCATTTGCATATGCGAAAAAGTAATGTATAATGCTTTGAACATTAAAAGCCGCCTGATCATTGATTGTCTTAGCACACTTTTCTTTTCCTTTGAGCCAGCCAAATATATTACTGCTCTTCAAACTTTGTTCGTGTGGTTTAATATATTGTTTTAAGAATTGCACAAAATCATTGAAAATTATAAGACGATCTCCATGTTCATCTGTATGAATTGTAAGACCTCTCAAAGTCACTTGTTTAAACTCCATCGTTGAGATCTATTATCATCCACTGCTGGTTAACTGAAGTGCAAAGTGAAAACTAATATAACTATTAATTTTTCTTTTTCAGTTTGATATTGCTTTTTATTATTGGTTATTTTTGCTTAAAAAAATTACTAAAATTTAGTGAATACAGCTTGATATAAGCTTTGATTACCATTTCAGGACAATTAGGTTGTAAATGACATACCAAAAAATATGGTACAACCACCCCTTCACATTAAGCATTTGGTGATTGGTATTACTATATATAATGTATAGTTTTATCGAGTTTTAGGGTGTGACAATTTTATGGTGGCAAATTTGCCCAAAATGACCATCTTGGTTTTTACTGACATGATCTATTAAGAAGGAGTTTGAAGGAAAATACAAAATTTACATATTTAAGGTAGAGGACCAGTAATAGTTCCGCAACGTTTCAGAAGTAATGAGCTTTAACAGTCTTAACCGAGGTTTCCTAATGATTTTCATTAGGAAACCTCGGTCAACATATTGAAAGCTCATGGGCGCTGAAATGTTTCGGATCTATTATGGTTTCACTACCTTAATTCATTTTAATCACTCAAAGGATGGATATAAAAGTTTGTATATGTACGTCTGTGTGTGGTGTGTGTGTGTGTGCGTACATGCATGTGTGCATGTGTCTGTGTGAAGAACTTTGGCAAACTGACTTTTCTTCATATTGCTCTCCAAACAAACTGACAAAAAAATATTGTTAACACAAGTTCATAACTGTGACAAAAAACTAAAAGAATTAAAGTACTGAATGAAAGCTGGAGTTACAAAGTTATAGTCAACCATCCACAATTTATATTTCAATATATTGACTTTATTATAGGTAAATAAAGTTCCAATTATACCCAAAGAAGCTGATTTGCCTCAACCATAAATTTTCTTCTTCTTGGGATAAATTACAAAGTACATAAATCAAATTGGTATATTTTGGAGAAAATTATTCTTTAAAACAAGGGCAGTCAGTTTAAGGAGGGATTTGATACATTGTTATATTTGAAGGTTGACATGAAAGTAAGATTTACAGAAACGTAAATTACTTACCATTCATAGCCATTCATAGAAATGCTGTTTTTCAATTCTAACACAAATGATCATACTTAGACATATTTCCTCGATTCTTTCAAACACAGAGTCATAAAACTTAATATTAACTGAATGTCATAATAAAGTTATATTCTTCGTCTTTTCAAATTATCTGAATAATATTATAAATCACTATTCTATCTTTTCACATTAGATATTAATCAAATTTCATTTGTGGGAATTCAAATGAATGGTTTAACCATGAAACTGCTGGTTTTAAAATTGGACTGGGAATAATTTGGAAATCTCAGACCTCATGTTAACAGATGGAAACTAATGGCCTACTAATTGGTGTGAGATGACCATGCCAGCACTGCCTGTTTCAAGATTTATTTGACAGGTAACAGTTTTAATGACTTGAAGTGTGAGCTAAATTTTAGCAATCTGAGGTACTTTTTCCAGCGACTGAGATCGTGTGTTTGGCGACATTCGTTGATTATCTTAAATTAACCAATTTTATAAATGTGCGGGGGACTTTTTACGGAAGCAAATCGGTTTTCAACAGTAGGCGGTGTTCTCAAAATTGACAGATTAAAGTAATAATTGGATTAATAATTTTTAGACAAATAAGGGAAATGGCCATAAAAACGTTTCCCAATGTTTGAAATTTCTGTGACAGGATGAATAACGGAAATGGGATAAAGAAAAATCGGCATTGAAACTCGAATCAGCTCAGTATAGGTAAGTTGACTGGATGGTAATTGGAAGGCTATTCCAAAGTCTTATCGTTCTGGGGAAAGAAGAGTTTGCATGATAATTTGTTTTAGAGTGTGGGATGTTCAGTTGGAGATTTCTGGTTGAGGGGAGGTGGTGATTGCCGACAGCTGCTTGGTTTGACTTTATTTTGTATAACATTGTAAGTGAAGCTATGTTCCTTCTGTGTTCAAGGGTTTGCCAATTTAGTGATTTTACCATATATGAGACACTGTTTGTGAAGTCATAATTGTTGAGAAAATAGCGAGCAGCTGATCTTTGAACCATTTCTACTTTGTGAATATGATATTTCTGCCAGGGACACCAGGCTATAGAACAGTACTCGACTTTAAGAGGGCGGACATCAGTTTTGTAAGCTGCTTCCTTGACCCGGGCATTTTTTGTTTTCATGTTTCTTTTGATAAACCTGAGAGTTTGGTTAGCTTTCAAGGTGATAATGTTTATGTGGAGGGGGGGGGGCAGTTGAGGTCCTTACTGATATCAATTGACACCACGATATTTGGCTTGGTCCGTGGACTAAAGTTCTATGTTATGGAGTTTATAGGGAAACAGGCTTGTTCGGCGTTTCCTGTGGATATGAAGGACCTCACATTTGTCAGGATTGAACCCCATGGCCAAATCCTGTTCCCATAGTTCTAAAGAAAAAATGCCTCCCAGTATCGGAGGGTAGCGTAGATGGGACAGGTTCACCAGCCTAAAATGACCTCCGAAAGTAAATTCCAGTGATGTCCCTTTGGCATATTTCACGAGTTGGATGGCGAATAACTGACGACACAGTTGGAGTTGAGTAGACGCCGTCTCAAATCGATTTTTATGCCAAAAACGACGACACTCTTGAGTGAAAATGTTCACACGCATAAGATAATAAATGGTAGGTATCATTTAGACAGCTCCACACAAATGCTCCCTTCTTTAAATATTCTTTTTTTCCTTATACAGTGGGTCAACTTATTTCTCGCCCTATAGGGGCCCGTTGTTGTTGTTTTTTCAGCTTGAAATCCGCCCTGCATTCAGGCTGAAAAAATGTTGCAAACCGTCTTCAAATTATATCCCGCTTTACACGCAAGTATGGTTGATATGCCTAAAGCCTTGGGTTGTCTTTTATCCGTGGCTATTAAAAAAATATTGAACGAAGATAGCAAACATAAAATTCCTTCACAGTTCATTCTGAGAAAGGATTTTTTAGAGTAATTCTGTAATTCCGTACATGCAGGAAATTCCTGCGGGAAATTCCGTACACTTGAATTAATTACGTATTTCTTATAAAATGCATTTCAAATTATTTTAGAAATAAACATGGTTTTAACCAAGCCAATATACCTCAAACCATATATCGGATATTTACCGCGCAATCGTAACCCTATGTTTTGCTCATCGCCGATTTAAGGCGGCACTACTTGAGTCACTCCCTAATTCTCAAATACCCAGTCAGATAAGTACGTAAAGGTCACTCGGTACCATCTGTCCAAATGTCTGTATATGTAACCAATGCTTACGTTAATTGTGAATCATAGTTTAACTTATTGAAGAATAAGAAATACTTTTCACTCTCCTGGTAATATTTTTTGTGAAACCTAGTCCTTTTTAGATAAAACGAGATTTTTCATACTGTACGGAATTAGCCCACACTGAGAAAAGTACAATTGTAGGGCGAGGCTAATTTCGTACATGCCAATATTATTTTACCCATCAAGATCATAAAAAATGATGATTGACATATATTTGTTTAGGATAATCAAAACCTTGTAACTGCAGGTTGAAAAGGCTTGACTAACGTGCATTTGCCCAGCGGCCCCAGAGCAATTAGTTTTTCTTCGAGAAACAGTTTAGCATAATGAAGCAGTAGTTTCAGTGTTTTGATCGCCTACTAACGTTTAAAGTTTTCTCAGTGGATGCGCAAATCCGTCTACCAAGCCTGAGGAGGTCCCATTATTCCCTCATAGGCTCACCACACTTAATACTTAGAAGCACATGTTTGCCTTTTATGAACATGTTTAACTGTCTAAATTATGAATATGCCCCATCCACCAAACTAAGCTATTACTTTTACCGCCCCGTTATTCGTAACCGATTTTCCCGACGAAGCGTACGATTTAACCCGCTTATGTACGGAATTTGCCGGTATCAGCTACGGGCCTTTATTGTTATTTTTCTAAACATATGGCATAGTTTTTAGAGTTAAATAATGAGTATTCGCTAGAAGAAATATAATAGCATTAAGAAAGTATGTTATTATGATCGTCCTAAAGAAGACATTCTCAAAATAATCGAAACTATCCAAATCTGTACGGAATTACCCGGACCGACTCTATATGTTTTGACCAAATTTGCTGTAAAAAATGAGATTGCTCCATCAAAATTTTTTTATCTAAAGTTTTCGGAATTTCTGAATTTAAAAATGGTGATCTTCTAAAATGAACGGATTCGAGTATGTATTTACATTTTTTAAAGTCCAAATTTAAGGATGCGGCTTAAAACATACTATGCATGCAAAGCATCCAATTTCTTTAGGTGTCATCCCTGTTTTTTTCTTAATTTAACCTACTTATTTGACAGGCCACAGATAAAGGAAAACTGAGTTTTTCATTTGTTATGTATAGTTCCTTTACATAATATTCAATTATTCCTAAAGCAAGGAAGTCACACATAAGTAGACTGTGTCAAAACAAACACAAAATGAGCATGTTATTTTCAAGCACTAAACTTCTTCGTTTTGATGACGTCATCACAGTTGTCTAGAGCTATTTTTGAAAATACCCACGTAATTAGGCAAATACAGCATATAGGGGTGAAGCGGGATATGACTTGAAACCAAACTGGCATCCTGAACGCAGGGCTGGATTCAAGCTGAAAAAACAACAACAACGGGCCCCGATAGGGCGAGAAATAAGTTGGCCCAGTGATACTTTGGAACAGCCTACCAGAAACAATCGTACAGCAACCTGATATTGCGGCGTTCAAGAAGAGCCTTGATTCTTTTCTGATAGTGAGCCGTCCGTGAATAACCAAAATTGTTTTACAAGATCTTTTAATCTAACACTCACAATACTTTTAAAATTTGGCACCCTAACCAATGACTAACAGTTTTTATTCCAGCACAGACGCGCACCTGCCAGTAATACCTGAAAGGGGAGTTAGGCAGTATATATAGATAGATAGATAGATATTTGTTTATATATTTTCTTAAACTAGTATTTTCAAAAAATAAAAAAGAAGAAATAAATGCTCATGAAACTGACAAACTGCAATAGAACAAGAATGATGGCAGAAAGCGACAAAGAAAAAATTCATTTCTGACATAAAATATATGAGAAAAGATAATTCGGACAATATTTTGTCAATAGTTTTCTATTCAAAGTGATAAGAAGTCTTTCAAAGGGACTAAACATCAACATGTCAACTCGGCCTGTTTATCCATAAACAATCCATCCTGCTGAAGCCCTGCATGTCCACTAATCCGTCTTATTCTTTGTATAAAAATCAGAAAATGGACTTCCAACAATGCAAGAGAGGAACTACTTTCTCGTGAAAATCTATCTCTGTTCAGGGTTTTCACTAGCATCCAAAAGCCAAGAGTCAATGACTCTTCAGTCCAAATTTCCAAGAGTCAAAATGAAAATGAAAATCTCAAGAGTCAAATCGTGACAGAATTGTGTTCTTTCCCCTCCCCCCCCCCCCCCCCCCCCCGCCAAAAAAAAGTACAAAAAAGCAAAAAAGCAAAAAAAAATTAAATATATTGAAATAGATAAAATAAGTTCCAGATCATTTTTCGAAAAGGTGCCTGAAATAAACTCAATAAGTGATTTATAAATTTTCACCCAGTTACTGTCCCTCACAGTTCACCACAATGTCCAGTCATTAAATAACTACTACTACTAAAGATCTTAATTTCTGACATAAGACTCGTTTTTTCGTAAGTACAACAAAATGGAAAAAGTTTTGAAGTTGCAAATGCAAGTAAAAGATTCTAATGATTTTTATTTTTCACAAAAAGAAATGGAGTTCAACCACAAAAAACCAATGACAATTCACAACTGATCCTCCTATTGATGCTTATTGACTTACTATGTAGATACTGTTTGAATTATATTGAAATTATTCAAAACATTTCCAAGAGTCAAAATTGCATCATTTTAGATTTCTGCGCTTCAAAACCCGGTCAAACAAAAACCTGTTTCTTGTCAATTTCTGCCTTCTAATTGGGTTCATGTGTGCCAAATCTCTAACAAGTAACATTAAGAGGATTTTTGTAAAACTTAACTGTGTTTTGTTTTCCTTTGTGTGAAAAAAAACAACATAGAAATATGTTTTATTTTCCAGTAAACAACTAATTAATGAATTTAAAGAAATTACTGACTTTCCTAAAATGGCCAACTAACTTCATCATACCATACTGAACTTACTTTATATTAAAGATATTGAAGAGAAAAAAAAAGATATTTGTTATGACCCCAAATAAGCTCCCACATTGAGAGGCACAAATCCAATGAGAAACTCTAGTCAGAATTAGATTTGCAACCCCAGTGCACTGTAGAATAAAATTTTGAAATTAATTTGTTAATTATGATTTTTTTTGTTTATTTATATTGGATAACATAAAAATGCAATAGAAAATCAAGTAGATATTTTGATGGTCTTTTCTTAATCAATGCACACACAAGTGTTATTATTAAGGTGCACGAATCCTGGAGAAAAGAGGATTATGTAATAGTTAAACACTAATAATTGAAATTAAACGATTTAAACAGCAGAAAGGAGGGAGCGTAGCGACCGACTGAGGCTGTTTAAATCGTTAAATTTTCAATTATAAGCGTTTAACTGACTTGGTCTTTTTCCCGCCTTTTATATTATTGGCATCATATTGCACGATTTAAACGGAATAAGCCGGATATATTTATTACACGTAAACGCCCCTCTCTTATCAAATATGGAGTTGTTGAAATATGCACGCAAATATTGATTCTTTATAAAAAGCCATTACAGAAGATAAATATGAAGAATAATTTGGTTTTATTTACCCGACCATATAGATGAATGAAAATCTAATACTTTTTCACTCTGTTTAGCACGTTTCTTCGAAAGACAAAAATACTTAACAGAATTGTATTATCGTATGTAATAAAAGCCTCTTTATTGAATAAATGTGACAGTAATGTTTACGAACTTATGTATGAAGGGCAATCCTAGGACATAAACAACTATTATAACAGATTCTACCAATCTGTTGAGAAAAAAAGATGTTATACAGTCAACCACACCTTGGATATATGTACATGCAATGTCCCCTCTTGTGTCATCAACTAAATTAATGGTCTTTGTTAATTTTGGTGGACTATGATACGCCTCATATATAGTCGATCATGAAACGAGATTTGGCCAAATTTAGAAAGGGACCAACAGTAATTTAACGAGAAGTTTATTAGAATAAACGTTAAGAAAGAAGGATATATTGTACTGTTCAGTTAGATCTTATTATAGTTAGCGCTACTTTTCTTGAATATATGTTCAGGCAAGTAGAAAAGTCACTGTTCCATTACAGATTCGACATGGTATTCCATGCCATGCCAGATCGAAATCTACATAGGGCATGCGTTATACAACATGTGCACGAGTTTTAACGATTTTCCCGTGTACTTATCACGTGGTCATTGCATATTTATGAAGGGGTAGTTTCTGTCTGTACGCATGCGTGATATAACATGCGTGGTATAACATATAAACCTCGACGTTTAAATGAAATAATGATCAAAATAAGCCTGGGTTGCAAAGTTTATGGAAAATAAACCTTCAAAAAATTGGAAAATCCAGCCTTCTGATTGGATGATAATGTAGGACAAAGACTAAATGCTGTTTAAGCCTGTTTTGTCAAAAAAATGCATGATGCTTTTTTTGAAATATTTTAAACAATGGGGAATTAATCAACCTAATAATCAACGGAACGTGTTTTGATCAGATCTACCTATGTAATCCTCCATTCCTTTTGAAGTGAGTACAGTACTGATCAAATTGACAATCCAATTGTAATGTGATTTAATGCTGAGTGGTTATTGAACATATATGAATGATCGTGATTGCCTGCTGAACCCTTTTTTAGCTCTCCTGAGCACATCATGCTCAAGGGGAGCTTTTAGGATCACCACGAGTCTGTCTTGCATCGTCCCTCATGTGTCGTCCGTCGTCAACAATCTTAAAAACTTCATCCTCTTATGAATAACTGGGCCAATTTCAATGAAACTTTACCAGAATGTTCCTTTGGTGACCCTTTACAAAAATTGTTGGCGACATTTTTACATGAATATGGGCAGGGCTTATTTTGAGTCCGAAATATTTGAAAGACATCTCCTCCTGGACCACTTGGCTGATTTAAATGAAACTTTACCAGAATGTTTCTTGGGCGACCCTTTTCAAAAATTGTCTGCAAAATTTTGATATGCCCATAAATATGGGCATGGCTTGGTGGGGCTTATTTTGAGCTCAAAATCTTTGAATGACATCTACTCCTGAACCACTGGGCCAATTTCAATAATATTTTACTAGAATGTTTCATTGATGACTGACCGTCTTTAACAATTTTTTTCTTTTGCAAAATTTTGATTGGCCTATAAATATGGTCGTGGCAGGGTGAGGATTATTTGAGTCTCCTTATTAATGAATGGGTGGGTAGGGTCTACTTTCACTTTAAAATCTTGGAATGATATCTCCTCTTCAACAATAAGGCAAATGTGAATGAAGCTTTGCTAGAAAATTACTTGGATAAGATCCATTGGAATAAAATTCAGGTGAGTGGTTTAGGGCCGTTCTGGCCTTCTTGTTTCAATTATGAATGGAATTTATCACGGGACTTGGCTACTGTTGTTTCACTCTGACTTTTATATGTAATCAAATGAAAAAGTTTGAGTTTAGTTTATACTATGAAACTTCACTTACTGCTATTCACAATTTGACTTTATAATCATATGTTTATTTCAAATCACAACCAGAAGGTCATATACCCATGAGGTCAAAAACATACATAAAATACAATATGGCAAACATTAATACTGACAATAATGAAAACAAAGAAACAGATATCAAATTGGATACTCAATTCCTGCCAGTCCATAACAAGCTGTCTTGTTTGAAACAAAAAGCAAGACAGACATATGGATAGTCAGGAAATCAATTCCAAATCATATTTTTACTCTTTACTCCCAACTCAGTCCGAATATAAATGGATAAAATGGAATTGCTTGAAATTAAGCGAGAAGAACAGAAATTTAAGAATTACAATTTTCATTTTGGTAACAGCGCTGAAATACCGCCAGTATGTCTGTCTTGAAGAAATGTACCAATATAAACAAATTTTATGACTGTTTCCTATTTATAAATATGCTATTCACAAATGATTTGTTTAATGATAATAATAAAATTAAGATTATAGCAACAACAGTAGCTTATAGCAGGGTAGAATGACTTAGTTATATGGAAAGGAAGGTGCTAATTTTAAGAGGTTATAGAATCAGATAGGCATTTATTAAAAACAGTTTATGCATTAATTGAACAGGTCATATTCACAAAATTTTTGTAGGGATCTATGTTTGGTATGTATTGTATAAAGAATTGAATAAATGAAATTACACTCTCTTAAATGCATTTTGTAAATATTTGGTCCAAGAGAAGGTTTAAATCCTTTTGTTTTGAACATTTCTACAACAAGAAATACATGTGCTGATCCTTAATATTTTGCGGGATGGTTGCCTTGGTGTCCTGGTTCTCGTTTTGCAAAATCTTTGACATTTTCTGATATCTTTGATATCTTGAATTGAACTTTGGCTCTTATTTTCTCTATCAAAATATGAACTATTTTTATTACCAATATATATAACTCTAGATTCATATTTTGCAAATTATGCCCCTATTTCAACAGGTTTTTTTACCAACAGCCAAGCATTGGCACCCACATGTTGTGCTTTTGCATATACTTGTTTATGTATTTCAATGTGATCTTTTTGTCAAGATCCCTGTTACGTTACCATTGATTGGAGCATGGGAATAGCTCATCAATGCTATTAGCCATTTACCCTTCTTATGCTGATATAAGTCTTTGCTAAATGACAGTTAAAAAAATGATAATATAAGCTATTTCTTTTGAAATGGAGATAACAGTCCACGAGAAGAAAAACAACTTAAGAAACTATACAATTTATTTTTCCCCAACTCTTAAATTCTTAAATATTTGTCTGAATTGTTGTTCTTTGGCTACAATACTTATTATTAGTAAACTATACACAGAAAATAGCATTACGATATAATCATATGAACATGTCTTTCTGTTACTCTTCAAAATTGTATTGTTAAATCAAAGTGCTGTAAGCACTGTAATTGTGCGGTACTGAATGACTGAACTGCTTATTGTTGTTTCAGGAGTTTATGTATATATAGCATTTAAACAAAAAATAAATAAATAGACAAAAAATCAAAACCAAGTTATTGTTGCAGATATAGTCAAACCATACATGCCACTTTTAAAGTTATCCCAAAAACTTGTGGGAAACGTTCATTAGACAAATATTCTATCAAGGACGTTTTCAAAATTAATTCAACATCTAACTGCCAAATATAAGAAATGGAATTTGCTTCATTCATAGTTTAAGGTTTGAATATACACCGGAATATATCTCCATTCTTTTGATGCTAAAAAGATCCTTGTAAAACACGCTAAGCATTCTGTATTGTAGGTCTTTGGAAAATTTATCTCGTGCCACTTCTTAAAGATTTGTAGTAAAAAGTTTTCAGAAATGTACATGTAGATAAATCACAGGCAGACATAGACAAATACACCAAGATAAAGCTATAGAGAGAGGAGTGACACAATGCACTTACACTTTGAAAATAGTGAAGAGGTTAATAGGTGAATTATAAGGGGTTATTCAAAAGAGAGGGTATTAGGTAATTCATCCCACAATCCATCTCTGTAGCTTTTTCCCTCATAGGTACAAAGTGCAAATTTACAACTGCATTTTAGTAAACTAATGTTAATATTCTGTTATAAAGCTAAATTAATGAACTATTAAACTCTTCATGGAATGCACTGTAAATAAAACACTAATTAACAACCAGAGAAAATAAGAAGCTCAATTTATGCCAGCAATTTTAAAAACAAACTGTTTACAAAATTGATATGAGTTGGAAAAAAGGTTATTTTGCAAATTTTCATTAGATACAACCCGGGCAGAACCACGCTAATTGTGCTTCCGCACAATTAAAAACATATTGTGTTTTGTATTGTGGGCCAGTGTCCTAAATTACTTTTGTTGAATAAACTTACTTTGACTTTGAGTTAATCAAAGTGCTGAAGGCTCTTGGCAAAATATTATCTGACAAATTTTGTCTTGAAAATTGAGTCTTGGTCAAACAGATATGGTGGACTAAGATAAGACTGCACTGTGCACATATGTTCAGGATGATCTTTGTCTATATCTCCTGCCAAAATCAGAATTTTGGGGTTAAGAATGAATAGGATTAATAAACTAGAAAGCCATGAATGGCTTGTGTCGCTCTACAGGCTTGAATTTCTTGTAATAGCAAATCTAGGTTTTGACTAGATTTTTAGATATTTTGGGTTTTACTGATGTTGAAATGATTGTCAAAGTTTCCACTATTATAACATAGAAATGACCTACGCCCATAAAAGACATATTTTTCATCAAATCACAATAATTTTTGGCTGCATGATAATAGATCATTAAAGGATCATACTAATGAAGTTTGATTGGTATCCATCATTTACATTCTGAGAAAATGATTTTCAAAGTTTCCACTATATAACATTTAGAGAAATGACCTCCGTCCATAAAATACATATTTTTCATCCGATTACAATAATTTTTAATAGACTGATATAGGATCACCCAAGAATCATTCATGTAAAATTTGGTTGATATCTATCCATTAGATTCTGAGAAAATGATTTTCAAAGTTTCCACTATATAACATAAAGAGAAATGACCTCCGCCTATAAAATACATATTTTTCATCCAATCACAATGATCTTTGGTAGACTGATAAAGGGTCCCCCAAGAATCATTCATGTAAAATTTGGTTGATATCTATAAGTTAGATTCTGAGAAAATGATTTTCAAAGTTTCCACTATATAACATATAGAGAAATGACCTCCGCCCATAAAATACATATCTTTCATCTGATCAAAAAAATTGTTGGTAGACTGATAAAGGGTCACCCTAGGATCTTTCATGTAAAATTTGGTTGATATCTATAACTTAGATTCTGAGAAAATGATTTTCAAAGTTTCCACTATATAACATATAGAGAAATGACCTCCGCCCATAAAATACATATTTTTCATCTGATCACAATAATTTTTTGTAGACTGATCAATGGTCACCCAAGGATCATTCATGTAAAATTTAATTGGTATCAATCTATTAGAACCTGAGAAAAGTCACTTTTTACCATATTTGGAAATTAGCCACGCCCATTAAATCCATGTTTTTCATTGGATCAAAATTTCTTGAACAACTTTGAAAGAGGGTCACCCAAGGATCATTCCTGTGAAGTTTGGTTGAAATCAATCCAGTAGTTTCTGAGGAGAAGATTTTGAAAGAAAAAGTTTACGACCGCACGCACGCACGACGGACACAACGCCATGACAATAGCCCCAGTGGCTTTCAGCCAGTGGAGCTAAAAATCATGGCCATACTTAGCTAAGTTGCAAGTGACATACCACTTCTCTGTTTTATTTAAAAGCACCTAACTGTTAATGTGAATTGGTGCCATACTGTGCTCTCTGCAGTTGGAACATTACCAGTACTTCAATACTAGCTCCATAACTTTTATCTGACATCATTCTGACAAATATCATTGTGGCATAAGATATTTCTCAATTGACAAATGAAAAATGATATGTTAAAGTTAAATGAACAGCTGCTGGCTAAGATGTTTTAGAATGAGATTTTCTAGGGATCCATGGATAGTTGTACCATCTACTGTGAAATAACTGCAATACTGTTGTAAGTGGCAATATATACAAATTAGTCTATAAAGATAAATTATATGCATGCGTAATCCCTATGTGCTGCTGTGTTTTAAAAGACATTCTGAGAGCTCTCAGTTGGTCAAGCACAAGGGTATGCTAAATACATATATATTGTCATCACAACTATAAAGGCAGTATGTGGGTGACTGCTGTGGTCTTGAATCTGACTCCAACTCTTAGCCACCGTCAAAGCCCAGTTGGGAATGTGTGTTGGACTGTTTATCATACGATCCTGGGTTCAATCCACTTGGCATTTCTCCTCCTAAACCACTAGACAAATCAAGCTGAAACTGGCAGGGATGTTCTTTGGGAGAAGCTCTTCAAAATTTGTTTAAAGTGTTTAATTCCATAAAAAAACTCTCTGATTTCCATGGTAACGGAAAGGCTGAAAAATGACTGACATTGTTGAATTTCTCCAGCTCCTTAACTACTTGGCCAATCAAGATAAAACTTTGCAGGGATGATCCTCGGATGTAGCTTTTCGTAATATGTTAAAAGAATTTATTTCATCAATAACTTTGGTTTCCATGGTAACAGAAAGGCTGCAAAATGGCTAAATATTGCAAAAATTCTTAAAAAGAAAAAAATTCTCCTCCTAAACTACTTGGTCATTCAAGCACCAGGGATGATCCTTGGTATGGCTCTCCAAAAAATGTTAAAAGAATTTTATTTCACCAAAAACTTTTGTTTACATGGTAAAAGAGAGGCAGGGATGTTCATTGGGTGAAGCTCTTCAAAAATTGTTAAAAGAATTTAATTTTATTAGAATTCTTTTTCCCTGGTAACAGAAAAACAGAAAATTGCTGAATATCATAGGAAAAAATCTTCTTTACCTATATTACTGGGCCAATCAAGCTGAAACTTTGCAGGGATGTTTCTGAGGTAAAGTTCTACTGAAGTTGTTAAAGAATTTAGTTCCATCAAAAACTCTAGTTTCCACAGTAAAAGAAAATGCAAAAAAGTGCTGAAAAACTTAGAATAAATTCATCTTCTGCTCAACCATTGGGCCAATCAATTTTAAACTTGTCAGGGGTGTTCTTAAGGTGTAGGTCTAGTTAAGACGTAAAAGAATTCAATTGCATCAATAACTTTGGTTGCTATGTTAAGAGAAAGGTTGAAAATTAATGAAAACAAGCAAATTTGTTGAATTGATATCACCCGCCGAACATATTTTAATTGTCAATGGAGTTAATATCAAACTTAGGTACAGGTAATCTTTTATCTACATCAACCTATAGTTTTCAAGAAATAGTGCAGAAACGAATATTTCTCTGTATGTATATGGCTTAAACAGTCAGGGGCAGTAACTCTTAATACGGCAGTCGAACGGGAAACCCCAATGATATGCGCATGTCCTATTTGTAGTGAAGCTGTGTGCCAAGTATCATTGAAATCCAGTCTATAGTTCTCAAGAAATAGTGCATAAACCAATATCACTATGTATGTATATGGCTTAAACAGTCAGGGGCAGTAACTCTAAATTTGACGGTTGAACCAGGTTACCCCGACGATATGCTCATGTCCTCATTGAAGTGAAGCTGTGTGCCAAGTTTCATTAAAATCCGGTCTATAGTTTTCAAGAAATAGCGCGGAAACGAATATCACTATGTATGTATATGGCTTAAACAGTCAGGGGCAGTAACTCTAAATACCCCGACGATATGCGCATGTCCTCTTTGTAGTGAAGCTGTGTGCAAAGTTTCATTAAAATCCGGTCTATAGTTTTCAAGAATAGCCAGAAGCGAATATCACTATGTATGTTTATTGCTTAAACAGTCAGGGGGTAGTAACTCTAAATTCTGCGGTCGAACCGGGTAACCCTGACAATATAAGCATGTCCTCTTTGTACTGAAGCTGTGTGCCAAGTTTCATTAAAATCTGGTCTACAGTTTTCAAGAAATAGCGCAGAAATGAATATCACTCTGCATGTATATGGCTTAAACAGTCAGGGGCAGTAACTCTTAATTCGACGGTCGAACCAGGTAACCCCGACGATATGCGCATGTCCTCATTGAAGTGAAGCTGAGTTCCAAGTTTCATTGAAATCCAGTCTATAGTTTTCAAGAAATAGTGCAGAAACGAATATTTCTCTGTATGTATATGGCTTAAACAGTCAGGGGCAGTAACTCTTAATTCGGCAGTCGAACGGGAAACCCCAATGATATGCGCATGTCCTCTTTGTAGTGAAGCTGTGTGCCAAGTTTCATTGAAATCCGGTCTATAGTTTTCAAGAAATAGTGCGTAAACGAATATCACTTTGTATGTATATGGCTTAAACAGTCAGGGGCAGTAACTCTAAATTCAACGGTCGAACCGGGTAACCCTGACGATATGCGCATGTTCTCATTGTAGTGAAGCTGTGTGCCAAGTTTTATTTAAATCCCGTCTATAGTTTTCAAGAAATAGCGCGGAAACGAATGTCAGACAGACGGACGGAAGGACGGATGGAAGGAAGTACGGACGGACGGACGGACATGGAAAAAAATATACCCCCTCCCTGAAAATTTTTTCGGCGGGGGATAATAAAAAAAATAATCAAATTGCAGTAGGACGAAATTATAGTCTGTTTCTTAATTTTAAATGTACATCAAACAATCTCTGGTAATCTTAACATGGTTTACAAGTTATGAGTCGATTTACTCAGGTGAGCGATATAGGAACATCATGGTCCTCTTTTTATCATAAGTTAAGTATCATATGAAAGTTGGCTGAGGTTGGGTTCTAACTCATTATCCCAGGATTGAAAGTCTAGGCTTAGCCCCTGTGGATTAATAATCGCAAACTTATGTGGGATAGCAGCTGGAGGCTAGGAAGGGATCTAATGGTAGTACATGCATTGTTGCATTAAATACCAGAGAGCCAAAAAAGACCAAAAAATTGTTAAAGGGGGTGTTAACCCCCATTCAAGCAAACAAATTGTTGGGTCCTGGGCCTAATCCCTGATAGTGGCATACATCAATTCTGACATTTGTCTCCAAGTCCATGGCTCAGAAAAGGTCTTTTGTAACGGATAATCTCATGGTGAAATTGCCATTCATCTAGATTAAAACCATTTAATATCACACACTCAGTGCTCTGATAATTAATTCCAAACACTCACTCCAATCATTTAAATACGCTCTGAAATCATTTAAAAAAGAAAACAAAACTGCTAAAAATGTTCAACATTCCAATCAAATAATTGCATGATTTTTAAGGCTGGTATTGATTTTTATGTGTCTGTTTTGTCTGTGAAGACACAAAATCAGAAAACTTAGTAGATTTTTTCAAAGGGAAATAATAAATCATCACTAATTTATCACTTGTCTCTGGCCTTCAGGATATCTCGGACAGTAGATTTTCCGATGTCTAGAGACATGGATTTCAAGGAGTATGCTTTGATGTCTTGGGTCATTGATTTCAGATGGTCTTCCTAGTACTGGCAAATTTCCATTTTCATGGGTGCTGAAAGTGTTATCTCTGTATGCTTGATAGATGATTGGGAAACGATTGGAAATAAGCGATTAGAATTTCTCAATTAATTTTATAATCACCGGGGAGTATTGTTCTTCAAAGTAAAGATCAGTCTTGAGACTAAGTAGCAAAATAGGTGTTGGCACACGCAGATAGAATAGATTTGTCACATCATTTTGACACACTTTCCTAATTAAGTTGTTTGTAAGGTGCACAAAAATCGTCTGCAGTAAAGTATTGCAAGATTAAATGTTTATCAAGTGAACATATGTCAATCAGTCAGTCATAACAACAAACACGCTAATCCTTTCACAATCAGTCGCAACGCATAGTAATTACAATAGGTTTGAATTCGGATGGCCAACCCTTGATATGGATTACATAGACAAATATGTGTAAATGTTTTGATATTGTGTTCCTGAATTTTAATTCCAGTTCTGGAACGTGAGTTTCTGGATTAAAGTGTACAATTTATGAGTGAAATATTCGTTCCCATGAAATCTTTTCCGAATCTTGAATATTCTGGGTTCATGCCGTCCGTATAAATGCATTACAACTGTATTTATAGAACCATTTCATGTGAAAATACCCGTTACATTTGGAAGAAATAAATCAGAGAAATGTCAGATACATGTATTACCTTTAATTCATTGTTTAGACATCCAAATTTTCAGAAACAGTAAACACAACTGATTTTTCAAAACTTACACCAAACTGAATGAATGAATAAGACTGATTCATTGGCTAAAACCAAGGTTACAAGACAAGGTTTTATTGGTCCAATGGTGTCATGTGACTATGTGGCTTAGCAGCTATCCATATAAAAGACATAGATGTTCTCCATTCATTTGTCTTCTGAAGAAGGCTTATATGTCAGTTATGTGGGACTACCTAAACTTATTCCAGACTTATAACTGGCATATACATAGATCTCACATAGTTGCATTTCAGGTCAACATATAAGTGGCTCATATTTCAGTTATTTGCCGCCGCCACCATAGCGCAGTTGGTTAGGCATAAGACTTCCAATCTGGAAGTCGTGGGTTCGATCCCCGGTGGCGGCAAATATCCTTTCCGACGTTTGTCTCTCACCAATGGGTAGATAATCGTAAACCTATGTGAGATAGCAGTCGGAGGCTAGGAAAGGATGTAATGGTAGTACAGGTGAGAGAAATACCAGGAATCCATTGTTAGGTGCTCCGGCCGCCGCGATATAACTGAAATAATGTTGAAAGCGGCGTTAAACTCCATTCAATCAATCAATTCAGTTATTTGCCCTGTATAGCTGACATATAAGAGGCAAATAAGTCTGTCTAAGTCAGTTTGTTAAGGGATAATACAGAATTGAACCTTACATCAAGAGAATTATCTTTTGGAAAAAGCTCTTTCAGATTTCTTCCTTAAATTCTGAATGTCGTTTATAACATGGGTGCCAAGGACTGGTACGTCAAAGAATAGTCCCTTATGGTGTAATTTTGAATAAATCTTCTTCACTGAAACTACCAATTACAATTTAACCTTATTTCACAGGAATGATTCTTAGGACATGCTCTTTCAATTTTCTTCATTAAATTCAGATTGGGTAGATATCATGGGTACTTTGGGCTACTGCATCATCAAAAAAGGGCCTTCTGGATCTTTTTAAAATCTATACTCTTCAAAAAAAGTTTTTGACATTGAATTTTAGTTTTTTAGTAAGACAGGTATTTTTATATGTTTTAAGGATTACTGTAAGTCAAAGAAGCTGGAGCTCAGGCTTCTTTCCACTAAATGAAATCAGAAAAAACAATTCCTGATCAATGATTTGAAATTGTGATGTTGATTAAGACCTTTATGTCGAAAGTGTTGCATCCTCAACCTCTTGAATCTTGCTCTGCACTTTTTAATCCGGAGATTTTATGCTGTCAAGAGACTAAGAATGTCATTGAGGTTGCGGTAAAAGTGAAATAACACAAACGTCATTGCAGTATTTGCCTTGATAGACAACATTGTTTTTACATTTCAGACTAATCTAACTCTACACATGAAGCAGTGAGTCAAGTAAAAGTGGTGCTAAAGGTTGGAGAGAGTGTGCCCCGAGACAGCAATGTCATTTACAATGGTTTGTCTTCTGAATCCTGCCTTAAAGCAATCTTTAGCATTATGACGTTGTTCCTTTGTACATTTAACCATATTTCAGTTCAATTCTGTGCAAAGACACTTGGCTGTGAGCACGATGAAGAAGTGGTATTTCTTTCACAGCTTAATGAATAACTTTCAGTACTTTCTATTGAGTCTGAAACTTCAAGTGCTGTATGAGAAGACCAGATTTTGCATAATTAGACATTGATGTCATTATGCAGAAACACTATCAATTTATTCATTGTAATATGCTTGAATTTCTTATAGTACACTCAGTCAGGATTTACAAAACAATTAACTTCTATCGAAGAATTGTCTTACATAAGAAAAATCAATTTTTAGCTCCACTGGCCAGCGGGCTATTGTCATGGCAGGGTCTCCGTTGTCCCTACATCTATACGTCCGTCCGTAAATTTTTACTTTAAAAAGTCTTCTTCTCATTCAAGTTCTGGATAGATTCCAATCAAATTTCACAGATATATTCCTTGGTAGTCCCTCTATCAGATTCCATCAAAGAATTTAAGTCAGTTGAAAATCATGGCTGAAGTAGGCATGGCTAATTTCCATATATGGTAATAGGTGACTTTTCTCAGAAACTAATTGATGGATATCAACCAAATTTCACTGGAATGATTCTTGAGTAACCCTTAAGCTGTCTACAATTTTTTTTTGTGATGAGATGAAAAAAATGTACTTTATGGTCAGAGGTCATTTCTCTATATGGTATATACATGTAGTGGAAACTTTGATAATCATTTTCTCAGAATCTAGGCAATGGATATCGACCAAATTTTACTGGAATGATTCTTTAATGATCCTTTACAAGTTTTAAGCTCCACTGGCTGAAAGCCACTGGGGCTATTGTCATGGCGTTGTATCCGTCGTGCGTCCATCCGTCCGTGCGTCGGGTCGTAAACTTTTTCTTTAAAATTTCTCTCTGACCTGAGGCATTAATCGCCAACACTGTTCTGGGGAGGAGTGAAAAACAATTTTATTGATTTACCTGGCTTCGCTCAGTATCGATTTTTATCTCAGTGTATGAAAATCATATTCAACATCAGTAGAAATTGATCCCAAAATATATAAAAATCTAGTCAAAACTTTGATTTGCTATTATAAGGATTTCAAGCCTGTGGAGTGACTCAAGCCATTCATGGCTTTCTAGTTTATTTTAAATAGCTTTATCATCCTCTATTAATCATTATCAGGATACTCAGGCCTGTGGAGCGTATCACGCGCCTCTAGTAAATCATTGTCAAAGAACTTATTTTTAGCTCACCTGAGCACGAAGTGCTCATGTGAGCTATTGTGATCACCTTTCATCCGGCGTCCGTCGGTCGGTCGTCCGGTCGTCGTCCGTCGTCCGGCAACAATTTCTTTAAACAACATCTCCTCCTAAACTACTGGGCCGATTTACACCAAATTTTACAGAAATGTTGCTTAGGTAGTCCCCTTCAAAAATAGCTAAAAGAATTGAAATCCATGAAAAACTCTGGTTGCTATGACAACAAACAGTGAATTTTTAAGAAAATCTTTAAAATTCTTCTTCTCAACCAGTAGTCCTACAGACTTAAAACTTGGCATGGATGATCAGTTCATAGACCTGAATTGAAATAGCTAAAATCATATCTTTTGGGCCACCAGGTGCGGAGCACCAGGGGGGAGGGGGTAGTACTTTGGGTAAATTTTGTAATCTTCAAGCTGCTTCTTCTTCGGAACCAGGAGCTCTACAGACTTGAAAATTGGCATGGATGATCAGCTCATAGACCTTAATAAAAATAGCTTAAATCATATCTGTTGGGCTGCCAGGTGCGGAGCACCAGGGGGGAGGGGGTAGTACATTTGTGAAAATTTTGTAATCTTTAACCTTCTTCTTCTTCTGAACCAGGAGCCTGACAGATTTGAATATTGGCATGGATGATCAGCATATAGACCTTTATATAAATAGCTAAAATTATGACTGTAGATTCACCAGGTGCGGAGCACCAGGGGGGAAAGGGTAGCACTTTTGTGAAAATTTTGTAATCTTTAACCTTCTTCTTCTTCTGAACCACCAGCCCTACAGACTTGAAAATTGGCTCGGAGGATAAGCTCATAGACCTCAATAAAAATAGCTAAAATCATATCTTTTGGGCCACCAAGTGCGGAGCCTTAGGGGGGAGGGGGTAGTTCTTTGGGTAAATTTTGTAATCTTTAAGCTTCTTCTTCTTCGGAACCAGGAGCCCTACAGACTTTAAAAATTGGCATGGATGATCAGCTCATAGACCTTAATAAAAATAGCTTAAATCATATCTGTTGGGCGGCCAGGTGCAGAGCACCAGGGGGGAGGGGGGAGTACTTTTGTGAAAATTTTGTAATCTTTAACCTTCTTCTTCTTCTGAACCAGGAGCCTGACAGATTTGAATATTGGCATGGATGATCAGCATATGGACCTTTATATAAATAGCTAAAATTATGACTGTAGATTCACCAGGTGCGGAGCACCAGGGGGGAGGGGGTAGTACTTTTGTGAAAATTTTGTAATCTTTAACCTTCTTCTTCTTCTGAACCACAAGCCCTACAGACTTGAAAATTGGCATGGAGGATAAGCTCATAGACCTAAATAAAAATAGCTAAAATCATGACTGTAATGCCACCAGGTGCGGAGCACCAGGGGGGAGGGGATAGTACTTTTGTGAAAATTTTGCAACTTAAACCTTCATCTTCTAAAGAACCAGGAGCCCTACAGACTTCAATATTGGCATGGATGATAAGCATATGGATCTAAAATAAAATAGCTAAAACCATGAATGTAGGGCCACCCGATGCAGAGCCTTAGGGGGGAGGGGGTAGTACTTTGGATCAATTTTGAAATCTTTAACCTTATTTTTCTCCTGGATCAGGAACCTTACAGACTTGAAAATTGTCATGGGTCATCAATATATTGACATTCATAAAAATAGCTAAAATCATGACAGTAGGGTCACCAGGTGCTGAGTGTCTTTGGGAGGGGGTAGTACTTTGGATCATTTTTGAAATCTTTAAACTTCTTCTTATGAACCAGGAGTCCTACAGACTTGAAAATTGATATGGATGATCAGCATATGGACATTAATTGAATTAGCTAAAATCATGACTGTAGATTCACCAGGTACAGAGCATCTTGGGGGAGGGGGGAGTGCTTTGTTGAGAATTTTGAATCCCTACAGCCTATATATTTGACATGGATTGATCAACTCATTCAAGAAAACTTTAAAAGTCTCAGACTCAGCTTGTATATCTAGCATAGATTAGCTGATCACAGACCTTTTATGAAAAAAGCTTCAATAAATAATGACCAGGGGAGGAGCAGAGGGGGGGGGGGGGGAAGGATTATTTCAAATGTTATCTAATTGAATAATAGAAAATCTCTTTTTCTTTGGTTGCATGGACATACCTAGGTAATGAAGCTTTTTTCTCAGGTGAGCGACCCAGGGCCAACTGCCCTCTTGTTAAGAGTATATTTGTTCAACAAAACTTAATTGCTCTTTCAGATTTCTTTGTTAAATTCTTGTTGGGCAATAAACTTAAGAACTTGAGGCTATTGTGTTAGCAAAAAAGGGGCAAAAAGGGAGAAAAATAAAGAATGATAACTGTCTCAAATTAGCCATATGATATGAATGATTTTGTGTAGGACTATATTAAATCAATGATTAAGGTATGTAGATGATTTTTACCTTTGACCTAAAATGTTGAAAGCGGCGTTAAACACCATTCAATCAATTCAATTGACCTTTGACCTACTTTTTATACGCCTGAAGGGTTGTATTATGTTATGGCCTCGGTCGTCCATCTGTCTGTCTGTCCGTCTGTCCATCTGTCTGTCCGTCCGTCTGTTAGCAATTTTTTGTGTGCGTAACTCCTCCTAAACTACCAATGGGAATAAGCTGAAACTACACACATTTACTCCCTATGATGTTTAGTGTGCATTAGACCTTTGAAATTCAAATCGCTCCAGTCATTCCTGAGAAATCTTGAATTACCTGCCCTTTAATTTAACCAAAATCACTGTTTTTTGTGTGCGCAAATCCTCCTTAACTATCAATGGGAATGAGCTGAAACTACACATAATTTCTCCCTATGATGTGTAGTTGTGCATAAGACCTTTGAAATTCAAATAGCTTCAAGCATTCCTGAGAAATCGTGAATTATCTGCCCTTGAATTAAACAAAAATCACTGTATTTTGTGCGCAACTCCTCCTAAACTATCAATTGAAATGAGCTGAAACTAGACACAATTACTCTTTATGATGTCTAGTTTTGCATTAGACTTTTCAATTCAAAATGCTCCAGTCATTCTTGACTTATCTTGGATTATCTGCCCTTGAGTTGATGAAAAACAAAATTTCTTGTCAGCTCATTTTCTTCTACATTTTGGATGGGAATGAAAGGAAACTTGCTATAATGACTCAGTAGGTTGTCTTTTTGTGCTTAGGACTAAATATTTTTCACATGTAAAGTAGTTCCTGATCTATCTACCCTTTAATTCACAAAATAGTTTAAATTTACAGATTTTTTTGTGCGTGTGTGTGCACAACTCCAACAAATTTAATTGGATTGAAATGAATCTTGCCATAATGTAACCCTGATATTTGGTTATGCATAAGACTATAAATTCAAATAGCTTGGGTCTTTCTTGTATTATCTGCCCTTGAATGATTGAAATTCTCTATATTTCTTTTGTGAGCAACTCGTCACACTTTGAATTGGAATGAACTGAAACTTGCAAAATAACTGTTTGGCATATTGTTGTGCATAAAATCATTTTCAATTTACACTCAAAAGGTCATGCTATGTTACGGCACCAGTTGTCTGTCTGTCAGTTTGAAATATTTTAAGCTATCATCCAAGCTCACATTACTGACAAGCCAAGGCTACTGACAAGCCCCATCGGGTGTATATGCACCGCTCTGCGAAGCTCTTGTATTAAACAAGAGGACCCTGAGGGCCCTAAATTGCTCACCTGATATTACAAGTAAATTGTCATTCCCATGATAAGGCGCGAATCCTTCCAATTTGTCCATAGGATTCATCCTTGTGACCTGGCAAACATTCTGACCTAGTTTCATTAAGATCCTCATTTTCAATTGAGATCATCATAATGACCTAACAAACATTCTGACAAAGTTTCATGATGATTGGACCATATTTGTGGCTTCTAGAGTGTAAACAAAAAATTGTCATGAAGGCCCTTTTATACGTGATATGGCACAAATCCTTTCCATTTTCAATAGGGTTCATCCTCGTGACCTGACAAACATTCTGACCAAGTTTCATGAAGATTGGGCAATATTTGTGGCCACTAGAGGGTAAACAAGAAATTTGTCATTGAGGCCCCTTTTCTTGTGATATGGCATGGATCCTTTCCATTTTAGCAATTTTTATAAGGGACCACCCAAGGAATATTTCTGCCAAGTTTGGTTGATTTAGACTCATAAGTTTAGGAGGAGTTGTCATTTAAAAGAAATTGTTGACAAAATTGTCATCAAGGCCTTTTTTCCTGTGGTATGACACTGATCCTTCCCATTTTCAATTGAGATCAACCTCATGACCTAACAAACATTCTGACCAAGTTTCATGAAGATTGGACCATATTTGTGGCTTCTAGAGTGTAAACAAAAAATTTGTCATTAAGGCCCCTTTCCCCGTGATATGGCATGGATCCTTTCCATTTTAGCAATTTTTACAAAGGACCTCCCAAGGAATATTTCTGCCAAGTTTGGTTGATTTTGACTCTAAAGTTTAGGAGGAGATGTCGTTTAAAGAAAAAGTTGACGCCTTGACAGACAGACAGACACCGGACATTGATAGATCACAATAGCTCCCTTGAGCACTTCGTGCTCAGGTGAGCTAAGAAGAACCTACTAAAATTTGTTGGGTATTTTACCCAATAACAGATGTATTTATGATACACTGAGTGTAAAAAATGTTTACTCTTAGATTTGTTTTTGTTTCAGATGAGTGAAGATTGTGTAGACAAGGAAACTACATACCACAGTACACCAGGTCCCATTCAACAGTTATATCCACATTTAGAAACAATGAGCATGTCAACAATGTACTCAGATAATACACTTACAAGTCCTACAAATATTCCTTCTGGACCTTCTGAACATGATTCAGTTACTCATACTGATGGTGCCATGAGTGTATTGGATACAGACACTTCCACGGTCCTTGATGAATCTAATGAACTAACAACTAAAACTGATATAGAATCAAGAACTCATTTAGATAGCTCACAAACTGATCCTTCAAAAATGTCCAAATCACACACAGAGGAGGAGATAAAAGCCGAGTCTGATGCAATAATACAGAGAATCTTGAGTAGTTTTCCTCCAGGTTTGCCTGGTATATCTCCTACAAGTATCCCAAGTATTCCAAGTCTAAACAAGTCTATTCCTGTAATTAACAAACAAAGCAAATACAAAGATAAAGAGGTCATAAAGCGGTTTAAATGTGATCGCTGTGATGCCGCCTTTACTCGTAATCGTTATCTCGTAATTCATTACCGCACACATACAGGAGAGAAACCATTTAAATGTAGTCTTTGTGATGCAGCATTTGCGCAGATGACATCACACATCCTTCACATGCGCAAACATTCTGGAGAACGTCCATTTAAATGTGACATGTGCGAGGCTACATTTATCAGTAAGGGTAGTCTAAACTCACATCTTAGAAAACACTCTGGAGAGAAACCTTATGTTTGTTTTTACTGTCAAGCTGCATTCTCACAGAGGAGTCACTTGAACCAGCACCAGATAACACATACAGGGATAAAGCCATGGAAGTGTGAGTTTTGTGAGATGGGGTTTAATAGTCGGAGCAACTTGAATACACACATGAGGCTTCACACAGGTCAGAAGCCCTTCCAGTGTAAATTCTGTGATGCATCATTTGCCCAGAAGAATCATCTCCTCATTCATGAACGCTCTCATACTGGTGAAAAACCATTTAAATGTGATGTTTGTTCTGTTGCCTTCACTGCAAAATGTACACTGGTCCGTCACATGAAATTACATGAAGGTGTCGCAGAAAAAACATTCAAATGTCATTTCTGTCCTGCTGCTTTTAACAAGAAAGCATGGTTAGCTAGTCATGAAAAAACGCATATTGATGAAAATCCATTTAAATGTGAGTACTGTACGGCTGCGTTCCCAGAAATGCACATGCTGATAAATCACTGGAAACTACACACCATAGAGAATCCTTTCAAATGTGTTCAATGTTCAGAGACCTTCCCTACAGAAAATAGTCTGATAGTTCACCAGAAAATACATAGTGGGAATGGAAAGAAGGAAGGATATAAAGGAAATAAACGAAAGAGAGAGAATAACAAGTCAAATGATAAACAAGGAAAAGGGTTAAAGATAAAGATAGGGAAACCTGAGAAATCTAAGGATGTTAATAAATTAATATTTTATAATATTGAAGAACGTGAGATAGAAAAAACTGATGAACAGCCAAAGAAAGAAAGAGAAGCAGAGAGTGAAATTGAAGTCAAAGAAGAGGTATTTGATACTGAAGGAACAATTTGTAAAAACAGTTGTGGCAAGGGAGAAAGTGACTTCAAGTACAAAGAAATAAATGACTTACATGATAGTGGGGTTGAACAAGAGGATGGATCTTAAAATGAAAATAGTGTGGACAAGGAAGTATTGAGTGATAGAGAAAGATATAATAGTGAAGAAATGAAGTATCTGTGTGAGGATGAAATTTGCTTGGATAATGAAGAGCATGTAATGAGTGTTAATTTAGAGAGTGAGGATAAGAAGGAATGTGTTGATTTTGACAGTGAAGAGGAGGATTATCATAACAGTATTAGAGAATCAGATAAAGAATCCATGGAATAACTGTCAAATCTTAATGATGCTAAATAAGACTTACCATATGAAATTTTGAAAATCTCTATATTAGAATTAATATCAGATATTCTGTAGAATTGAAACAAAACATGTTATCCCTATCATTCATAATTTTGAATACAATGGCTGTACAGTTTTTAGCTCCACTGGCCAAAGGCCACTGGGGCTATTGTCATGACGTTGTGTCTGTCGTGTGTCCGTCCATGCATGCAGTAGTTTTCTTTAAAAATCTTCTTCTCAGAAACTACTGGATGAATTTCAACCAGACTTCACAGGAATGATCCTTGGGTGAAAAACTAAATTTTACATGAATGATACTTAGGTGACCCTTTATCAGTCTACAAAAAATTATTGTGATCAGATGAAAAATATGTATTTTATAGGCAGAGGTCATTTCTCTATATGTTAAATAGTGGAAACTTTCAAAATCATTTTAAACATCAGTAGGACCCAAAATATCTAAAGATCTAGTCAAAACTTTGAATTGCTATAACAAGAATTTCAAGCCTGTGGAGTGACTCAGGCCATTCATGGCTTTCTAGTTATATTTATCATGTTCCCTGAATAGAGAGCATATCCAGGACTTGACTCAATACTGTCCTAACTGAATTTCCGTGTGTGCGTCTGTCCGTCCGTCCATCTGTCCGTAAACTTCTTCTTTAAAAATCTTCTCCTCATAAAGTACTGGATGGATTCTAATCAAATTACACAGGAATGTTCCTTGGGTGACCCTCTATCAGATTCCTTCAAAGAATTTTAATTGGTTGAAAATCATGGCTTTAGTGGGCGTGGCTAATTTCCATATATGGTTATTGGTGACTTTTCTCAGAAACTAATTGATGGATATAAACTAAATTTCACTGGAATGATCCTAGAGTGACCCTTTATCAGTCTAAAAAAAGATGAAAAATATGTATTTTATGGGCGGAGGTCATTTCACTTTTTGTTACATAGTGAAAACATTGAAAAGCATTTTTCACAATCTAATTGATGGATATCAACAGAATTTCACTGGAATGATTCTCTAGTGATCCTTTATCAGTCTACAAAAAAGTATTGTGATCAAATGAAAAATATGTCTTTCATGGACAGAGGTCATTTCTTCAGATATGTTACATTGAGGAATATCCAATATAAGGATAACAAACTTTCTCAAAGTATAAACATGGATTTCAAACAAATATCATAGGAATTTTACTTCTGCGAAGTTGTATCTGTCTGCTAAAAATATTTTGATTAGATGAACTGCATGTATTTTATTGGCAGAGGAAATTTCAACATATAAAGTGAATATTTGATCATCCTTTAATGATGATGATTCTTTTCTAAACTTATAAAATTTCATATGTGTAAAGATTGTAGATTAGAAGGAACAAAACCTTTGTTAAAATCCAAATGTTTAGAAACATTAGTTGAAATAGATAGCCTCAGAATACCCCAAGAATTGGTCAGTTCAGTTGAATGAAGGGTGACTGCACAAAGAGGACAATTGGTGTTAAATATGTTTACTGATGTTCAGAGTGGGGTAGAAAGAGATGAGTTGACTGCACTCTAAGGCATTTAGCAGAATACAATAAATATATTGGATTGGATATTTAACATTTTATCATCAATAGTTAGAATATTGTTTTGATGACAACAATTATTTTGAAGAAACATCCTTTGAGTAGTGTTTAATAAAAGTGGATAGATCTACAATCAAAATTTTGTGGACAAAGTACTGTATATTGTGAAGCAACATTCTTTTAGTGTTGTTTTTTTTTCTGGATTTCAACCAAATTTCATTGGAATGATCCTAAGGTGACCATTTATCAGACTGCACAAAATTATTGTGATTGTATGAAAATATGTGTTTAACAGGCAGAAGTAACATTCTTTTAGTGTTGATTTTTAGCTCCACTGGCCGAAAGGCCAGCGGGCTTTTGTCATGGCGGGGTGTCCGTCGTCCGTGGCTTATTTCCATATATGGTAATAGGTGGATTTTCTCAGGAAGTGATTGATGGAAATAAACCAAACTTCACATGAATTATCCTTGAGTGGCCCTCTATCAGCCTACAAAAAACCATTGTGATCAGATGAAAAATATGTATTTTATGGGCCGAGGTCATTTCTCTATATGTTATATAGTGAAAACTTTGAAAATCATTTTCTCAGAACCTAACCAATGGATATCAACCAAATTTCCCTGGAATGTTCCTTTGGTGACCATCAACAAGTCTATAAAAATATATTGTGATCAGATGAAAAATGTGTATTTTATGGGCGGAGGTCATTTCTCTATATGTTATTTAGTGAAAACTTTGAAAATCATTTTCTCAGAATCTAATAGATAGATATCAACCAAATTTTATGTGATTGATACTTAATTGACCCTTTATCAGTCTAGCAAAAATTATTGTGATCGGATGAAAAATATATATTTTATGGGCGGAGGTCATTTCCCTAAATGATATATAGTGTAAACTTTGAAAATCATTTGCTCAGAATCTTATCAATGGATTTCAACTAAATTTTACTAGAATTATTCTTTAGTGATGTTTTATCAGTCTATGAAAAAATATTGTGATCAGATAAAAAATATGTCTTCTATGGGCAGAGTTCATTTCTTCAGACAGGTTATATGGTGGAATATCCAATATAGAGTAAAACAAACTATCCTGAAAGGTTAAACAGATGGATCAGATATCATGGAAATTTTATTTCTGTGAAGTTGTATCAGTCTGCAAAAAATATTTTGATTAGATGAATAGCATATTTTTTTATTGGCAGAGGGAATTATAATATATAAAGTGAATATTTGATCACCCTTTTGGAAAATCATCTCAATGATGAATTTTTCTAGACTTGTTAGATTTAATAGGTGTAATGATTATTGATTAGAAGGAACAAAACCTTTGTTGAAATTCAAATGTATAGAAACATTAATTGAAATAAGTAGCCTGAGAATACCCCCTCAGAATTTGGTGAGTTAGTTGAACGAAGGGTGAATCTGCACAGAGTGTAAAATGATGTTCTGACCTCCTGTCATTCAGAGTGGGGTAGAAAGAGTTGAGTTGACTGCACTCTAAGGCATTGGGCAGAATTAAATGAATATATTGGATTGAATATTTTACTTTTTACTATCATTAGTAAGAATTTTGTTTTGATGACAAACAATTGTTGTGAAGTAACATCTTTTAGTGTAAGTGTTTAACTAAAAGTGAAAAGATCTACAATCAAAATTTTGCAGACAAAGAACCAGTATATTGTGCAGTAACATTCTGTTAGTGTTGAAATTCTTATATTTGGATTTTAGCAAAATTTCACTAGAATGATCCTTGGGTGACCCATTATCAGACTGCACAAAATTATTGTGATTAAATGAAAAATATTTGTGTAACAGGAAGAGGTCAATTTTCAATGTTATTCACTGATCATGAGTTTTTTATGCAGAAATATTTCAGCATATGACCCTTATTTACTTGAAATAAACATTCACTCATTCATCCACTTCAATTCTATTTTTAAACAGCTTCATCATCCTCTAATAGTCATTATCAGGATATTCAGGCCTGTGGAGCGAATCAGGCGCTCAAGCGCCTCTAGTTTTTTCTGGATTTCAACCAAATTTCATGCGAATGATCCTAAGGTGACCATTTATCAGACTGCACAAAATTATTGTGATTGTATGAAAAATATGTGTTTAACAGGCAGAGGTCATTTTTTAATATGATATTCATTGATCATGATTTTTCTTTGCAGAAATATTTCAGCATATGACACTTAAAAACACTTATTTACTTGAAATAAGCATTCACTCATTCATTCACTTCAATTCTTGTTTAAACAGCCTTATCAACCTCTAATAATCATAATCAGGATATTCAGGCCTGTGGAGCAAATCAGGCGCTCAAGCCCCTCTAGTTTTGTAAAAAAAAATTGTGGGAAAAGGGCAAAAATCAAAATTGGCCAAAGTCTTGTAAGTCAATTTGTACAAATTTCTTAATTCAATACTGTTGTTACTTGGGTTAAGTACATTGTTCTGTTAAATAATCCTTTATAGATATAAAATATGTTAATGCAACACTGTATCGTCGGCTCCGTTCTATAAGGACGTATATGCAAAATTCCTTTTTTTCTTTTATAGCGTTTTCGCACACATATGATATTCCCGCATCTTTTGCGAAGATGCTGGACTTGATAGCTAACCATATCCCCCCCAAAAAACTTGTAAGATACGTCATTTTCGCACCAGAAGTGGTCGAAAAGTAAAGTTCGAAAATGACGTATTGACAAATTTGATAATTATTCATGATTCCCTATGATAAAAGTTTATTTTTAAAGATCAGTTTGAAAAAGAACACAACCTTTACCCAGGCCAGATAATTCGTGTGTCTCAGTTACATACATAAGAAATGTTATTATGCGTTTTTCACTTTTTTCGAGAAACGTCTCACTCAATGGCTTTTGGGGTCTAGTATGTACCCGAAAAGAATTTTTTTACAGGCGATTTGTCCAATTTATATAACATCAAATTTAATTAGTTTTTTTCATGCATTCATCTTTTATGCCTTTTTAGCTCACCTGAGCACGAAGTGCTCAAGGTGAGCTATTGCGATGGGCTGCTGTCCGTCGTCTGTCGTCTAGAGGCCACATTATTGGCCCAAATGTCTTGAAACTTGGTCAGAATGTGTGTCTCCATCAAATCTCGGTCAAGTTCGAAATTGGGTCAAGTGAGGTCAAAAAAGGGGTCAAGGGGTCAAATTTTAGGAAAACCTTGAGTGCACTCTAGCGGCCACATTTTTAAAATGTCTTGAAACTTAGTCAGAATGTTTGTCTCCATCAAATCTCGGTCAAGTTTCGAAATTGGGTCAAGTGGGGTCAAAAATGGGGTCAAGGGGTCAAATTTTAGAAAAACCATATGTCCACTCTAGAGGCCACATTTTTGGCCCAAATGTCTTGAAACTTGATCAGAATGTTTGTCTCCATCAAATCACAGTCAAGTTCAAAATTCCGTCAAGTGGGATCAAAATTTAGGTCAAGGGGTCAAATTGTAAAAAACCTTGTGTGCTTTCTAGAGGCCACATTTTTGGCCCAAATGTCTTAAAACTTCGTCAGAATGTTTGTCTCCATCAAATCTCGGTCAAGTTCAAAAAAGGGTCAATTGGGGTCAAAAATAGGATCAAGGGATGGTCAAATTTTAGAAAAACCTTGTGTGCGCTTTAGAGGGCACATTTTTGGCCCAAATGTCTTGAAACTTGGTCAGAATGTTTGTCTCCACCAAATCTCGGTCTAGATCAAAATTGGGTCAAGTCTGATCAAAATTTTGGGTCAAGGGGTCAAATTTTAGAAAAACCTTGTGTGCACTCTAGGGGCAGTAGATTTGACTCATATGTATGTTGTCTTGATATCTTTGACTTTTGTTAAGCCAGTAATGAAACTCAAATAAGTAGTGTTGGCACTTTGCTTCCTTTGTAAACTTCATGCCTCAGGTGAGCGCTTAAGGGCCAATGGCCCTCTTGTTTTATCTATACGTCATTTTGTTCCGTAAAAATTAAGTGAAAAAATGACGTACTCAACGATTTTGTTTTTTAGCTCACCTGAGCACAAAGTGCTCAAGGTGAGCTTTTGTGGTCGAGATGTCCGTCGTGCGTCATGTGTTGTCAACATTTACCTTGTAGACATTCTCGAGGCCACATTTTTTGTCAGATCAACCTGAAATTTGGTCAGAATGATTGTCTTGATGAAATCTCAGACAAGTTCGAAAATTGGGTCAAGTGGGGTCAAAAATGGGGTCACGGGGTCAAATTTTAGAAAAACCTTGTAGACACTCTAGAGGCCACATTTTTTGTCCAGTCAACCTCAAATTTGGTCAGAATGATTATCTTGATGAAATCTCGGACAAGTTTGAAATTGGGTCAAGTGGGGTCACAGGGTCAAATCTTAGAAAAACCTTTTAGACACTCTGGAAGCCATATTTTTTGTCCAATCAAACTGAAATTTGGTCAGAATGATTGTCTTGATGAAATCTCGGACAACTTTGAAATTGGGTCAAGTGGGGTCAAAAATGGGGTCACGGGGTCAAATTTTAGAAAAACCTTGTAGACACTCTAGAGGCCACATTTTTTGTCCAGTCAACCTCAAATTTGGTCAGAATGATTATCTTGATGAAATCTCGGACAAGTTTGAAATTGGGTCAAGTGGGGTCACAGGGTCAAATCTTAGAAAAACCTTTTAGACACTCTGGAAGCCATATTTTTTGTCCAATCAAACTGAAATTTGGTCAGAATGATTGTCTTGATGAAATCTCGGACAACTTTGAAATTGGGTCAAGTGGGGTCAAAAATGGGGTCACGGGGTCAAATTTTAGAAAAACCTTGTAGACACTCTAGAGGCCACATTTTTTGTCCAGTCAACCTCAAATTTGGTCAGAATGATTATCTTGATGAAATCTCGGACAAGTTTGAAATTGGGTCAAGTGGGGTCACAGGGTCAAATCTTAGAAAAACCTTTTAGACACTCTGGAAGCCATATTTTTTGTCCAATCAAACTGAAATTTGGTCAGAATGATTGTCTTGATGAAATCTCGGACAAGTTTGAAATTGGGTCAAGTGGGTAAAAAATTAGGCCACGGGGTCAAATCTTAGAAAAACCTTGTAGACACTCTGGAAGCCATATTTATTGCCCAATCAACCTGGAATTTAGTCGGAATGATTGTCTTGATGAAATTTCGGACAAGTTCAAAATTGGGTCAAGTGGTGTCAAAAATGGGGTCACGGGGTCAAATTTTAGAAAAACCTTGTAGACACTCTAGAAGCCATATTCTTTGCCTGATCAACCTGAAATTTGGTGAGAATTATTGTCTTGGTGAAATTTCGGACAAGTTTGAAATTGGGTCAAGTGGGGTCAAAAATGGGGTCAAATTTTAGAGAAACCTTGTAGACACTCTAGAAGCCATATTTTTGTCCAATCAACCTGAAATTTGGTCAGAATGATTGTCTTGATGAAATCTCGGACAAGTTCGAAATTGGGTCAAGTGGGGTCAAAAATGAGGTCACAGGGTCAAATCTTAGAAAAACCTTTTAGACACTCTTAAAGCCATATTTTTGGCCCAATCAATCTGAAATTTGGTCAGAATGATTAATGAAATCTCGGACAAGTTGGGTCAATTGGGTCAAGTGGGGTCAAAAATTGGTTATGGGGTCAAATCTTATTAAAACCTTGTAGACACTCTGGAAGCCATATTTATTGCCCAATCAACCTTGAATTTGGTCAGAGTGATTGTCTTGATGAAATTTCGGACAAGTTCGAAATTGGGTCAAGTGGGGTCAAAAATGGGGTAACAGGGTCAAATTTTAGAAAAACCTTGTAGACACTCTGGAAGCCATATTTATTGCCTAATCAACCTGAAATTTGGTCAGAATGATTGTCTTGATGAAATTTCAGACAAGTTTGGAATTGGGTCAATTGGAGTCAAAAATGAGGTCACGGTCAAATATTAGAAAAAAACTTGTAGACACTCTAGAAGCCATATTCTTTGCCTGATCAACCTGAAAGTTGGTCAGAATGATCAACTTGATGAAATCTCGGATGAAATTGGGTCAAGTGCGGTCAAAAAATAGGTCATGAGATCAAATCTTAGAAAAACCTTTTAAGCAGTGTAGAGGCATCATTTCTTGCCCAATCGACCTGAAATTTTGTCAGAATTCTTCATCCTTTCTAAACCTACTTTAAACAATTTTTGACAGTTCATTCAGGTGAGCGATTTAGGGCCACTATGGCCCTCTTGTCTTAAATAACTCATTATACAGACAAAATTTAATATTTATGACGGCAGATAATATATTTAGTGATTCGATTTAAAAAGTTTTCGACCAAAATGGTTGTACTAGTGTTTTTACATGTAGGTAAAAGGATATTCAGTTTTTTCCTTCTCCTGAAAAGTAGACTTTTCCAGTATTCGTCCTCATAGAACGGAACCGACGGTATGTAACTCATCAAATATTCATATCAATATGATGTCAGTGCAAATACTATGACATCATAAGTGTCATAATTTGGGGTCAATTGGTCCGTTTCTTTTCCAGTACAATATGTCAGTGGAATACATGTATTTTAGCTCACCTGAGGATAAATTGCTCAAGCTTTAGGGGTTGTCTGATGTTTGTCTTCAACAATAACCTTGTAAACACTCTTGAGGCCACTGTTTAGCCTTTGAAAAGTTGACATAATGATCATCTTGATGAAATATCAGACTAGTCCAAAATTGGGTCAAGTGGCATTAAAACTAGGTCACAGGTCTAGAGGCCCCCTTTTTAGTCAAATCAACCTAAAGGTCCAGTCCCAATGCCAATGACTCATAAATAATGCATAAATCACGCACAAAATTGGTTTTGAGTGATTGGTCGTGGAGAAATTGGTCGTTTTCTAGCGGGTTTTCGTGATCTGAAACACCGATGAATCGCGAATCAATTGCGCATGTTTTCACTTACAATCACTGACAAAGAACTAACATTCGAAGCCTAACATCGCACAAGCCCGAACCCAATACAATTTCATGTTTTTTTTGCGTGTTGCATGCGTTAATAATTTTTTGTGAGCAATTGTAAGTGAAACATACATGGATTGTGTGTCTTTTGTAAGCAATATGTGCGTCTTCTGTCAGGTTGTCAGTGATGTGCGTGCTAGGAGCCAGTTTCTGACGCACAAGCACTGACGGAACACTGACAGAACACTAACATATCAAGCATCTTCCACGTACAAACTGCGAATAAACTACGTATAATCTCACATGTTGTGCGTGGAAAAATTTTTGAACCGATCAAAACCAGTGATGGCGCACAAACTCGTATCCGCATACAATCACTTACAAAAATTCATGCTCCACGTGTGAAACACGTGGGATTTGGGCACATCACTGGCGCATCAGGCACAAAGAAAATTTTATGTGCAATTCATCAGTAATTCATAGGCAAGTGCAGTGGGACTGGGACTTAAGAGTTGGTCATAATGATTATCTTGATGAAAGCTTATTACCAGTTCAAAATTGAGTCAAGTGAGGTAAAAAAATAGGTCAAAGGGCCACATCTTTTAATATTCTTTTGGACACCCTAGAAGCCAAATGTTTAGCCTATCAACCTGAAATTGGTCAGAATGATTATCTTCTTGGATAAAATCATTAGCCCTGCTTTAGCTTGTCATTATTTCCATTATCTTTATTCAAAGCTTACTTTAGACAAATACTAGATACTTTACTCATGTGAGCAATTTAGGACCAACTATGGCCCTTTTGTTGACCCAATCCTTGTTAAAGCCGTTAAGTTGTACCAATACACAAAATTTAATGTAGAAAGTGTTTGGTTGTCAATCCTGAGCTCAAATAATGCAATGAGCTTGTTCGTAATGGGTGGTACCGAGCGATCACACACATGTACTATTGCCAAAGATGAAAGCTGCTTGTATTTGTAAGATCCTACCAATAGATCAAATAAAATATTTATCAATGGCTACAGTGACAATTCACAGATATATTGAAATTCTAACTTAATTCATTTATAACTTTACAATTTTATTAACTCTGATGGTAACAATCAATGTATCATTTCAAATTGACTTAATTGATATCGTTACTGAAAAAAGTGAAGATATTCATTCTGACTGGTTTTTTGGGGGACGTTTCTACGTCACCCAGTGTTAGTACTATGTGAGAACAATCCTGTCAGTTGTTAATAGCTTTTCAATCAAAGCCCTGAAGGGCCTGAAAGTCGCTTCAACAGATGTATTAGTTAAACAAGACTTGCTTTTTATGACTTTATCAGAGATGGTTTTAAAAAGTTTTGAAGGAAATGAAATTAATATTGAATTGTATATAGCAAGAGATGTTTGTCTCTTAAGAATTAGATCTATTGAACCTCTCCACAATAAATTCTATGCACCTTTGAATTTTCAAAATTGTGACCTGTCACGCTAAATGGGACCTTATCCGAACTCCAAAAATCCAAATTTTGACAAACTTGTCAGACCCAGCGCAGGTTAACCAGATCCCGTATGCGAAAAGTGAATACAGAGTAAGATAGGGTAAATACCCCAGATTTAGAAAATTACATAAAAGTGAAAAGCGTCGGCCCTAGTCTGGCTGCGCAGACAGTATAGACTGACTAGGGTCAATATTTTTCACACATGCCATAAGGTCCCTTTGAGTGTGATGCGTCACAACTATACATGTACCTTTATCAATATTTGAGCTATGTGCAAGACAAGATTTGAACATGGACGGACAGACAGGCTGATGCCAGTATAACCCCTAAAACGATCAGGGTTCTCCTAAGAATAATTGGAAGCTGTAGTGGCAGCATCGTTGGAAGCTTACAATACAGTGTTTATGCAAGTAATTGTGATTATGTGAATAAAAACATTTAGGAAAAGAATAAATTGCTCATGTTGAGCAATTTCTTCTTTTCCAATAATGTTTTTATGCATATTTATTGTACAAAATGCCTTAATTCATCAGTTTTGCCTTATTTCATCAGTTTTTGACATAAGATAACTAAAATTTCTCTATTTGATGACCATTTTGAAGAAATTAAGCGGTAGGGTAGTTTCAAAGCTGTAGGGGCATAACACTGTTTTAGATGAAGCTGTAGTGGGGCTGATACAGGTTATTGGGCTGGGGAGAACACTGACGATCGTTTTGCGGGGGTGTGGTTTATTGGGGTTTTACGCCGTTTTCAACTGCTATGGTCATACCGCAGCGACTGGAGCACCAAACCATGGAGTCTAGTTTTTTTCATACCAGTACTTTCACAATACCCTAACCGAGCCTCCTGCTATTCCTCTACATAGGTTCACGATATGGGTGACATTCTTTTAGTGGAGCTACAAAAAGTTTTGCTGGGGTATAATAAAACATACTTGTCAAAACTTCTAACCGGCCTATTATTTTCTGTCACAAATGACATTTTGAGGCGGGATGAAATAATCATCGGTTTTCATTGAACAGAATAATGATTTTCGAAGTGAAAAAGATGAAAATGTTACCACTATTCTGGTTCAAGTATTTAAAAAAAATACACAAGTTTCACCATATATCCTTATTTTGACTTTAATGGATTTTAACATTGGTGGGTGGAATATTTTGTGGAAAATTTGTTCATATCTGGGAAATATTCCATAGAATCAATTTTTCTTTCGAGAATAAATCTTCTTTATCGATTGACTAGAAATGTTGATAGATAAATTTTTAAGAATATCTAATTTTATTTGGTCCTTAATCAGAGTTTCTGTCAAAACGAAGCGAATAACAACCGATGAGAAAATGGCAACTGGATCTATATGAGAGCGTGTCTGAGTTACTGCACATTCGCGAACCCTTTACTACACAATCCAATGTTTTGATCACCAGAATGGTTATCTTCAGGAAAACATTGATTGAAAAGAAAGAATTGCTTGTAAAAAACATTTTCTTCTTTTATCCCAATGCTTTTTACATTTTTTTTTTATTCATTTTTGGAGATGGGGTCAGTAGATGACAAAACTTTTCCCTGTTCAGTTTAAAACCGTATAAAACCAATACAGAAGCAAGTCTTTGAAACAGTCATATCTTCTTTTTGCCAGAAGTTAAAAAGAGGTCAAAAAATGTTATTGTATTTACTTAGACTTTGAAAAATCTCAACATATAAGTCAATGCGATGTTTCTCTTTGCAGAAGTTGCCAATTGAGAGAAAAAAATCAGAATTCATTTTCATTACAAAAGATTGTATGTTTGAACTGCATTGGTTATCTCTCTCTTTTTCTTTTCTTCTTTTTTTTTAGATTGAAATAATTAAACTTTCCGAACCACTTGTCTCTTGATTTGTGTACATTTTTTTTTCATTTTCAACACGTGTCTGATCAGTAGGCTGATCCGGAGCTTTCCATTTTCGAAATACGGTATCCGACGGAATTAAGCACATGCACGGCGTTTCATAGATTCACCGGTAGTGGTAATTCGTTTCGTGTTTTTTCGGAACATTTCTTTAATTAAATAATTGTTTTAAGTCAAAATACCGATTTTAAAAAAGGTAAAAGAGATTCGGGACAGTTCGAAGGACACGGACTAATCATTTACTTGTTACGAACAAATCGGGTCAATTATGTTGTCTTACGATTGTCTTCGTCTAAATTGGGGCCCTGCTCGAATTCAATTACCGGTATATACTTAGTGAATCAACTGCTTCGATCAATATATTAATAGTTCACGTGTTTCGTTTATGCCTAACAATCGCAAAAACACATTGTCGGGCAGAGTCTAGATTCAATTCATTGATAGTCAGGCTCCGCCTACAAGGTCTACGAATAACCGATTACGATTGGCTGTTGGCGTCAATTTACGCCACGCCTACCGCGCCCATCTATCGGACTTCAGATATGGCTATTATCGATTTTTCACGCGACAGTTAGCCTAACTTACGTAAACAATAAAATACATACGAGTTTTTCGTTGAAAACCGATGTTATTCTTTTTCTGAAACGCGTCTGTATTACTGCGCGTGGTGCGCTATTTTTTCAATGGTTTACGAAAAAAACTCGTAACTGCATATTAAATTGACTGGCGAGCCTGTCTCAATCTGTCGATATTGAGACAGGTAAAACCTAATGCTAGCATGGATATCATTGGTCCGCTGTATCCTTTCGTTTCATTGGCCAACATGCATTGATGCTTCTGATTGGCCGTTTTGTATATGGGCGTGGCATGTCGACAAAGGCCGTGTACAAAACAATAATAACACAGACAGAACTAAGGGTTAATTACAGTTACATTTCCGATTTCAATATATAGATGAAAGAGACCGCGGTCTTGGAATCGCGTGTCATGTATATTCAGCATTGAAACATCTGGGCTCTCTTCTTTCCGAAACATTTATAAGATATTCAAATTCTCTCTTTCTCTTGACTTTATTTTATCAAAATGATTCCCCTGATTTTTTAAAATTTATTATATTTTACATGGGCCACTAAAATCACGCAAGTATAGTTAGAATAAAACTGTAGTTGCGCGACTTTGGTAGCACATCGACGATTAATTATCCAAATTCTTTTCTTATGAAAACTGAGTGGTATTTGCACAATAGAAATTTTAACTATCTAAGTTATCTTACATTTCAATTTTAATGTTTTTGCATTACAAAAGAATGGAACATGAACCATATGACAGAAAACATACTTTAATTGCACGTTTAATCGAACATGAAAATTATTTATTGTGTAAATTAAAAGTTTTGACTCGTTTCACTTAGTCATTCGCGTCTCGCGCTGTCTGGTATGTGATTATGAATTTCCCTATATCGCAAACGAAAAACAGAAAATTGGTAGAATATTCTCGAAAATTCCTTATTGTCCATAGATTTTCCGGTTCTATACTACTCACATTTTTCGACAGTCGGTGAAAAACTCTTTGATGTCACTATGCTTCTGAAATATGTTGTTAATTAAAGATTTAATTTACAAAAATTAACTCTTAATTTTTTGAAATTATAGAATTTCTATGATTGTTTCTTCTGTGAAAGCCACTGATTTCGCAATTTAAATTACCAAATAATCACGAAAGATTGATTAATATTAATAGAGAAATAAATAAACAATACATACATGTAGAGAAAATAAACAATGTCATGTCGTATAAAAGTAGATAAAAAGTAGATGAGTGTTTGTCGGAAGAAAATACAAGAAAAGGACTTTGTTTGGTTTATTTGTTAAATGTTAAATGGCGAAGCGTGATAAAGTTTTGTATTTATGAAAATTTTATGCTTTCCAAGCAAAATGGATTTCTCATCTTTCGGTGCTTATTAGCCACAAACATTACAATCGGAAAAAGAACAAAAAACCCTTTCAGGTAACCGAATGCGGGTAACAAAAATGATTCAATAAGTGGTCTAAACGTTGTCCGTTGCAAACGAATGCTAATGTCACATTATAGAGAAATTGTGTAAATAGAAGATTTTCTAAACATCAACTTTATCATATTTAAATTTCTTTTTTCGTCAATGATGAATAAGATTGATCATATAAATAAAAAGGTCTATAAGGGAACAAATATCGGTAGAGTATTATATCATAGTCATTTTCTTTCCTATCTTCACGAGTAAAGGGATATCGAATCAATAGTAAGTAAAGCGTTCATAACCCTCGGGTCGACAAGATATTTCCTTCCAATAAACTCCGCCCATCCTTGCGCATGCGCAATTGTTACCATGCAGAAACCTGCATGGTAAAAATTAGGTTTTTCCTGTCCCAGTATCGGAGGGTAGCGTAGATTGGGACAGGTTGACCAGTCTACATATTAAACAGGTGTGGTTACGGTGTTTTTGTTTGTTAGTTTTTGTTTTTTGAAATTCTTTCTCTGCCTCATATGGCGTTTAAGAAATATGATGTATATTTCTTCTACAACTTTCATACGATCGCAAAATGTGGCATTATTTCGTTATGAATATTACCATAAAGTGCGGACAAGAAATCAGAGATCTACTTTGTCTCAAAACAGAAATACAGAAGACGTAAAGAGGTCTGTCTTTGACCTTTGACCTGTCCAGAAAACTTCGTACGGCCACAATAAGTCGCAGCGCGAGCGCAAGCGACTTAAAAAAGGAGTATTGGCTTCGGTTCAATTTTTAGCTCACCTGAGCACGAAGTGCTCAAGGGAGCTATTGTGATCGATCGTTGTCCGGCGTCCGTCTGTCCATCTGTCCGTCACGGCGTCAACTTTTTCTTTAAACGACATCTCCTCCTAAACTTATGGGTTAAAATCAACCAAACTTGGCAGAAATATTCCTTGGGTGGTCCCTTATGAAAATTGCTCAAATGGAAAGGATCCGTGCCATATCACGGGAAAAGGGGCCTTAATGACAAATTTCTTGTTTTCACTCTAGAAGCCACAAATATGGTTCAATCTCCATGAAACTTGGTCAGAATGTTTGTTAGGTCATGTGGATGAAGTCTATTGAAAATGGGAAGGATCCGTGCCATTTCACAGAAAAAGCCGCCTTAATAACAATTTTGTCAATATCTTTAAACGACATCTCCTCCTAAACTTATGGGTTAAAATCAACCTAACTTGGCAGAAATATTCTTCGGGTGGTCTCTTATGAAAATTGCTCAAATGGAAAGGATCCGTGCCATATCACGGGAAAAGGGGCCTTAATGACAAATTTCTTGTTTTCACTCCAGAACCCACAAATATGGTCCAATCTTCATGAATCTTGATCAGAATGTTTGTTGGGTCATGAGGATGAAGTCTATTGAAAATGGGAAGGATCCGTGCCATTTCACAGAAAAAGCCGCCTTAATGACAATTTTGTCAACAATATCTTTAAACATTATCTCCTCCTAAACTTATGGGTTAAAATCAACCAAACTTGGCAGAAATATTCCTTGGGTGGTCCCTTATGAAAATTGCTCAAATGGAAAGGATCCATGCCATATCACGGGAAAAGGGGCCTTAATGACAAATTTCTTGTTTTCACTCTAGAAGCCACAAATACGGTCCAATCTTCATGAAACATGGTCAGAATGTTAGTTAGGTCATGAGGATGAAGTCTATTGAAAATGGGAAGGATCCGTGCCATTTCACAGAAAAAGCCGCCTTAATGACAATTTTGTCAACAATATCTTTAAACGACATCTCCTCCTAAACTTATGGGTTAAAATCAACCAAACTTGGCAGAAATATTCTGTGGGTGGTCCCTTATGAAAATTGCTCAAATGGAAAGGATCCATGGCATATCACGGGAAAGGGGGCCTTAATGACGAATTTCTTGTTTTTACTCTGGAAGCCACATATACGGTCCAATCTTCATGAAACTTGGTCAGAATGTTTGTTAGGTCATGAGGGTAAAGTTTATTGAAAATGGGAAGGATCCGTGCCATTTCACAGAAAAAGCCGCCTTAATGACAATTTTGTCAACAATATATTTAAACGACATCTCCTCCTAAACTTATGGGTTAAAATCAACTAAACTTGGCAGAAATATTCTTTAGGTGGTCCCTTATGAAAATTGCTCAAATGGAAAGGATCCGTGCCATATCACGGGAAAAGGGGCCTTAATGACAAATTTCTTGTTTTCACTCTAGAAGCCACAAATACGGTCCAATCTTCATGAAACTTGGTCAGAATGTTTGTTAGGTCATGAGGATGAAGTCTGTTGAAAATGGGAAGGATCCGTGCCATATCACGGGAAAAGGGGCCTTAATGACAAATTTCTTGTTTTCACTCTAGAAGCCACAAATATGGTCCAATTATCATGAAACTTTGTCAGAATGTTTGTTAGGTCATGAGGATGATTTCATTTGAAAATGGAAAGTATACATGCCATATCACGGGAAAAGGGGCCTTAATGACCATTTTCTCGTTAGAGCTCCAAACGCCACAAATAAAGTCCAATCTTCATGAAACTTGATCAAAATGTTTGCCAGGTCACAAGAATGAACTCTGTTGAAAATGGGAAGGTTCATGCCATATCGTAGGAAATGGAGTCTTAATGATAATTTACTTGAAATATCAGGTGAGCGATTTAGGGCCCTCAGGGTCCTCTTGTCTTTTTTACAAGACATACCTCCGCTCGACAACTGTGCATTTTGAAAATGGCGCTGTTCAAGAATTCTATACAAATAGAATATTAATCAAAGACATCAATTAACTGCGAAATCATCTGCTAATCCTAGACCACTCGAATTTTTGTTTCGCACAAGAATACTATTTAAAGACTAGGCGGTGATTCGCCTATTGTGTTTTCCGTGGTGTAAGTTGGATAAAACCTAGATGGCTGAACTGGTATCCCGCATTTACATACTCTGATTTTAGGAAGTTCTCTCTCAAATGCAGAACTTCCTGGGTCTAGATCACCTCGGTGAACAATCCCGAACATTTCCAGGAATTTTGCTGTTTTAGAGATCGTAATAAGAAGGCCGTAAATCGGTTGTATTACTATAGCGAGTTAGGACTCTCTGATCACGAACACATAAAAGTCAACTTTTGACACTCTCCGTTGTTTTAACACTTTTACTACGAAAGGAGCATAAAATATGAGTCATTTGCTCTCAGTTGAGGGGTCTTCCAATAACAAATTGGACATTTTAATATCTTTCTAGAATTAATTAAACTACGTCGTCTGCTATCGACAATGTACATGTATTCTATATATAGCTGGTAGCCTACTCCACCTTACTCGAATTACCGTTTAACCTGTGTTTCCGCGGAAGGGGGACATTGGCTCTTTCAAAGTTTTTTGGTGGAGAAACGCTCAACGGAGGCACAAGTGCAATGTTTTCTAGGCGAATCCCCTCCGGTGATCAATCCTGTACACTTTTCAGAAATTTTGCGATTGTTCGGGTTGTGGCTACAATGGCGCAACTCAAATAAAGCTATACTGGGAGTTAGGACATTTTTATCACGAACATTTAAAATCGATTATTAACTCAGTCCGTGGCGTTTTCCAGAAATTACTTTAGCTAGAATGAAGTCTTCAGGTCTACGTTGAGGGGTCCTCTTCTTTTATTTTGGGTAGACAATATGCCTTTTTTTGTTACCTTTTATATCTTTACGTCGTCTAATACAGACAATCGCCTTATCGTATATTTAGGCAACTCAAATTCGACTGAGTTAAGGCACTCTTCCGCCGATTTAAATGCTGTTGCGGGAGCTGTAAGGGATATTAATTCGCACGACACACGGTCTACGTTTTGCATCTTTTTGTTATTTACACTTGGATTTGTTTTCTTTTTTTTATTGCATGGGTAACGGAAAACGATCGCATTCGCAAAGAAGTGTCCTACCATTGATATAAAAGAGCAATACCTCCCGAGATGGTACACCCCAAGGGGAAATACTCAGTGCCTTTCTCGGGAGGTTTTGCGCTTACCGGGCCCGGAGACCAAATGATGTCAGATACCGTACGTGATGCACGGAGTTACGACATTGAATCTCCGGACAACTTCAAACAATAAAGAGCCATTTTTGGACATGCATACATTGTCTACATCTAAAAATTCGATATATTTTCCATAGCATTAGACCTGCCTATAGCGGTCCTGCGGATAGCGTATTTCTAATCGACCATTTAACCCAATTTTTAGCTCCACTGGCCAAAAGGCCAGCGGGCTATTGTCATGGCGGGGTGTCCGTCGTCCGTCGGTAAACTTTTACTTTAAAAATCTTCTCCACATAAAGTACTGGATGGGTTCCAATCAAATTTCACAGAAATGTTCTTTTGGTGACCCTCTATCAGATTCCTTCAAAGATTTTAATCGGCTTAAAATCATGGCTGTAGTGGGCGTGGCTAATTTCCATATATGGTAATAGATGGATTTTCTCAGAAACTAATAAATGGATATACACCAAACTTCACATGAATTATCATTGAGTGGCCCTCTATCAACCTACAAAAAAACATTGTGATCAGATGAAAAATATGTATTTTATGGGCGGAGGTCATTTCTCTATATGCACTATAGTGAAAACTTTAAAAATCATTTTCTCAGAATCTAACCGATGGATATCAACCAAATTTCCCTGGAATGTTCCTTGTGTGACCATCAACAAGTCTATAAAAAATATTGTGATCAGATGAAAAATGTGTATTTTATGGGCGGAGGTCATTTCTCTATATGTTATATAGTGAAAACTTTGAAAATCATTTTCTCAGAATCTAATTGATAGATATCAACCAAATTTTACGTGAATGATACTTGAGTGACCCTTTATCAGTCTAGCAATAATTATTGTGATCAGATGAAAAAAATATATATTTTATGGTTGGAGGTCATTTCCCTTTATGTTATATAGTGTAAACTTTGAAAATCATTTGCTCAGAATCTAATCAATGGATTTCAATTAAATTTTACTAGAATGATTCTATAGTGATCCTTTATCAGTCTATGAAAAATATTGTGATCAGATCAAAAATATGTCTTTTATGGGCAGTGGTCATTTCTTCAGACAGGTTATACGGTGGAATATCCAATATAGGGTAAAACAAACTATCCTGAAAGGTTAAACAGATGGATCAGATATCATGAAAATTTTATTTCTGTGAAGTTGTATCAGTCTGCAAAAAAATATTTTGATTAGATAATTAGCATGTTTTTTTTTATTGGCAGAGGGTATTATAATATATAAATTGAATATTTGATCACCCTTTTGGATAATCATCTCAATGATTAATTTTTCTAGACTTGTTAAATTTAATAGGTGTAATGATTATAGATTAGAAGGAACAAAACCTACATTGAAATTCAAATGTATAGAAACATTAATTGAAATAAGTAGAGTGGGGTAGAAAGAGTTGAGTTGACTGCACTCTAAGGCATTGGGCAGAATTGAATCAATAAATTGGATTGAATATTTTACTTCTTACTAGCATTAGTAATAATTTTGTTTTGATGACAAACAATTGTTGTGAAGTAACATCTTTTAGTGTAAGCGTTTAACTAAAAGTTGAAAGATCTACTATCAAAATTTTGCAGACAAAGTACCAGTATATTGTGCAGTAACATTCTGTTAGTGTTGAAATTCTTATATTTGGATTTTAACCAAATTTCACTAGAATGATACTTGGGTAACCCATTATCAGACTGCACAAAATTATTGTGATTAAATGAAAAATATTGTGTAACAGGAAGAGATCAATTTTCAATGTTATTCACTGATCATGAGTTTTTTATGCAGAAATATTTCAGCATATGACCCTTATTTACTTGAAATAAACATTCACTCATTCATTCATTCAATTCTCATTTAAACAGCTTTATCATCCTCTAATAGTCATTATCAGGATATTCAGGCCTGTGGAGCGAATCAGGCGCTCAAGCGCCTCTAGTAAATTATTTAGAACATGGGCGCTATGCCTATTAGCCCTATATTTCTTTTGACAATCTCTAGGTATTTCATTCATTTTTAGCTCCACTGGCTGAAAGCCACTGGGGCTATTGTCATGGCGTTGTGTCCGTCGTGCGTCCGTCCGTCCGTGCGTCCGTGCGTGCGGTCGTAAACTTTTTCTTTAAAAATCTTCTCCTCAGAAACTACAGGATGGATTTCAACCAAACTTCACAGGAATGATCCTTGGGTGACCCTCTTTCAAAGTTGTTCAAGAAATTTTGATCCAATGACAAACATGGGTTTAATGGGCGTGGCTAATTTCCAAATATGGTAAAAAGTGACTTTTCTCAGGTTCTAATTGGTGGATACTGATTAAATCTTACATAAATGATCCTTGGATGACCTTTTATCAGTCTACCAAAAATTATTGTGATCAGATGGAAAATATGTATTTTATGGGCGGAGGTCATTTCTCTATATGTAATTTAGTGGAAACTTTGAAAATCATTTTCTCAGAATCTAACTGATAGATATTAACCAAATTTTACATGAATGATCCTTGGGTGACCCTTTATCAGTCTACCAAGAATTATTGTGATCAGATGAAAAAAATATGTATTTTATGGGCAGAGGTCATTTCTATAAATGTTATATAGTGGAAACTCTGAAAATCATTTTCTCAGAATCTAACTGATAGATATCAACCAAATTTTACATGAATGATCCTAGGGTGACCTTTTATCAGTCTACCAAAAGTTATTGTGATCAGATGAAAAATATGTATTTTATGGACGGAGGTCATTTCCCTATATGTTATATATTGGAAACTTTGAAAATCATTTTCTCAGAATGTAACTGATGGAAATCAATCAAACTTCATTAGTATGATCCTTGGGTGATCTATAATCATGCAGCCAAAAATTATTGTGATTTGATGAAGAATATGTCTTTTATGGGCGGAGGTCATTTCTCTATATGTTATAATAGTGGATACTTTGAAAACCATTTCAACATCAGTAGAACCCAAAATATCTAAAAATCTAGTCAAAACTTAGATTTGCTGTTACAAGAAATTCAAGTCTGTGGAGCGACACAAGCCATTCATGGCTTTCTAGTTTCTCTCCCAAGTGCTGACAGGCATACCAGAAATATTCGTTTTCCCATCAATGATTTATGATGTTTTTAACCAAGCTTTGTGAAAAAATATGAGAAGAATCAACACAAGCAAAATAGTGCCTTCCAATTCATAATATATCAAATACACTACATTTTGAGACATAGAATTTCAATGATATCATTTACCTTGAAGCCGGAGCTGTATTTGCGAGATTTCATTTGTTCCTTATCAATATAGTTGTTCAGTGCTAATTGTGGATATTTGCATTAAAGTTTCTAATCTATCACGAATTCAAATATATATTTGAAAATGCGACCTCTGGTTGACCGGAACTGGAACTGATCTATTTTTACAATTTTTTTTCGGGTGCTCCTTTTCTTGCGTGACGGGTCGCACATATTTCATAAACAAAATAAACCTAAGGTGTTAATGCCATATTCCATTCGTATTTTGAACCGTAAACATAGGTTTAACAAAAAGAAGTAAAAAAAAGTTTGCATTAACATTGAAACCTGCCGATCTTGGGTCGAAACATTTTACATTTATCACATGTTTACAATGATAATTTTTCGTCTCGTTTTATTTTCACCACAATGCCATCAGAAACGTCCACCTCCAGCGCTTTCATTATTTAGTGAAATAGGTGAGGGAGATGTTGCTGGCAAGCTTTACTTAGCCAATGAAAATGTTTACACCATAAAGGCTGCTGATGTTTCCGAAGTGTCATCAGATTAAAGTTATGAGACATCTGATATTAGTTACAGAGATACTGATAGTTTTCTTTATAACTCATTACATGAAGATGTTCTCAACAACATTCACAACAAGAGTTCATACTTTTCGATGAGAATAACTTCTCCAATGTAAAAGATCAAAGCGCTTCAAGCGCTGAAGGCCTGGTTTATAAAGAGGCAAGGTGACACTTGAAGGCATGCACTCCAATTAATGAATCTTTTTAGCAAGGTTTTTTAGGCGAGGGAAACCAAGGTTCCATTTACCTTTAGGGATCAGAAAAACACATTCAGAACTCACTCCAAAAGAAAAATGTCGAACGGTATGCTCATTATGTAGCTCTGAGTCCGCCAAAAACAACTAATTCCCAAGGTATAGATTACTACGCCCGATACCGCTTTGCAGACAGGCGCAACTTGCGTTTTTAGCCCACCTGAGCACAAAGTGCACAAGGTGAGCTATAGTGTTCGTACAATGACCGGCGTCCTTCTTTCGTTGTCCACAATTTCTTTAAACATATTCTCCTCCTAGACCAATGGGCCAATCTTGATGAAACTTGGTAGGGATTTTCCTTGGGTCAAGCTCTGCCAAAGTTGTTCAAGTAAATGAAATCCACCCTTAACTTTCCCTTTACCCTTAACAAAAAGGGTAAAAATATGAAAATCTTCAAAAATCTTCTTCTCTGAAACCAGTCGTCAGACAGCTTTCATATTTGGTATGTAGCATCATCTAGTGGTCCTCTACCAAGTTTTTTCATATCAAGATCCTGGGGTTATATTTGGGCTTTGCCCGGGCGCAACCCTTTTTACAAAGAATCAAAGAGCAAAAATCTTTGAAATCTTCTTTTCTGAAACCAGAGGGTACACAGCTTTCATATTTGGTATGTAGCATCATCTAGTGGGCCTCTTCCAAATTTGTCCATATCAAGACCCTTGGGTAATATTTGGGCTCCACACGCCTCATCCCTTTTAGCTCATCTGAGCTGGATCTACCAAAGTTGTTCAAATAAATGAAATCCACCTGTAACTTTTCCTTAACCCTTAACAAAAAGGGTGAAAATAGGAAAACCTTCAAGAGTTTCCTTCTTTGAAACCAGAAGGCACACAGCTTTCATATTTGGTATGTAGCATCATCTAGTGGACCTCAACCAAGTTTGTTCTTATCAACCATCTGGGGTCACATTTGGGCTCCACCCGGGTGCATCCCGTTTTACATAGAATGAAAGTGAAAAGGCATATCTGTCTTGCTCTTGGCTGAAAACATTCCATGGTATTGATCTTATGTAGAAATTATCTCCTTTTTGACATCTGCCTATTTAATTATTGTGATGTCCCAGGGGTCATAGAGACTTAGGTGAGTGATCTAGGACCAACACTGTCCTCTTGTATTATATTAGTTGAGTTGATTGGTTTGCTACTAGTCAGTCAATTCATCCATTCGATCAATCCGATTAACAATTGTAGTAATGCTGTTTTTCTAAGGGCTCAAGCTTGTCGGCCCCTTCCTTTACATTGAATTGAAATCCATAAAGAAGTTGTATTTTACTGTTGGAACACAAGAAATTGATAGGGTCAATTTCACCCTTTCCAACAATATGGTCCACCTTATACTCATACCCCAATATTTTTAGCTCACCTGAGCACAAAGTGCTCAAGGTGAGCTTTTGTGATCGTACAATGTCCTTCGTCAGTCGTGCGTGGTCCACAATTTCTTAAAACATCTTCTCCTAAACCGGTGGACCAATCTTAATGAAACTTGGCAGGGATGTTCCTTGGGTCTACCAAAGTTGTTCAAATAAATGAAATCCACCTGTAACTTTCCCTTAACCCTTAACAAAAAGGGTAAAAATAGGAAAATCTTCACAAATCTTCTTCTCTGAAAGTAGAAGGCAGACAGCTTTCATATTTGGTATGTAGCATCATCTAATGGGCCTCTACCAAGTCTGTTCATATCAAGACCCTGAGGTCATATTTGGGCTCCACCCGGGCGCTACCCTTTTTAAATGGAATCAAAGAGTGAAAATCTTTATAAATTTTCTTCTCTGGAACCAGAAGGCAGACAGCTTTCATATTTAGCATGTAGCATCTTATAGTGGACCTTAACCAAGTTTGTTCATATCAAGACCCTGGGGTCACATTTGGGCTCACCTGGGTGCATCCTTTTTTTCATAGAATCAAAGAGAGAAAAAGCATATCCCTGCTTTTGGCATAAAACATTCCATGGTATTATGTAGAAAATATCTCCTTGATGACATCTGCCCATTTAATTAATGTGAAGTCCCAGGGGTCAAAGAGACTCAGGTGAGCAATCTAGGACCATCATGGTCGTCTTGATTAGTATTTACTCTAGATAAATTTCAAATCATACTCATGTTGATTTATTGTCTGCAACCTGTTCCAAGTTGGCCCAGTCCAAAATTTTGTTGTCTGTTTAAGGGTGGGACAAGGCTTTTAAATTTTTCTAATTTTGATTAATCCATTACAAGACAACAGATGTTTAGACAGGTCAAAATTGTATAGGGTTGCAGATTGCATACAATATGTAGGCAAATTAGTAAAATTTGTAGCAGAAAAGGTAGATAATATTAGAGAGAAAGGAGGTGTTAGTTGGCATCATTTTCTTCTTTTCCCTATTAGCAAGGTCATCCGTCAAGATCAAATTTAAAAGCTGTGTATCTCTAACACAGCAGTTATTTTGGCGGTTATAAGTAAGAAGATATCTGGTATACATGATAAGGACAAGGTGAATAATCAAGGTTGTATTCTAGAAAATTGACCTTGTGTGTGATTTTGTCTATTCAGTTCCCTCGCCTTCAGTACTATCAGTACTTTGATTTTATCACAGCCTAGTGATATACAAGCACAGTATTGAACACACAAAGCACGTAACTTCGTGTCGCACAAAAGTTGATGACATATATTAGACCTATTTTGGCGCGCATGAGCACAAAAAAGCTACGTAGTACATGTGTTGTTCGGTTTTTGACTCGATTATCTTTTCCCTAGGCGATTTCCAGGATACAGGGTTGTCTCCTAAGGCCTGCTAAACCAGGCCAAAAATGAAAATAATGAAAACTCCTAATCATAACATTAATTACCGTACTCTGAAGAGTCTGAATTTCCAGATAATGCAAATGATAGGGTATCTGATTGGTAATTTTACTTATTAGACGATGGAAATGAATTTGATAAGGATAATTGATCTGCAAAAAACAAAAACAAGTATCATAAATGTGTGCTGTGATATGCAATAAATGAATTTAAAATCGCCTATATATCTCTTAACTATCTTGAAAAAAGGTACATAAAGAATGAAAATGATTCTGTGAGTGCCACCATTGAATCTGCAAATGACTATTAAAATTTGTACAAATTCTCAATTGGCTAAGGTTGTACAAAAGGAGTGTTTGTAATGCCCTGCAGTACAAGCTAGCTTTTATAGTGATGTGGTAAGGCACAAGCTTTAAGACAGAGAAGTCTCTTGTTCAAATCCAGATGAAGTCAGATATTTATCAATTGGTAAAATTTGGCACCCACTGTGAATTATTACTATATGGTGGTGTTTATGTGATTTGGTAGTTGATGATGTTGATTACAGAAGATTCAGGGAAGAATCTTAATTGTTGAGGGGATGCATGTAACCAGGTTGTGTATTTGAGGTGTTTATACTGTCTTGCCATATAAGCTAGCTTTTCAAATTTAAAGCAACATGTTGCTTTAGGACAGAGATAGTTTGATGCCCATTGAGTCGAATATTTATCAGCAGGTTATAATGTCATTGAGAGAATTTAAAGATTTGTCCATGAGTACAAAATTTTTTATTCAAATGCTGATACAGAAAAGGTATCGAAGTCAATACCGTTACATATCAGACATCTATTTTTTGCTTACAAAATATTTCATTGAGGCCAATTGTTTCACGTTGTCTTATTTAAAAGGATCTGTTCAAGTAAATCTGTCCCTCGGAATTTAGATCTATAGCCGCTGGGAGATCGCAGTCAAAGTGCAGAGGTAGGGCACAGACTATTATTCAATACTTCCAGTTTTTGACCATAGCACAGTTGGTTAGGCATTAGACTTCCAATCTGGAAGTCGTGGGTTCGATCCCCGGTGGTGGCAAATATCCTTTCCGACGTTTGTCTTTCGCCAATGGGTAGATAATCGTAAACCTATGTGAAATAGCAGTCGGAGGCTAGGAAAGGGTGTAATGGTAGTACAGGTGAATGAAATACCAGGAATCCATTGTTAGGTGCTCCGGCCGCCGCGATATAACTGCGAGATTGTTGAAAGCGGTGTTAAACCCATTCAAACAAAACAAAATCCAGTTTTGATCCTCGAGGCACTCATTCCTTTCAACTTTTTGTCTTCCACCACTCGGCTGATAATCATAGACTTAAAAAAGTAATGTGGGATAACAACTCTCAGCTAGGAATTGATGCAATGGTACTACTGGTGTGAGAAATACTTGGAATCCATTATAAGGTGCTCAAGTTGTAGCGATAAAACTGAAAGATTGTTAAAAGCGGCAGGCATTAAACCCCACACAAAAAACACACATTTTCCAAAAATGTTTTTAAAACAGATACGATTGTAATGTGTTTTTAGCTCACTTGAGCACGAAGTGCTCAAGGTGAGCTATTGTGATCGGGTGTTGTAGGGCGTTCGTCATCCATAGTCCGTCGTCAACTTTTACCTTGTGTGCACTCTAGAGGCCACATTTTTTGCCCAAATGTCTTGAAACTTGGTCAGAATGTTTGTCTCCATCAAAACTAGGTCAGGTATGAAATTGGGTCATGCAGGGTCAAAAATTGGGTCAAGGGGTCAAATTTTCGAAAAACCTTGTGTGCAATCTAGAGGCCACATTTTTGGCCCAAATGTATTAAAACTTGATCAGAATAATGGTCTCCATCAAATCTAGGACAAATTTGAAAAAGGATCAAGTGGGGGTCAAAAATCGGGTAAAGGGATCAAATTTGAGAAAAACCTTGTGTGTACTCTAGAGGCCACTTTTGGCCTAAATGTCTTGAAACTTGGTCAGAATGATTGTCTCCATCAAATATCTATCAAGTTCGAAAATGGGTCAAGTGGGGTCAAAAATCTGGTCAACTGGACAAATTTTCGAAAAACCTTGTGTGCACTCTAGAGGCAACAATATGTCTTGAAACTTGGCCAAAATGTTTGTCTTCATTAAATCTATGTCAAGTTTTAAATAGGGTCAAGTGGGGTCACAAATGGGGTCAAAGGGTCAAATTTTAGAAAAACCTTAGTGTGCACTCCAGAGGCCACATTTTTTGCCCAAATGTCTTGAAACTTGGTCAAAATGTTTGTCTCCATCAAATCTAGGACAAGATTTTTTTGTTTTTTTTTTCACCCGCATTGTTAAATAGGTGACTCAAATTATGTATTGATTCACTAGGTAATGAGGGTGCCTAAATGTCACTGTAATAGTGAAAAGCATGTGCGATAACGGGTTATCAGAGCGAACACGTGCGCTCCAACTTTACGATTGAATTCAGCAGATTAGTTGTGTTTTGCCGAAGGGAAACGACCGACATTTTATTTATTTAAATCCCAAAGGTCAGGTTCAGGTCAATATGCTTCCTCTGATATGGCTTCACCAGTCAGGGACAGTTACTCTAAATTTAAAGAAAAGCTTTAAACTAGAGGCGCTTGAGCGCCTGATTCGCTCCACAGGCCTGAATATCCAAATAATGACTATTAGAGGATGATAAAGCTGTTTAAATGAGAATTGAAGTGAATGAATGAGTGAATGTTTATTTCAAGTAAATAAGGGTCATATGCTAAAATATTTCTGCATAAAAAACTCATGATCAGTGAATAACAAAATTGACCTCTACCTGTTACACAAATATTTTTCATTTAATCACAATAATTTTGTGCAGTCTGATAATGGGTCACCCAAGGATCATTCTAGTGATATTTTGTTAAAATCCAAAAATAAGAATTTCAAAACTAACAGAATGTTACTGCACAATATACTGGTGTTGGTCTGCAAAATTTTGATTGTAGATCTTTCCACTTTTAATTAAACACTACTAAAAGATGTTACTTCACAATTCTTTGTCATCAAAACAAAATTCTAACTAATGATAGTAAGAAGTAAAATATTCAATCCAATATATTTATTTTATTCTACCCAATGCCTTAGAGCAACTCAACTCAACTCTTTCTACCCCACTCTGAATGTCAGGAGGTCAGAACATCATTTTACACTCTGTGCAGATTCACCCTTCGTTCAACTAAACTCACCAATTCTGAGTGGGTATTCTCAGGCTACTTATTTCAACTAATGTTTCTATACATTTGAATTTCAACAAAGGTTTTGTTCCTTCTAATCTTTAATCATTACACCTATTAAATTCAACAAGTCTAGAAAAATTCATCATTGAGAAGATACCAAAAGGGTGATCAAATATTCACTTTATATGTTATAATATCCTCTACCAATAAAAAAAATATGCTGTTCATCTAATCAAATATTTTTTTGCAGACTGATACAACTTCACAGAAATAAAATTTCCATGATATCTAATCCATCTGTTTAACCTTTCAGGATAGTTTGTTTTACCCTATATATAAAGAAATGACCTCTGCCCATAATAGACATATTTTTGGTCTGATTACAATATTTTTTAATAGATGATAAAGGATCACTAAAGAATCATTCTAGTAAAATTTGGTTGATATCTATCAATTAGGTTCTGAGAAAATGATTTTCAAAGTTTACACTATATAACATATAGGGAAATGACCTCCGCACATAAAATATATATTTTTTATCCGATCACAATAATTTTTGCTATACTGATAAAGGGTCACTCAAGTATCATTCAAGAAAAATTTGGTTGATATCTATCAATTAGGTTCTGAGAAAATGATTTTCAAAGTTTTCACTATATAACATATAGAGAAATGACCTCCGCCCATAATATACACATTTTTCATCCGATCACAATAATTTTTGCTATACTGATAAAGGGTCACTCAAGTATCATTCAAGTAAAATTTGGTTGATATCTATCAATTAGGTTCTGAGAAAATGATTTTCAAAGTTTTCACTATATAACATATAGAGAAATGACCTCTGCCCATAAAATACATATTTTTCATCTGATCACAATGATTTTTTGTAGGCTGATAGAGGGCCCCTCAAGGATAATTCATGTGAAGTTTGGTAAATATCCATCAATTAGTTTCTGAGAAAAGCCACCTATTACCATATATGGAAATTAGCCACGCCCACTACAGCCATGATTTTCAACCGATTAAAAATCTTTGAAGGAATCTGATAGAGGGTCACCCAAGGAACATTCCTGTGAAATTTGATTGGAATCCATCCAGTACTTTATGAGGAGAAATTTTTTAAAGTAAAAGTTTATGGCAGACGGACGGACCCACAGACGACGGACACCTCACCATGACAGTAGCCCGCTGGCCTTTCCAAGAAATAGCGCGGAAACAAAACTTGGACGGGTGAACGGAAGGACGATATGGATTCATGAATCAGCAGAAGTACCTCTAAATTTAATAGTCGAACCGGGTATCCCCTACAATTTGCGCATCTCTTCTTTGAAGTGAAGCTTTCCATAAAGTTTCATTGAAATCCAGCAAATGATTTCCAAGAAAAAGCAGGGAAGGTATATTTCTCTGTATGTATATAGCTTCACCAACCAGTGGAAGTTACTCTAAATTTAATAGTCGAACTGGATTACCCCAACAATTTGCGCATTCTCACTTTGAAGTTAAGATTGCCACAATATTTTATTGAAATTCAGTCAATGGTGTCCAAGAAATAGCGCGGAAACGAATATTACTCTGTATGTACATATCTTCATCAATCAGGGACAGTTATTCTAAATTAAAAAGTCAACCCAGGTAACCCCGACGATATGCGCACCTCCTCTTTGTAGGGAAGCTTTCTACAAAGTTTCATTGAAACAGTCATTGGTTTCCAAAAAATTAGCGTGGAAACGAAACTCGGACGGACGGGAGGATGGACGTACGGAAGGAAGGACAGACAAAATAAAAACAAGATCCTCCCCGATGATTTCATCGGAGGGGGATAACAATTATGCAATTGCTATTATTGAAACAATGGAAATGAATAGTCAAAAAGAAAGAACAAGAGGGACATAGTGGCCCTAAATCGCTAACCTGAAACTTTCAAAGGCAGGTTTAGAAAGAGAATGATGAATAAATGTAACTAAGCACCAAAAATGTGGCCTCTAGAGTGCATACAAGGCAAATGTGTCAACGGACGACGCACATCCACCTAACCACAATAGTTTACCTTGAGCACTTTCTAAGTGAAACTACTATGAAAAGTCCTTGCCCTCTGATTTCAGAGAACAAGGTTTTAAGATTTCCTCCTTTGTGTCTATGTAAAATGGGATGAGCCAATTTAAAGCCAAAATGTAACCCCAGGGAAATGACACGAACAACACTGATAGATGTCCACTATATAATATTACATACAAAATATGTAAGATGTCTGTCTTTTGGCTTAAGAGAAGAAGATTTTTCCAAGATTTCCCACTTTGTTTCTATGTAAAAAAGAATGCACCTGCACTTAGCCCAAATCTGACCCCCAGGGGTATGACATGACATGAACCAAATTGGTAGAGGTCCACTAGATAATGCCTTCTGTTTTCATAGAAGAATTTTGATATTTTCGCACTTTGTTTCTATGTGAAATGGGATATGCCTATGTGGAGCCTAAATTGGGTGGGTGAAATGATCATACATGTACTTGATAAAGGTCTACTAGATTACACTACCTAAAAAGTATGAAGGTTTTAAAATAAGACCCAGGGTCTTGATATAAACAAACCTGGTAGAAGTCAACTAGATGTTGCTTCATACCAAATATGAAAACTGTCTGCCTTCTGGTTTAAGAGAAGATTTTCCTATTTTCATCCTTTTTGTTGCCATGGTAACCTGAGTTGAGGTTGTTTTCAATCATTTGGACAACGTTGGTAGAGTTTGACCCAAGGAACATCCATGCCAATTGTCATCAGAATTGGCGCACCAATGTAGGAGGAGAAAAGGAAATATTTTGGCTGATGGACGTCGCATGACGGACATATGATGATCACAAAAGCTTTTCTTGAGCACTTCTTGCTCTGGTGAGCTAAACAAAAGCTGTCAGAGGACAGTGAAGCTTGACTTTTATGGTCTGATACTATGGTCACAGAAGCATGTGCCAAAGTTTCCAAGCAATAGCTGACAACTGATATACAGTATTTGCACTTAAAAAACCTGGAATTTTATAAGTCCGAAAAGGGTTAAAATTCCACCACATTCAATACCAAAATAATGAATTTTTGTCTAGAGGCTGATATTATGGTCACAGAAGCATGTGCTAGGTTTCCAAGCAGTAGTTAAAGTAGAAATAGAGATATAACTGATATACAACATTTGCACGTAAAAAACTTAACCAGGAAGTCCAACAAGAGCACCGCCAACGGGTGCCTACGCTCGGCTGTAAGTGCTGGATGGTAAAATAATAATGGATGGTGAAAAAAAAATTAGTAGAAAAAGGGGCATAATTTGCTGAAAATATTTCAAAAGTTATCCCCCTTGAAAGAAAATGTTGCCCTTTGGATGGTGAATAAGTGTGCCAAGTTTCATGTGAATGCCTTCAGAAGAACCAGAGATATCACAAAAATGTCAAAATTTTTGCATTTTTTCACCAGTTTGACCTTGAAAAATTACCTTGACCTTGACTGATGACCTTGAACTTGGTACCAACAGAAAGGCCTTGTCCCAGGCAATCATCATGTGAAATATGAAGGCCCTATCATAAACCATTCATATGTTATAGCAAAATGTCAAAGTTTTTGCAATTTTTTTCACAAATTTAACCTTGAAAAATGACCTTGACTGATGACCTTGAATTTGTTACCAACAGAAAGTGCTTGTCTTAGGCAATCAGCATGTGAAATATGAAAACCGTATCACTCAACATTCAAAAGTTATGGCAATTTGTCAAATTTTTTGCATTTTTTTCAAAAGTTTGACCTTGAAAAATGACCTTGTCCTTGACTGATGACCTTGAACTTGGTACCAACAGAAAGGCCTTGTCCCAGGCAATCATCATGTGGAATATGAAAGCCGTATCACTTACCATTCAAAAGTTATCACAAAATGTCAAAGTTTTCGCACGACGACGACAACGACGACGACGACAACGACGCCAACGACGACGACGACACCAAGGCTATAGCAATACCTCGGGTTTTCTCCGAAAACAGCCGAGCTAAAAAGGGTTAAAATTCCACCTAATTCAATATCAGAGTAATGAATCTTTGTCTAAAGGCTGATATTATGGTAACAGAAGCCTGTGCGAAATTTCAAAGCAATAGCTTTAGTAGAAACAGAGTTTTTAAACACTTGCACGTAAAAACTTAACTGAAGCATTACCCAGACGCAAATGCAGACGCCCGGGTGACCGGAATAGCCCCCCTATTCTACGAATAGTCAAGCTAAAAATGGAACTATTTTGCAAAATCAAAATATTCTTAAGGGAATACAATAAACATTTAATAAGAACATTCTGTATTTCAATATTTCGGCAAAAAGAAAAATGAAACAAAGAAAAGCTAGGATATCCTTTTTGAGATAGAATAAAATAGCTGTATTGATTTATAGTATGATGTAGTAGTGTTAAGATTTGTTTCATTTTTTCTTGAAAAGGCCATTTTTGTCGAAATATTGAAATACCATGTGTTTTATTTAATGGAACTATTTTGCATTTGCGGTATGGTACATACCAGGTTCCTGACATCATAATTGCTAAATTAGTAATTCAAGACATTTCACACAACAATGAATGAATGAAAAGAAATAACTTTAAGTGGAAGAATAAATTGTGATAAAAAAGGAGAAACTGTTAAAAGTGATTCATTCTTTTCAGACATTATTTTCTCAAAAGTCAAAATCCTGGCCTTTACTGGAGAATGGTAAAAACAAAAATGAATAATGAATAAATCACAAATGTTTGGAATGTTTATGATAACAGTGTATGATGAATCACCCCATTTTACTCCTTGAACTTTAATATAATTCCACCAATGATGACAAGTCCAAGACACCAACCAGCTGTCATTAGGTACCCTCTCCATACTGCATAAAATGTTATATCTAAACCTGAAGAAAATTACAAATATTATGCAAAAACAACAAATATAGGCCCAGGAGAGTCATGTATGCTCTAATGTGATTACACCAAGGAAACCAGAAGAAAAATGAGAGAGAGAGAGAGAGAGAGAGAGAGACAGACAGACAGACAGACAGAGAGAGAGACAGAGAGAGAGAGAGAGAGAGAGAGAGAGAGTTTCATGAAAATAAATCCATCAATGGAGGAATTGTGTTGACAAGGATTTACCTAAATGCCTCTTTTCCCATGACACTGTATAATTACACCAAATGGCAAAGTAATGTGGCCATGGTCACATGAGCAATATTTTATTTAAGTTTCATGACAATCCACGCATAAATGAAGAAGTTGTATAAACAATAATATGACATAAAGCCTCTTTTCTCATGTCACAGTGTTACGTACGCACTGTCCTCAACTGAAGCATAGCTGAAAAATATCTGACGTGCGCCAGTGTCAAACAAGCAGACAACAATCTTCAAATAATTGGTTTACAAGTCCAATGTGCTAACCACTAAGCCAAAGGAGATCTTCCATCAAGCTTAAAATGTGTACCAATTTGAATCAACTCATCCTTTTTAAACAAATCAAATTCATCTACGATTGGCAATTTAAGAAATTCTGCGACTGAAAATACCATGGTTGACCTCTGCTGGGCTAACTTTCATTGAAACAAGAGCTGTCACTGTAAGATGACAATGCCCCCGACACCGCTTTGATTTAGAAGTTATGGCCAATGTTAAAGTTTTTGGACGGAATGACGGACGGACGGACAGACGGACGGACGGACAGACGGACGGACGGACAAGTCAAATTTATGATGCCTCCCTATCGGGGGCATAAAAATTATTAGACATTCTGTATAAATGATGTTCAACTAGTTAATAATACATCAGTTTTTCGCGGAACAGCCCGAAAATTTTGTTAAGGACCAGCAAAATTCAAACAAACAGGGTTTACAATTTGACAATTTTATTAACAAAACCATACAACCAAAACTTACAAACAAACTATAGGCAACTTATCTCAGATAATTATCCAAAGTTCCTTCCATCTGTAAATATCTTTTTCGAAAAATGTTTACAATATTATAATCCACTTATATAATCCCAAAGTGTTTAGTGTTTAATTATCAAATCATATACTTTAATCACTACTCACAAATTCACATAAATCTAAATAAATCCCAGAATACAAATGTATCTAGCACCTTAAAAGTTTATCTCACAAAAATCCCCCTGTTCTATCAATTTACATGCTTCTTTAGAAATTTCAACCACTTCAAGAACATACTACCATTTTCTTAAAGATTGATAGATAAAAATAGAAACATATGTCATACCTGAATTACATTATTTTGCATGTACCTTCTTGAAACTTGGAGAATAAAAGATTAAAGAACTCGACTAGTACATGCGTACCCAATTTGAAACAATATGACAGCAATCAACCAAGCATACACAGCCTCATGGCACCTAGCTCCCCTCTTAAAAGTGATTCATTCTTTTCAGACAATATTTTCTCAAAAGTCAAAATCCTGGCCTTTACTGGAGAATGGTAAAAACAAAAATGAATAATGAATAAATCACAAATGTTTGGAATGTTTATGATAACAGTGTATGATGAATCACCCCATTTTACTCCTTGAACTTTAATATAATTCCACCAATGATGACAAGTCCAAGACACCAACCAGCTGTCATTAGGTACCCTCTCCATACTGCATAAAATGTTATATCTAAACCTGAAGAAAATTACAAATATTATGCAAAAACAACAAATATAGGCCCAGGAGAGTCATGTATGCTCTAATGTGATTACACCAAGGAAACCAGAAGAAAAATGAGAGAGAGAGAGAGAGAGAGAGAGAGAGAGAGAGAGAGAGAGAGAGAGAGAGAGAGAGAGAGACAGACAGACAGACAGACAGACAGAGAGAGAGACAGAGAGAGAGAGAGAGAGAGAGAGAGTTTCATGAAAATAAATCCATCAATGGAGGAATTGTGTTGACAAGGATTTACCTAAATGCCTCTTTTCCCATGACACTGTATAATTACACCAAATGGCAAAGTAATGTGGCCATGGTCACATGAGCAATATTTTATTTAAGTTTCATGACAATCCACGCATAAATGAAGAAGTTGTATAAACAATAATATGACATAAAGCCTCTTTTCTCATGACACAGTGTTACGTACGCACTGTCCTCAACTGAAGCATAGCTGAAAAATATCTGACGTGCGCCAGTGTCAAACAAGCAGACAACAATCTTCAAATAATTGGTTTACAAGTCCAATGTGCTAACCACTAAGCCAAAGGAGATCTTCCATCAAGCTTAAAATGTGTACCAATTTGAATCAACTCATCCTTTTTAAACAAATCAAATTCATCTATGATTGGCAATTTAAGAAATTCTGCGACTGAAAATACCATGGTTGACCTCTGCTGGGCTAACTTTCATTGAAACAAGAGCTGTCACTGTAAGATGACAATGCCCCCGACACCGCTTTGATTTAGAAGTTATGGCCAATGTTAAAGTTTTTGGACGGAATGACGGACGGACGGACAGACGGACGGACGGACAGACGGACGGACGGACAAGTCAAATTTATGATGCCTCCCTATCGGGGGCATAAAAATTATTAGACATTCTGTATAAATGATGTTCAACTAGTTAATAATACATCAGTTTTTCGCGGAACAGCCCGAAAATTTTGTTAAGGACCAGCAAAATTCAAACAAACAGGGTTTACAATTTGACAATTTTATTAACAAAACCATACAACCAAAACTTACAAACAAACTATAGGCAACTTATCTCAGATAATTATCCAAAGTTCCTTCCATCTGTAAATATCTTTTTCGAAAAATGTTTACAATATTATAATCCACTTATATAATCCCAAAGTGTTTAGTGTTTAATTATCAAATCATATACTTTAATCACTACTCACAAATTCACATAAATCTAAATAAATCCCAGAATACAAATGTATCTAGCACCTTAAAAGTTTATCTCACAAAAATCCCCCTGTTCTATCAATTTACATGCTTCTTTAGAAATTTCAACCACTTCAAGAACATACTACCATTTTCTTAAAGATTGATAGATAAAAATAGAAACATATGTCATACCTGAATTACATTATTTTGCATGTACCTTCTTGAAACTTGGAGAATAAAAGATTAAAGAACTCGACTAGTACATGCGTACCCAATTTGAAACAATATGACAGCAATCAACCAAGCATACACAGCCTCATGGCACCTAGCTCCCCTCTTAACAAAAGTTTGATTGTAACTGAAAACTTTATCTATTTCTTTTAAAAATATATTAAAGAACACAACCTTTTTACATACAGTGGTGAAATTCGTCTCCCATAACTCACAGTATTTAATCACCAAACCGCCGTGAAATTCGCACAGTCACTTAATAAGGCACATTCTAAAAGAACTTAATACAAATGTATCTATAAATAAAAGGAGTCACATATTGGCATATCACCAAGTTGAAAAACAAGAGCTTTGCAGAGCGGCGCATATACGCCCGATGGGGCTTGTCAGTAAAGTGAGCTTGAATGATAGCTAAAAATATTTCAAACAGACAGACAAACAACTGGTGCCATAACATAGTATGACCTTTTGAGTGTAAATTGAAAATGATTTTATGCACAACTATATGCCAAACAGTTATTTTGCAAGTTTCACTTCATTCCAATTCAAAGTGTGACGAGTTGCTCACAAAAGAAATATAGTGAATTTCAATCAATTCAAGGGCAGATAATACAAGAAAGACCCAAGCTTTTTGAATTTCTGAAGGCTTATGCTTAACCAAATATCAGGGTTACATTATGACAAGATTCATTTCAAACCAATTAAATTTGTAGGAGTTGTGCACACACATGCACCAAAAATCTGTAAATTTTAACTATTTTGTGAAGTAAAGGGCAGATAAATGATGACAGGAACTACTAAAATATAAAAATATATTTAGTCCTAAGCATAAATAGACAACCTACAGAGTCATTATGGCAAGTTTCCTTTCATTCCCATCCAAAATGTAGGAGACAAGAGGCCCAAGAGGGCCTGTATCGCTCCACTGGCTTTAAAATCTTTAGACTTTCATTAAATAAAGCTTTCTTTAAATGAATACATTAACACTCCGTAATTTCCTAAAACTTATTTAATAATTATTAACTTGTTCTGGTCCATATTGCACCAAAATACTCAATCACAATGAACCTTTAACCCTTTACCCATCTTATCAAAACATAAGGTTCAGAAGGAGATGTTCAAAGATTTCGGGCTCAAAATAGGCCCCGCCTGCCACGTCCATTATTATGGACCAATCAAAATTTCTTGAACAATTTAAGTAAATAGTCCCCCAAGAAACATTCTGGCAAAGTTTCATTGAAATTGGCTGAGTGGTTCTGGAGGAGCTAACGTTCAAAGATTTTGGACTCAGAATAAGCCTCGCCCTGCCACGCCCGTATTTATAGGCCAATCAAAATTTAGCAAATTTTTTTTTGAAAAAGAGACACTCAAGGAACATTCTGGTAAAGTTTCATTGAAATCAGCCAAGGGGTTCAGGAGAAAATGTCATTCAAAAATTTCGGGCTCAAAATAGGTCCTGCCCTGCCACGCCAATATTTATGGACCAATCAAAATGTCTTTAACAATTTAAGTAAAGGGTCACCCAAAAAACATTCTGATAAAGTTTCATTGAAATCGGCCAAGTGGTTCAGGAAGAGATGTTGTTCAAAGATTTCGGGCTCAAAATAAGCCCCGCCCTGCCACGCCCATATTTATGGGCCAATCAAAATTTCTAGAACAATTTAAGTAAAGGGTCACTCAAGGAACATGCATGCCAAGTTTCATTGAAATGGTTTTGGAGGAGAAGATTTTTAAAGATTTAGAATTTGAGCATTTAGAATTGAAAGGTCTTATGAAAAACTAGACGACATAGAGAGTTATTGCGTCTACTATCAGTTCATTTCAATTGATAGTTAAGGAGGAGTTGTACACAAAATACAGTGATTTTCGTTTAATTCAAGGGCAGATAATTAAAGATTTCTCAGCAATGACTGGAGCGATTTGAATTTCAAAGGTCTTATGCACAACTAGACATCATAGGGAGTAGTTGTGTTTAGTTTCAGCTCATTCCCATTGATAGTTTAGGAGGAGTTGGCACACAAAAAATAGTGATTTTCGTTGAATTCAAGGGCAGATAATTCAAAATTTCTCAGGAATGACTTGGCATTTGCATTTCAAAGGTCTTATGCACAACTAGACATCATAGGGAGTAGTTGTGTTTAGTTTCAGCTCATTCCCATTGATAGTTTAGGAGGAGTTGGCGCACAAAAAATAGTGATTTTCGTTGAATTCAAGGGCAGATAATTCAAAATTTCTCAGGAATGACTTGGCATTTGAATTTCAAAGGTCTTATGCACAACTAGACATCATAGAGAGTAATTGTGTTTAGTTTCAGCTCATTCCCATTGATAGTTCAGGAGGAGTTGCGCACACAAAAAACAGTGATTTTGGTTATTTTCAAGTGCAGATGATTCAAGATTTCTCAGGAATGACTGGAACGATTTGAATTTCATAGGTCTTATGCACAACGAGACATCATAGGGAGTAATTGTGCCAAGTTCCAGCTCATTCCCATTGATAGTTTAGGAGGAGTTGCGCACACAAAAAATTGCTTACGGATGGACAGACGGAATGACAGACAGACAGACGGACAACCAAGGCCATAACATAATACGACCCTTCGGGCGTATAATAAAGGAGGTCATTGCCACATGATGAAAAATATTCTGTTAAGTTTTTTTTAAAAAACTGTATAAATTAAGTTGTGCACAAAGAAAAAACATAAAGGAAACAGCATGTAACTATATTTCCATAAATGCACAGTCACTGGAAATAGAATATTCTGTGAAAGTTTCAAATGAACGTATCCATAAATAAAAGAGGAGTTTTAGTTTAAGAGGTATAATATTAAGGCCTCTTTTTCTATAATGCAGTATAAAATCACAAGAACACGTTAATATGCACAAGGTCACATGATGTAAAATACTAAGAAATTGTTTTTATTAAATTTCATGTATAAATAGAGGAGTAGTGTTCACATAAACGCCCTTTTCATCATGACGCAACATATAGCTAAACTGCCACAAATGCACATAGTCACTTTAAATGGGATACTCTGTGAATGTTCCAAATGAATAAAACCATTAATAAAAGAGGAGTTTTGTTAAAAAAAGTTTACATTTAGGCCCCTTTTTCTTTCACACAATATAAATATCACAAGACCACATTTATGTGCAAATGGTAACAATGAAAAGAAAAAAGGAAATTTTCATTAACTTTGTTATTGGAGACCACTCTCACCACTGCCCTGCATAGCTTTGTAGGTTTAAATACAATGTCTGAAACCTGTGTCAGGGAAGATCTTCTTTGGCTCAGTGGTTAGCAGATTGGACTTGTAAACCATAAGTTTGAATGTTACTTGTCCGCGCGGGTTTTCGAGGCCGGCTCACGACTGATATTTTTCAGCTATGCGTTGGTTGAGGACAGTTCGTTCATAAATGGGGGCTAGTCTGAGATTGAGCCATTTATATTGGCATTGTACCAACTTAGTTAGTTTGCACATTACTCCCTAGATAGGCTTATCATCATTAATATATGATGACTCTTAAGACGGAGTGTGTTATGGGAGACCACTTCCAGCACTGTCCTGCATAGCTTCGTAGGTTTAAATACAATGTCTGACACCTGTATCAGGAAAGACCTTCTTTGGCTCATTGGTTAGCACATTGGACTTGTAAACTGTTTGTTTGAATGTTACTTGTCCAGGTTGTTATTAGGCTGGCTCACAACAGATATTTTTCAGCTATGCTTCGGTTGAGGACAGTTCCTAAATAACAACTTCCTTGCATATATGAAGAACCATGATTTCTTAAAATTCAATTTCTAATATAGGCCCAATTTTTAGATGCTTAATCAATCAGAAATATTTAATCAAAGTACTGAAAGCTAGCAAAGTAAACATATTTTAGTAATCCTCCTTTGATAAAATGTATTATGATACAAAATCAGGGTACCATGTAGTGTGAATTGTGAAAATTCTGGTCAAGCTAAGTCATTACTTTGCACACATGTGACATTCTTGGAAATCCACATTCCAATACACTGTACAACAGGGAGTGAAAAAATCTTCTCATAAATCATGATTATTCTTTCCTTTTTCTGTTCAAATGTTCTCATTTTCTAATTGAGTCCAATTCTTTACAAATTTCTGACTGGGGGTACACCATACTGTTGTAACCAGAGCTTGGGCACAATACCAACAGTACGGAACACATGTAAGGAAACATGGTGGAGTAGGAGTAGAGCTACCTCCATCACAGAAGACCATTTTTGGAATTGGCCCGATGGTTACTGAGGAGAAGATGTTTAAAGATTTCAGGGTCAAAAACTGCCCTGCCCTGCCACGCCCATATTTTGGTGTCAATCAAAATTTGACAGTTTGGTTGAAATTGGCCTGATGGCTACTGAGGAGAAGATGTAAAGATTTCAGGGTCAAAACTGCTCGCCCTGCCAAACCCATATTTGGGGGTCAATCAAAATTTCACAAACAAGTTTTGAGAAGGGTCACCCATTGAACATTTCTGCCAAGTTTGGTTTAAATCGACCAAATGGTTACTGAGGAGAAGATGTTTAGATAATTGTTAATGACATCCGATAGACAAAAGGTGTTTACAAGTGCTAAAAATAAACCCAGCGCTACCACACCCATATTTGGCTGTCAATCCTAATTTCTTGGACAATTTAAGAAGAGGGTCATCCAAGGAACAACTATGCAAACAATTTGGAAGGAATTTTTTTTTAAAGATTTGAGATTGAAATAAGTCCCACTCTGCCACGCTAATATTGGAGGGGGGGGGGGTGTAAATAAAAATTTCTTCAACAACTCAGACCAAAAACATCCAAGAAATATTCATGCCAAGTTTTATTTTAATTGGGCCAATGGTTTGAGAGAAGATTTTTAAAGTTTAAATAGTGAAAATAAGTCCTGCCCTGCCAAACCCATATTTTGGGGACGATCCAAAATTCTTGAACAACCAAGAAGGAGGTCATCCACGATTAATTCATGCCAATTATCAATTAAACAGGGCCAATTGTTTTGGAAGAGAAGATTTTTTACTTAAATAGGTCCCACCCTGCCAAGCCCATTATTGGGGGGTGAAGCCAAATTTCTTTGACAACATTAAAAGATGGTCACCCTAGGACCAGTCATGCCAAGTTTCATTGAAATGGAGCCAAGTGTTTTGGAGGAGAATTTTTTTAAAGATTTTATACTACAAATAAGCCCTGTCCTTCCACACCCATATTTGGGGGGTCCCCTAGGATCATTCATGCCCATTTTTTTTAAATTCAGCCATATGTTTTCGAAAAGAAGATAAGATTGGGATTGACATATTAATTTTTCTGGTATAGTTGTAGGTTTTTAGCTTGTTTTAATGAGTGTCTAGGAATAATTTCACAATCTCTCAATTAATAATCATGTCTTTCTATATATGCTATAATGATTCACTTTTTTTCAAAAGTGAACATTTTGCTGAGGCCCTCAAAATGCTTTAACATTATTTAATAAAGTTAAAGCATTTTGAGTGCCTCTACAAAATTGCCCTTTGAAATAATTTTTCAGGTCTATGAAATTGGTAGCACCTACGAAAATTTGTATTAACCATACATTGATTTGAATTTCCTGCATTACCTCTAGCAAGTATACATCTCATGGCTTCACAAGCAAATGTCATTGGAGAACCATAGCTAATGTACTGTAACCACTGGGGCATGGACTCAACTGGCCAAATAATACCTGGTGATAAAGGATTCAAAGACATAAAGAAGATTCCATAGAATACTAAATAATCTTTTCCATAGGTTTTAATTGATTGAATGGGTTTTACGCCACTTTCAACAATTTCACAGTTATATTGCGGCGGCTGGAGCACCTAACAATGGATTCCTGGTATTTCTTTCACCTGTACTACCATTACACTCTTTCCTTGCCTCCGACTGCTATCTCACATAGGTTTACGATTATCAACCCATTGGTGAGAGACAAACGTCAGAAAGGATATTTGCCGCCACCGGGGATCGAACCAACGACTTCCAGATTGGAAGTCTTACGCCTAACCAATTGCGCTATGGTGGTGGCCTCTTTTCCATAGGTCTTATTTCAGAAATCGTTTATGAAGCAAAGCAAAATACACTTTCTGGCTATTCATCAAGTAAAGTAAGAACAAATATGTCAACTACATTCCAAACTTACAAGTGGGTTTTATATATATGAAGTAAAGTTGGTAAATTGTAAATTGCAATATAAGTACTAGTTATACTAGGCAATTTAATTGTCATACCAGCTTATGAAGTTAGGATTAAACTGGTATGGCAACATACATAAGTTGGAAGCTCATAAAATCATACCTGACCTCATTTACCATGTTTAAATTTTGAGTTAATAAAGTAGAAAACAAGAGTATGATGATGGCCTTTTATCCTGTCACTAGATTGCCTTTTATCCTGTCACTAGCTATAAATATTGACTGATAAAAGGGAATATGATAGACTGTCAATCATGTGACAGCTTTATCATGACACTTGTTTAGTGGCCTGACTAATCTTTTTTTGCTGCTGTTAGGTCTGAAAAAGCGTCCTTTGTATCACATTTTTTTCTTTTAATTTCAGCCTTATGTTTGATTAAAATATTTCACTGGATTCCCTTATTTTCTAAAATCAAATCGCAACCATATGGATGACGGAGTACTTGACAGATGATGTAAACTATAAAAATTGTGACGATGCTTATCTTGCTTTCATTCAGGCCTTAAAACTGTCATGAATTTAAATCATTCACTGAATGTATTCAACACAGATTTCGACCGAGGAGGATTTCAGAGATAGTAGCTCTGCATCTGATCTCAATCTATTTCGGTCCTCTGTGAAGAGCAAGAGAGGCATTGAATTGAGATTTGCTTTTAGCTGCATGACAACAAAACATGAGAATACAAGAGCTTCGCAGAGCGGCGCATATACGCCCGATGGGGCTTGTCAGTATCTTGGCTTGTAAGTAATGTGAGCTTGAATGATAGCTAAAAATATTGCAAACAGACAGACAGACAACTGGTGCCATAACATAGTATGACCTTTTGAGTGTAAATTGAAAATGATTTTATGCACAACTATATGCCAAACAGTTATTTTGCAAGTTTCAGTTCATTCCAATTCAAAGTGTGACAAGTTGCTCAAAAAAGAAATATAGTGAATTTCAATCAATTCAAGGGCAGATAATACAAGAAAGACCCAAGCTTTTTGAAAATCTGAAGTCTTATGCTTAACCAAATACAGGGTTACATTATGGCAAGATTCATTTCAATCCAATTAAATTTGTAGGAGTTGTGCACACACATGCACAAAAAAAATCTGTAAATTTTAACTATTTTGTGAAGTAAAGGACAGATAAATCAGGAACTTCTTTAAATATGAAAATAAAGTTAGTCCTAAGCACAAATAGACAACCTACATAGTCATTATGGCAAGTTTCCTTTCATTCCCATCCAAAAAGTAGAAGAAAATGAGCTGACAAGAAATTTTGTTTTTCATCAGCTCAAGGGCAGATAATCCAAGATATTTCACGAATGACTGGAGCATTTAGAATTGAAAAGTCTTATGCAATACTACACATCATAGGGAGTAATTATGTCTAGTTTCAGCTCATTTCAATCGATAGTTAAGGAGAAGTTGCACACAAAATACAGTGATTTTTGTTTAATTCAAGGGAAGATAATTTCTCAGGAATGACTGGAGCGATTTGAATTTCAAAGGTCTTATGCACAACAAGACATCATAGGGAGTAATTATGTCTAGTTTCAGCTCATTCCCATTGATAGTTGAGGAGGAGTTGCGCACACAAAAAATAGTGATTTTGGTTAAATTCAAGGGCAGATAATTAAAGATTTCTCAGGAATTACTGGAGTGATTTGAATTTCAAAGGTCTTAATTCAAGGGAAGATAATTTCTCAGGAATGACTGGAGCGATTTGAATTTCAAAGGTCTTATGCACAACAAGACACCATAGGGAGTAATTATGTCTAGTTTCAGCTCATTCCCATTGATAGTTTAGGAGGAGTTGCGCACACAAAAAAATGTGACTTTCGTTAAACTAAGGGCAGATAATTCAAAATTTCTCAGGAATTACTGGAGAAATTTGAATTTCAAAGGTCTTATGCACAACTATACATCATAGAGAGTAATTGCGCCAAGTTTCAGCTCATTCACATTGATAGTTCAGGAGGAGTTGCGCACACAAAAAACAGTGTTTTAGGTTATATTCAAGGGCAGATAATTAAAGATTTCTCAACAATGCCTGGAGCAATTTGCATATCAAAGGTCTTATGCACAACTAGACATCATAGGGAGTAATTGTGCCTTGTCTCAGCTCATTCCCATTGATAGATTAGGAGGAGTTGCGCACACAAAAAAACAGTGATTTTGGTTATATTCAAGGGCAGATAATTCAAGATTTCTCAGGTTTGATTGATTGAATGGAGTTTAACGCCGCTTTCAACATTATTTCAGTTATATCGCGGCGGCTTGAGCACCTAACAATGGATTCCTGGTATTTCTCTTACCAGTACAACCATCATATTCTTTCCTAGTCTCCAGCTACTATCTCACATAGGTCTACGATTATCAACCCATTGGTGAGAGACAAATAGTCGGAAAGAATGAGTGCCTGAAGTGATTTGAATTTCAAAGGTCTTAAGCACAACTAGACATCATAGGGAGTAATTGCGCCAAGTTTCAGCTCATTCACATTGATAGTTCAGGAGGAGTTGCGCACACAAAAAATGCAAACGGATGGACAGACAGACGGACGGATAGACGGACGCAAGACCGAGGCCATAACATAATACAACCCTTCGGGTGTATAATAAAAATGGATGATTGAGATGGCAATTGACTAGAAAAACACCTGATTTAAATCTTCTAAATCATTAAGGTTTGTATGCATCATATAAGGGACTTTTAGAAAAGATTGTAACAGGATAAATAGAATAGATGATTGGTGACTTGAGATGGAAAAGTTTATTGGGCTCGGCTGCAGAATTTATTTGGTTCGCCTCCGACTCACAAGATAAATTCCTACACCTTGCCCGATAAACTTTTCCACAAGCCACCATCCATCTATTCTCTATATATCACTCTCCTTTATCCTCTTGATGCCTGCCTTAAAAGATAATCAAATGACAATTAAAGGCCCATTTATTCAAATATTTCGGCAAGTGCCTTATTCAAGAAACAATACACAATGTTCTCATCACATTTTAAATTCTTACTGATCAGCCATATTAAAAAAATGCTTTGAATGTTTTACAAGATTTAATACATTCATTTGTCTGATGATTCCAAGGATATTGCTATAACACATCCTTTTCGGAATAGAGGCTTAACTTTTTATCCAATAAACCTGTCAGATTGATTGTCATGATGAATTCTTACACAAAATTCATATTGGGTCAGGACCTGAGTTCTCCATGTCAAATATATGAAAAATCTTGTTGATAGACTTCTTAGAACATTAATAAGGAAATTGTTATTGAGATCCTTGCTCTCAATGTCATTCCTTGGAAGGTAAAACTAGAAAGCCATGAATGGATTGAGTCACTCTACAGGCCTGAAATTCTTGTAATAGCAAATAAAAGTTTTGACTAGATTTTTAAATATTTTGGGCTCTACTGATGTTGAAAATGATTTTCAAATTTCCACTAAATAACATAGAGAAATGACCTCTGCCCAAAATGGACATATTTTTTGTCCTATCACAATAATATTTGGCTGCATGATAATGGGTCTCCCAAGGATCACCTACAAATCAATGATTGATTGATATCCATCAGTTATATACTGAGAAATGATTTTCAAAATTTCCGCTATATATAAGAGAGAGAAATGACCACTGCCCATAATATTCATATTTTCCATTCCATCACAAACATTTTTTGTACACTGATAAAGGGTCATTCAAGGATAATTCCAGTGAAATGTGGTTGATATCCATCAGTTACAGTCTTAAGAAAATGATTTTCAAAGTTTTCATAGAGAGAAATGACCTCCACCCACATAATACATATTTTTCACCCGATTACAATAATTTTTTGTAGACTGATACAGGGTCACCCAAGGATCATTCATGTAAAATTCAATTGGTATCAATCAATTAGAATCTGAGAAAACTCAATTTTTACCATATTTGGAAATTAGCCAGGCCCATTAATTCCATGTTTTTCATTGGATCAAAATTTCTTGAACAGCTTTGAAAGAGGGTCACCCAAGGATCATCCCTGTGAAGTTTGATTGAAATTCATCCTGAACAAGTTTGTGAAAGATTTAGCCAAAAAAATGACCTTTAGAGTAATAAAACGAAAACTATCTATAAGGCTCCTTTCCTCTGAAAAAAGTTCTTCCATAAGCCTAGACAAACATACTGAGAAAGATTGAGCAAATATTGTGACCTCAAGAGGGCAAACAAGAAAATTGTCTATGAGGCTCCTTTTCCCTTGTCAGATTTTTATTCAAAGTAAATTGAGAAAGATTGGACAAAAATTGTGATTTCCATAGCAAAAACAATTTACAGGATTTTACCTTTTGACCTTCTATTGACCCAATTTTGACCCAGGTTCAAAATCTTTGAAGTATTTTAAACAAGAGCCATGTCGGACATGGCCATCCCCGTGGTGAAAGCTTGATAGTAAACTGAAGCCTAATAGATTAAGGATCTAAGTTTTAAAAATAACAAAGGGCAATAATTCCAAAATTATGCAAGCAAGAGTTGAGGTTCTTATGCACTGCACTTCTTGTCCATAAGATCTATCCACCCATAAAGTTTCAAGTTGATAGCTATAATGATTTAGGAGATATCCTCTGGACAAGTTTATTGACGGAACCTCAGAAAGACGGAACAATTGAATAAAGGAACCACGGAATGACAGACGGAGACCATTATCATATCCCTTCGCCGAAAATGGCTGCCTCCATCAAAAATGGCAGGGGATAAAAAGCATGACTATAGGATCATATATGTGACGCTTGGTGTAATTCTGTCCAGTATTTTTTAGTAGATGCTTTTTGAAGAATTGTTTAGGGACAGATGGACAGACTTACAACAGTCACAAAAGCTCAGCTTGAGAGGTTTGCACTCAGGTAAGGTAAAGGGACTCACCACTGATCAGTAATAAAGGGAAGTAGGATCCAAGAGCCAGCTGTAATGCAGAGATTTCATCATCACATATAGATGCAAACAGAACACCTGTAACCGAACAAAAAACAACGCTTACTACACTTATTACTTATCACTCTTGTTTCTAAGTAGAGAGGAAATCCTTTCCAAATATAAATCTTTTGTTTCTATGTCTGTTGTTCAACACCACTTTGCAGTTATATTTCAGAGACTGGTGCACCTACCAATGGTTTCTTGTCATTTCTTAGACCAGTACAGCATATTTGCATTTTATCTGAACCTTCAACTGAGCATCCAACTTAGACATACTATTTATCAAACACCCATTGTTGGGAGACAAATGACTTGTATCACAATTACTTTTGTCAAATGTCAAATAAAAGATGGCCGATCTTGGGTTTAAACTCTCCACTCACAAATATAAATTTACTGTAACCTGTATTTTTATGCCTTTTACACTTATGATAATACTAGTAGAAACTTGTTGTTTATCATCAAGAAGACTGGACTAGTCCCAACTTGCTAACTTACAGCTTTGCTTTCAGTTGAACATCTGATGTTAAATTAAGTCCAGTTACTTACCTAGGGCCATTCCACAGAAGCCTTGTAATAGCACCAGTATAATGACCCATATGAGGGGACCATTACAGGGGATCTGTTCAGGAAAAAGAACACAACATTTATTCATTCATATTGACTTACTACAGTAAAGAAATACGAATCCAGAACTGACATAAACAACATATACCCCCATCACATGCTTGTCATAGATGGATAGATGGGGCTTTTCTGGTTGGGCTTTACCCCTTCTTAGAGGGTTATGTTGGAGGGTCCATTCTGTTCGGGGAAAAAAATGTAAAATAGGGGAATTTTCATCAAGCTATGAAATTGATTTTACATAACTATTTTAGAATGAATATTAAATTCTTTACTCATTATTAAGAAATCCAAAAATAGTTTAGGGTACTATTTTTTGGCTATTTTTTTTTACATAATGATTAAGTCTTTTGTAGGATAATCTGTACCTGTATCCAATTTAGAAGACTCAACTTATTAAGCAACAACTATGTTGATTCTACACTATTCAAATTTAGAATGAATAGTATCAAGCTAATGATGTTGAGTTAGTTTTAATTTTGTTGCTCAGAATGTTCACTTGGCCAGTTTTCTAAAGCTTTCACTGATCTTTTTTGCAACACCCAAATTTTTGGGGATCCATAAAATTTTCAACAACAAGTTTTGAGAATGGTAAGCCAAGTCAGCCAAGAAACATTCATGTCAAGTTTGGAAGAAGACGTCTAAAGACTACAGGTCTAAAAGTCAGAATCAGTCGAGCCCTGCCATGTCCATACTTAGGGAGACAGTCACAATTACATGAAAAGTTTAAAGAATCACTACTGCAAAAGGGTCCAATTAAAATTACATAAAAAGACCATTAATGGCCCATGAAAAAGAGAAAAACCATAAAAATGATCCATTAGTCCTTGTAAAAAAATAATGGTTAACACATTTAGCCATAAAATGCTAACTAATGGCCATTAATTCACGATTTGCGTTTATAAAACCATGAAATGCAGATTAATATAATGGGCAAGCATAAAAGTATTGGCATTAAAAAGTAATGGGCCATTTCTTCATGTTTTAGCTTTTTCCATGCCTATCAACTTCCATGATGGCCATTAAATAAAACAAGAGTTGTCCGCGGACAACGTAGCTCGCCCAAACAGCTGCTTGTCTCAAACAGGGCTTGACCGAAGACCAAAGTTCAAAGTGGTTTCTTTCAATGTTAAAGTCCATGATCTAATATATATCTGTTTGAGTAGTAATTAAGAAATATAAAAACTTTTTTTGTTTTAATTGCATGTATACGGTTAGGGTAAAGTGAAAGCCTACAAGCAGATGAGGTTACCAATGGAATTTCTTTGTATCAAACATGAAGTTTTCCTTTAAAATTTTTTTAAGTCCACAAAAGGTCAAGATCAAGGTCAAATTGTGAAGGACCTTGGTCTCTGTAGAAGCCTATCACCTAGTGAGCTTGTGTATGAAGTAATAATGTCCCTGAGTAAAGCATTTAGAAAATATAAGCAAGGTTAAATTTTTGGTTAAAGTTTTTCAGTTTAAGTTTTTCCAAGTCCATAAAAGGTCAAGGTCAAGGTCAAATTGTCAAGGCCCTTGGTTTCTGGTGAAAGCCTTCCATCTGGTGACTATGTATATGAAGTAATAATGTCCCTAGGTTAAAGCATTCAGAAAATATAAGCAAGGTTAAAGTTTTTGGTTAAAGTTTTCAGTTAAAGTTTTTCTAAGTCCACAAATGGTAAAGGTCAAGGTCAAATTGTGAAGGACCTTGGTCTCTGGTGAAAGCCTATCACCTAATGAGTATGTATATGAAGCTATGATGTCCCTAGGTTAGAGCATTAAAAAAATAAATGCAAGGTTAAAGTTTTTGGTTAAAGTCCACAAAGGGTCAAGGTCAAGGTCAAATTATCAAGGACCTTTGTCTATGGTAAAAGCCTATCACCTAATGAGTGTGCATATGAAGTAATGATGTCTCTAGTTTAAAGCTTACAGAAAATATAAGCAAAGTTAAAGTGTTTTTGGTTAAAGTTTTTGGTTAAAGTTTTTTTTGAAAGGGTCAAGGTCACAGTCTAAAGGTCATTTGGCATGGATGTTGGTCTCAAATGAAAGCCTATGCCCTAATGAGTGTTTCTGTAAAAAATAAAGCCTCTAGGATAAATATTGATAGAAATAAAAACTTTAACCTAATGCGGACGCCGACACCGACGCTGACGCCGACATCCGAGGGTATGACAATAGCTCTTCCAAGACTTTCGTCCCGGGCGAGCTAAAAAGAACAAATAATGATCATAATAAAGATTGATAAAAGTCAATTGCATTTAAATAAACTATGACAATTAATCATGGTCATAAATATATCATTGAATTCTGAATCGAACCATTCATGGGCATTAACTTTGATTGTAATATAGATCAAAGACATACTATAATTTTTTGAACTTTTTTTATTTTGAATCTTGCCCATTAACTACCATGAACATTTATTCATGCCCATCAATCACCCACTGAAGATGGCCATTAAATACCAAACAGAAACAAATAATGGCCATTATAAAAATTCATTGGCATGAAAAAAATCTTGACTATTACTTATGGCACTTAATATACCTTGGAATTAGAATCAGATAATTCATGATCATTAACTACCACGAACATTTATTAAAGCTATTCACCCATGAAAGATTGAAATCAAAGACCAAACATGATATATAATGGCCATAATAAAAAAAAATTCAGTCATTAATTGGCATTGAAACAATTCTGACAATTAATTCTGGCAATTCATATGCTGATGAATTCAAAATCAGTCCATACATGGCCATTAACATTATTTGAAATAGGTATTTATAAATGGGAAATTAAATGCAGAATTAAAGTTTTAACTTCTTTCATTTTGATTCATGCCCATGAGACAAACCATGAATAAGTTGTTACACAAAGACATTGCCAAGGGTACCAGTCTAAAAGTGACTGGAATCCAGTCTAAGGAAAGCCAACATGGCTGCTGTTTTCAAACAAAATTTCGCTTTGAAATGTTTTTTTCTTTTGCCATATTCTCTTGCACATTGAGAAGAAAAGCAAGCAGAATGTATGTAAAAAGCTGAAGTTTGATTATTTTTATAAAAATATTGTACTGTTTGACTTAAATAAATTTATTTGATCTGCTCACCTGAGTCAAAGCACCTAAGGGTAACTTGCATTACTTTTGATTCAGATGATTAAGTTATTGAACTGTAACAAATTTATGTGTAAAGGAAAATAATCTTATGGTCAGACCAGTAAGATTCCTTAGTCTTAAGTTTTACTATTTCTGTTTGAAAATACAAGATCCAAAATGGACTTGTTTTCAGTCGTTGGTTTTTGCATGATCATTTTACAAGAGAATATCTGGGACAACTTTAGTACAACATTTTTATGCTTATCTTTGCTATCAAGATTGAAATCTCCCATGATAAATAAAGGTATTACTACCCTCTCCCCCCTGTTGCTCCGCACTTGGTGGCCCAAAAGTCATAATAGCTGTTTAAATTAAGTTCTATGAACTTATTGTTTTATATCAAATGAAACAGTTGTAGGAACTCTGGTTCTGTAGAATTTTTAACAATTGTTAAATTAGAAAAAAGCACTACCCCCTCCCCTTGAGTCTCTTTCCCTTGTCACAAAACAATCATGACTATATCTATTTTGATTAACGTATATGAGCTGATGACTCATGCAGAATTTAGAGCATGTAAGGTTCCTACTTCATCATCATAAGAAGGTTAAAAATTTCAAAATTGACCCAAAATACTACCCTCACCCCCAGTGCTCTTCACATGGTAGCCAAACATTCATGGTTATAGCGATGTAAAATAGGGTCTATGAGCAGATCATCCGTGTCAAATATAAAGGTTGTTGGGACTCTGGTTCAAAAGAAGAAAGTTATGGATTTAACATTTTTTAACAAAGTACTACCCCTTCCCCCCGGTGGCTCCGCACCTGGTGGCCCAACAGTCATGGTTTAAGTTATTTTAAATAAGGTCCATACGCTGATCATCTATGCCACTTTTCAAATCTATAGAGCTCCTGGTCCAGGAGGAGAAGGAGGTTAAAGATTACAAACTTGATCCAAAGTACTTCCCCTCCCCCCTGATGCTTTGCACCTGGTGGCCCTACAATCATGATTTTATCTATTTGTATTTAGGTCCATATGATGATCACACATGTCAGTTTTCAAGTCTGTAGGACTCCTGGTTCAGAAAAAGAAAAAGGTTAAAGATTACAAAATTTTCATCAAAGTACTACCCCCTCCCCCTGGTGCTCCAAACCTAGTGGCCCTACAGATATGATTTTAACTATTTCTATTAAGGTCTATGAGCTGATCATCCATGCAAAATTTTAAGGCTTTAGGGCTTCATGTTCAGAAGAAGAAAAAGGTTACAGATTACAAAATTTACCCAAAGTACTACCCCCTTCCCCCTGGTGCTCCGCACCTGGTGGCCCAACAGATATGATTTTAGCTATTTTTTTAAGGTCTATGAGCTGATCATCCATGCAAAATTTCAAGGCTGTAGGGCTTCATGTTCAGAAGAAGAAAAAGGTTAAAGATTACAAAATTTACCCAAAGTACTACCCCCTCCCCTCTGGTGCTCCGCACCTGGTGGCCCAACAGATATGATTTTAGCTATTTTTATTAAGGTCTATGAGCTGATCCATCTTCACGAGTCAAGGGGTGAAATCAATAGCTTATTCTCGAATACCCCTTGACTGAATGAATAGGTAAATTCTGTACAATTTATTTCTAAGCCAGCCAATCAAAAGGTCAAACGCGATTTCTGTAACTGCCAATCAGAGAGCTTCTTACAAACGGCATTGGTACCATTTAAAATCCCTATGGCAACCGGTTGTATATCGATGATTGTGTAGATAAACCCTTCATTCATGGATTAAAGAAAACGCTTCGGTTCGGAAACGTTTACTTTTTAGTATGTTTTATTTGGTGACAGGTTGAATTGTAAAATCAGTTTAATATAAGTAATTCCTTTTATCATAATTAATTATTATTGAACATTGTCATTATTTTTTCTAATATTTCTATGTAAAGTAAAATTACTCAATTTGCATTATATTAAAGAAAAGAAAGTATAGTTATTAAAATTATACTCTATCCTCAATGTCGTTCTTCATTTTCAAAACTGAAATAAAACATGTGCCGCTCTCCCACGGCCAAGTTAAGACATTAATAGATGGCAAAATCTAAGACTGTTGTAATTTTAAACACATTCTTATTCCAAATAAATAAGACAACAACTGATATTTTATTTATTTCTAACTATTATAAACTATCTTTGCTTTTGGGAGGAGGGGTGGGGGGAACATTTTAGTGAATCAGAAAATTTCCTCATTGTCCACACGGTCAATGCTTTCTGACCCCATCCCCTCCCTGAAACACAGCAAAAATGGGAGTTAGAATGAAGACACTATCAATCTCACTAGTTTTATTTTTGCCGACTTAAAAGATAGCCTGAAATAGTTTTGAGCTAATCTATCCCCACCCCCCCACCCCCACTTCCACCACCTCCCCACCCCCACTTCCACCACCTCCACACACATTCCAACACCCCGCCACTTCATAAGGCAGATTCTATGATTCATTTGGGAGTAAGAAAACAGAAAAAAAACATAAAGGCATTTGAAGACGTAATTTTGAACAAGTTGAATCACCAAAAACTGAAAATGGAAAATCTTAAAATTGTCTAATAGAGGGACATTTTGGATTTTTGGACAATTTGGACAATTGTTATTTTATTGTTATAATTTTGAAAGCAAATATATTTACTACTATATAGAAAATAGTCAACGGGCGACCCAAACTACTAAACTATAACTTGAATATGCTGCAGCAGCAAGATTTGGACTGCCTAATAACAATACACGTATATTACATACATATCAGAGATGAAAATCACATAATCCCTTTTATTTACAACTACATATGTATTTCAATTTGAATAGAACAATGCACTGGATCGCTTTGTTTAAAACGTCATGAATAAAGTGTTCCATAGAAAATTTAAATCTTAAATTTATCGAAACCTTGTGACTACCTACAACACAGGTACCTTGCAAATTAGAATAAATTAAAAATAATAAACAAATAATAAGATGATGAAGATAAATTAAAGCAATAAACAAAATAAATGATTAATTCTTCGCCCCCCACAATATTCGGATAGCCCTACTAAAACTTGTTCTATTATTTTCTTTCTTTATTCATCTTTTTTTTATATTTTTTTCTATTTAGTTCTCTTAGGTCATCTTATGTGTTTAAAGAAAAGCCTACTGGAAAAGAAGGAGAAAAACTCCAGAATCAAAGAATTAATATGAAAATATAGTACATTATCACTTCTAAATTATTTCTTTAATACGGCTTAATTCTTGAATTCATTCAATATAGATGCATTCTACTATATTGGATTTTGCTTTTAATGAGGTTTAAAAACAGTGAAAACTTAAACCAGTATTGATTGATTAAATGACATGAAAATTTAAATAAACATTGAAAAATCGTAATACACTATCATCAAAGGCAGAAAAGCTGAATTAGAGAAGCTTCAATGTACCATAAATTATTAAAAGATATCCTTTCATTTGAAAAGATATAAAAATTTCGAACAGTTTTTAAGTTGGAATGCGGAGCAATTCCAACTTAGATTTAACAAAACCGCAAAATGAACACAAGATAATTTCATTTCGGGTTTTTTGAGAACACATATCACGTGAACAGGATGTGAATACTCTTTGGCCTATTTTGTATATCTCAACTTGACAAAGACATACAGTTTATTTCATCAAAAAGTAATAATGTTGTACAATTACACAGCTATCACTTCACATATATCATTAACACGCTAATTTATGTTTTAAACGATATTTATTGAAAGTTGCGTACAAATATATTAGTATCACATGTTTGCATTACTATGTTTGGAAATCATGTGATAAGTCAAGTCAAATAAGGTCAGCAATTGACAATAGCACTAGCAAATCACGTGATCTGCTTATTTGGTAATGTCGCGATCTGTTTTCTCGGTATTGTGGCAATAACACAGACCAATCACGTGATCTACTTATTTGGTAAGGTCGCCACCTGTTTTTCGTAGAATTCTGTTATAGCTTCTTTTAAAGGTACAGTTTCTCTTTCTGAATGACCTTATTACACATTTAACTTTTGACAAGGTGTCATATTGTAATTTTCTGTCTAAGCTTCGAAATAAAAATCTTTTCTTAAAGAGATGATACACTTTTAAAGTCAATTAATATTTTTATAACATATTGTCGTTTATTTTCCGTCATATTGCAGTTATCTACATGAATGTTTCATTGTAAAAAAAAATACTCATCCACATAAACCCTTGCCACCATATCTTTAATTGAATTATGAATATCTTTGCCCAATTGCTTTCATCACCAAGACAATTTGCCATTTGAAACAAACCAACTAGTTCAACTTGTTTTCGTAACATTATTACACATCAACACGATTAAGAGCACCATCATACAGTTAGTTACATCGTGAAATTGACATTCATCTTAATAAAAACATTCTTAAACGCTCACTCAGCGCTCCATTGATTCATTCCAAACACTCACTCAAACCATTCAAAAACGCTCAATGTTATTAAAAAAATAAGATCAACGTGTACATTCTAAATGAATTAAGCTAGAACCAATTCGCGATTTCACTGATATAATTGAAATTTAAAGCGTCTGATTGGTTCTTGACGAAATAGAAAGCTATTGATTGAACTTTGATGCATATTTTATATAGGTTTTATATATCGCTTATTTTGATCATCCTGAACAAAATGAGCGACATTGGATTCCCTCCCTTAAATTTCACTTCAAACTCGCTCCGCTCACTCATTCAACATCATGCCTAAATCAATTTAAAATCGTTCATCTTATCAATTTCACGATGTTATTAACTGTACCCCCAACTCAGAAGTGGAGGAGCATATATTGATATCACCATGTCTGTCTTTCAGTCCATTGACCTTTTGCTTTCCGCTAGATAAACGGAGAAGCAATTGACCTGCATAACGAAACTTTACACGAATATTGCCCATGACCCAAAGGAATGCCCTATTGTTTCGGGGTCATACATATCATGGTCATCAGTAACAGTCTCCACTCTAACTGAACAACCAATTGACCCAAATCATAAAACTTGACACAAATGTTGTCAATCACCCGAGAAAGTGCCCAATTTCGGAGTCACAAAGGTCGAAATCACAATTGAACTTCGTCCAAAAATTGTCTTGAGATTCCAACTCTTGAAGTAAAATACTTCCCTTCGAAAATAGCTTTTCATCATGGACAAATCACTTGTTGATGTCCACTTTGCGACGACTCTAATTACAAATGTAATTGGCAACTCAAATGGAGCAGAAGTCATTTGAAAAAAATATAAAAACTGTTTTGAGTGTATAAGTGTTCGCCTGTGCGTCCTTTAGTCGGCTGTATGGTCCGTATCATTTTCTTCTTTTTTAGCTCACCTGAGCACAACGTGCTCAAGGGGAGCTTTTAAGATCACCCTGACTCCGGCGTCAACTTTCTTAAAACTTCTTCATCTCCTAAACCGCTTGGCCAATTTCAGTGAAATTTTGCCAGAATGTTCCCAGGGTGACCTTCTTTAAAATTGTCGCTATATTCTAATTGGCCAATAAATATGGGTACATGTATGACAGGGCGGGGCTTATTTTGAGCCCAAAGTCTTTGAACGACATCTCCTCCTGAACCACTGGGCAGATTTCAATCAAACTTTACAAGAATGTTCCTTTGATGACCCTCTTCAAATCTTGTTGGCAAAATTTTCATTAGCCCATAAATAAGGGCGTGGCAGGGTAGGGCTAATTTTGAGTCTCCTTTGTAATGAATGGGTTGGCAGGGTCTATTATGACTGCTTATAATTCGAATTATTTCTCTTCTTTAACAATTAGGCAAATTTGAATGAATCTTTGCCAGAAAGTTTCTTTGATAAAATCCACTGGACCAACCGAACTCAGGTGAGCGGTTCAGGGTCATTCTGGCCCTCTTGTTATCATTTTTCTTTCATCAGATTCAGGCCTGTATAGCGATTCAGAGGTTTAATCGTCTCTCGTTGTTGAAATACATTGATTTATATACGCCTGTCAAATGACGAGACGTACTTTGTGATCACCTGTGATGGGCGGGAGGCGTCAGCTTCGTTAGTAGCTTGGGGTCACCGTCTCTCGAACGCATTCCAACTTATCAGTACTTTCAGTACTTTGATTGTGATAGTGTAATAAGTCTTACTAAGTGTCACAATTTTAAAACTGAAGGGGTTAAGCGCAATTCTAAGGGTTAAATTCACATCTGGAAAGTAGCCGTGGGGCATATTGACCTAACATACCTCCTGCTGTCGGACCTTTTTGTAAGAAGGTTACTGATTGGTCTGCCTCGTTTTCTGTTCTGTGACGTCACGCGTACAGAAATTACCCATTCAATCAGCCAAGGGAAAGATAAGTAAAACGTTTGTAACGATCATCCATGCCAAATTTCAAGGCTGTAGGGCTGCTTGTTCAGAAGAAGAAGAATTTTAAAGATTTTCTTAAATTCTTAACTTTGGTTGCCATAGCAACCAGTGTTTTTCACCGATTTCAATTCTTTTAGCAATTCTTAAAGGGGATCACCTAAAGAGCATTTCTGCCAAGTTTGGTTAAAACTGGCCAAGTAGTTTAGGAGGAGATGTCATTTAAAGAATTTGTTGACGGACGACTGACGACGGATGACGCACAGACGCCGGACAAAAGGTGATCACAATAGCTCACTTGAGCACGTTGTGATCAGGTGTGCTTAAAATATAAGACAAATTTTAACAGAAGTTGCAAAATTGAAAAAAAAAAAGATTCTAGTTTTTTATGATTTTAGCCAAAAATCTTTTTTGCAAATATAATCAAACCCAAATTAAACATTGTTGCCTCAATTTAATTGTAGAATTATATGAAACAGATCTGTCAAGTTGTATAATGTTTGTAGATTCGTATCTATAAATTTTCAACACTATGAGAAACTTCAGATGACTTACATTTTAGGGAAAGAGATAATGGGCATGATTTGGATGAAGGGGCATAAGAATAATGGGCAATAAATTTTCAATGCCCCCATTGTTTGGTCATTAGAAAATTAATGCCCATGAACAACATTCAAGGGGTTAACTTTAATGGGCATAATTTGTCTATTAAAAATTCAATTACTTGTTCACAGCCATAACAGATATTTTGACCAGTAATTTGTCATTTTATTTTTAATGCCCATTAAATTTATTTCAGGGTTTTTGAATAATGGGCATTGTATAGCAGTAAATTAAAAATTCCTTCCCATTAATCTAAATTCATGCCCAGCACAATGTCGCTTTTAATGGCCACTTCCCATTAATATGTGCCATGAAAAATTTAACGGTCATGAATTTAGTTATTATACAAATTCTTGGCTACCTTTAATATTAATAATAGCTACCATTTAACAAGAGGCCCAAGAGGGCCTGTATCGCTCCATTTGAAAGAGAGATATTGAAAATAGAAGGTAATGAAAGTGAACAGCATTCAAAAGGAATTCTGACTTTTTCTAAGTTGAAACTAACTTATGAAGAAATGAAATTATTTAACTAATATGTAAAATTACAAGGAAGAAAACTATATAGATATCATTTTGAAACAAGAGGACCAGAATGGCCATAAACCTCTGACCTGAATTTTATTGATCCAGTGGATCTCATCCAATCCAAATTTCTTGAACATCTTTAGAAGAGGGTCACGCAAGGAACATTCTGGTAAATTTTCATTTAAATAAGCCTAATGGTTCAGGAAGAGATGTCGTTCAAAGATTTCAGGGTCAAAAAAAGCCCCCCCCCCCCTGACACGCCCATATTTTGGGGTCAATCCAAATTTCTAGAACAACTTTAGAAGAGGGTCACACAAGGAACATCTGGTAAAGTTTCATTAAAATTGGGCTTATGGTTCAGGAGGAGATGTCGTTCAAAGATTTTGGGGTCAAAATATGCCCCGCCCTGCCACGCCCATATTTTGGGGTCAATCCAAATTTCTTGAACAATTTTAGAAGAGGGTCACCCAAGGAACATTCTGGTAAAGTTTCATTGAAATCGGCCCAAAAGTTCAGGAGATGAGGTTCAAAGAATTCGGGGTCAAAATAAGGCCTGCCCTGCCACGCCCATATTTAGGGGTCAATCCAAATTTCTTGAACAACTTTAGAAGAGGGTCACGCAAGGAACATTCTGGTAAAGTTTCATTAAAATTGTCCTAATGGTTCAGGAGGAGATGTTGTTCAAAGATTTTGGGGTCAAAATAAGCCCCACCCTGCCACGCCCATATTGGGGACCAATCCAAATTTCTTGAAACAACTTTAGAAGGTCACTCAAGGAACATTCTGGTAAAGTTTCATTGAAATTGGCTCAATGGTTCAGGAGGAGATGTTGTTCAAAGATTTTTGGGTCAAAATATGCCCCGCCCTGCCACGCCCATATTTGGGGGTCAATCCAAATTTCTTGAACAACTTTAGAAGAGGGTCACCCACGGAACATTGTGGTAAAGTTTCATTGAAATCGGCCTAATGGTTCAGGAGGAGATGAGGTTAAAAGATTTCAGGGTCAAAATAAGCCCCACCCTGCCACGCCCATATTTAGGGGTCAATCCAAATTTCTTGAACAACTTTAGAAGAGGGTCACGCAAGGAACATTCTGGTAAAGTTTCATTTAAATTGGCCTAATAGTTCAGGAGGAGATGTCGTTCAAAGATTTTTGGGTCAAAATAAGCCCCGCCCTGCCACGCCCACATTTGGGGGTCAATCCAAATTTCTTGAACAACTTTAGAAGAGGGTCACCCAAGGAACATTCTGGTAAAGTTTCATCAAAATCCACCCAATGGTTCAGGAGGAGAAGATGTTTAAAGAAAAGTTTACGCACGGACGCACGGACACACAGACGCACGCACGACGGACACCTCGCCATGACAATAGCTCGCTGGCCATCGGCCAGTGGAGCTAAAAATTAATGCCCATCAATATTCATTTTTGTAATGGTCATTATTACTCCAGTAATTACTCCTGAAAATCTATTGGTGTTCTTTCTCCACTTATGGCCACGAATGACTTCTTTAATGGCCATAACTTTTCCATTAAAATAATTAAATGGTAAATTTATGGCATCTTGATAGTTTTATTAATGCCCAGCACAATGTTGCTTTTAATGGGTGATGTTTATGGCTCAAGCCATGAATTTTCATGGCTGATTCATGGTTGATCTTGCAGTAGTGAGGGGTCAGCCAAAACACTTGTGCCAAGATTGGTAGAAATTGGTGCAACACACATAATTTAATCCACCATTTAAGAGATGTTTAAAGAATTGTTGACGACATTCGATACTGGATGCATAGCAAATCCAGATGCCCTTATAGCTTTCTTTTTTAAGAACAACAGGCTCCAGAAAGTTTAAAACACAAGGACCATGATGGCTCTAGGTCTCTTACTTGTTTGATTTTGATTTGAATTGGGATTTTACGTCGCTTTTAACAATCTCTCAGTTATATCGTGACAACTGGAGCACCTAACGATGGATTCCTGGTATTTCTCACACCAGTACTACCACCACATCCCTTTCCTAGCCTCCAATTATATTCCACATAGGTTTACAATTATCTACCTATTGGTGGAAGACAAATGTCGGAAAGGATAAGTGCCGCGGCCAGGGATCGAACCCGTGCGAATGTAGACCCCAGGATTAGAAGTCCGGAGCGCTACCAACTGTGCTATTGCTGCTGCCTGAATCTCTTTGACCCCCTTGGAAATCACATCAATTAACAAGAGGGCCATAGTGAATAAATTGTTTTAAGATCTGACCTCTTAACCTAGTTTTATTCCACACTTGACTCAAATTCAAAATTGACCTAAATTTCATCAAGAATATCCTTCTGACCAATTTTTGGGTTTCTTGCGCAAAAAATGACCTCTGGATGTTTACAATGTTTGTCTAGGATTTGACCCCTTGACCCATTTTTTACCCTAGTTGACCGAATTTCAAAAATGACCTAGATATCATCAAGACAACCATTTTGACCATTTTTTCCAGTTAATTTGTCAAAAATATGGCCTCTTGAATGTCTACAATGTTATTTTTCTACAATTTGACCCCTTGACCTCATATCTGACCCCAATTGACCCAAATTTGACATAGACCTAGTTACATCAAGACAATCATTCTGACCAATTTTTCGGTATATTTTTGCAAAAAGTTTGGCCTCTCGAGTGTTTACAAGGCTTTTCTAATATTTAATCCCTTGACCTCAGTTGACTCCAGTTGATTTCAAAAACGACATAGAATTGACAAAGACAATCATTCTGACAAATTTTAAGGTTGTTTTGGCAAAATATATGGCCTCTAGAGTGTCTTCAAGATTTTTCTAGGATTTGACCCCACGTGACCCAAATTCAAACTCGACCAAGGTTTCCTCAATACCAAATTTCAAACATGACAATTGACAATGACAATCATTCTGACCAATTTTCAGGTTGATTTGACCTTGACCTCATTTTGACCCCACTTAACCCAAATTCAAAATTCTGAGATTTCATCAAAACAATCATTTTGACCAATTTTCAGGTTTAGTGAGCAAGAAAAATGGCCTCTGGAGTCCCTAAAGGGTAAATGTTGATGAATATTGACATGGACACAAGAAGGGTGAATGACACTATGTGACCACAAAAGCTCACCTTGAGCACTCTGTGCCCAGGTGAGCAAAGATTATGGTTAAATTGTTTCCTGTCTTGTTTCTTTGGAAAAGAATATGCCTAGGACAGCCCTTATTCACACATAGGGGCATGTAATGAACAAACTTGACAAAATTCAATCAAATGAAACTATTATGAAAAGTATCTGCCTTCTGGTTTTAGAGAACACGTTTTTAAGATTACTTCCTTTGAATCTATGTAAAATAGGCTAGGTACATTCAGAGCCCAATATGAACCTAGGGAAATGACATGAACAATATTTTTAGAGGTCTACTATACAACGTTACATACAAAATAGGAAAGATGTCTGCCTTTTGGTGTCAGAGAAGAAGATTTTCAGAGATTTCCCAATTTGTTTCTATGTAAAATTGGATGCACCCATGCTGAGCCCAAATCTTACCCATGGGGTATGATATAAACAAAATTGGTGAATGTGCACTAGATTATGCTACATACTGTACCAAATATATAGGCTTTCTGCCTTCTGGTTGCAGAGAAAACGATTTCTATAAGATTTCGCATCAAGTGGTTAAGGAGAAGAATTTTCAGATTGTTGACGACGGATAACGCAAAACACATACCGCACAACACAAGACAGACAAAGGACTCAGGGTGATCCCTAAAAACTCCTCTTAAGTCTGTTGTGCTCAGGTAAGCTAATAAAAGCAGTCTGCCTTCTTGTTTCGAACAAGATTTTTAAAACTTTTCACTCTTTCAGTTTCTTTGTAAAAAGGAATGCGCCCACGAGGAGCCCTATTAAGACCGAGGGTCTTGGTATGAACAAACTTGGTACACTGGTCCACTAGATGATGCTACATACCAAATTTAAAAGCTGTCTGCCCTCTGATTTGAGAGAAGAAGACTTTCCTAATTCACCCTTTTGTTTCCCATAGCAACCAGAATCAAGGGTGGATTTCATTTATTTGATCAATTTTGGTAGAGCTCGACTCAAGAAACATCCCTGCCAAGTTTCATCAAGATTGGCCCGCTGGTTTAGGAGAAGATACTTAAAGACATTGTGGAAGACAGACAACTGATGATGGACATTGTTTGATGGACATTTGATGATTACAATAGCTCACCTTGAGCACTGGAAACTAATTTTCCAGGAAGCAGAACAGAAAGGAATTAATCTAAGTTGTAAGAACTTGTTTCCCAATGGATTAAAAAATAAATAGGTTTAAACCAGTCCCTAGAAACGGAATATTCTATGAAAGTCTGAATATATCCATTAATCAAGAGTTCTATTGTGAACAAGAAAGTTAACATTAAGGCCCCTTTTTCTATGATGCAGTATTTTATCACCGGACCAGATCAATATGCACATGGTCACATGATGTAAAATACTAAGTGAAATGTTCATTAACTGCTATGTATATATGCAGAAGTGTTAACAGTGAATTCTTAAAATTTAATTTCAAATATAGGCCCCTTTTCTCATGACACTCAATCCTATCGGAAATATTTTAATCAAAGCCCTGATTGGCCTGAAAGTCGCTTCAACAGATGATTTAGTTAAACAAGACTTGCTTTTTATGACCCTATCAGAGAAGGCTTTAAAAAGTATTGAAGGAAATGAAATTAATATTGAATTGTAGATAACAAGAGATGTTTGTCTCTTAAAAATTAGATCTATGAGCAGCAGAGTAATGGTGAAATGCGTTTCTATTAGGGACGTCAAAACCAGGTCTTGTTTGGGAAAGGGTTAAGGATTAGAACCCAATAAATTCAGATTAATTTAAACAAGAAAATGCAAGTTAAGAATCTAATGTTCAGTTCAAATTATATCTAATTCCTGTGAGTAAGTATACAAATTAATAAAAATGCAATTTAAGATTAATAAGGAATACAATATTTCAAACTGCTGTGTAACAACAATTCAAGAAAAGTAAGGAAATATATTTCAAACTCCTGTATAAGGATGAGGTTCAAACTCCTAAGTAAGGACAAAATTCAAGGAAGAAAATAATTATGGATCACTCCAGAATATATTTCAAACTCCTGTGCAAGGATATTTCAAGAAATGTAAGGAAATATATTTCAAACTACTGTATAAGGATGAGGTTCAAAATCATGAGTAAGGACAAAATTCAAGGAAGAAAATAATTATCGATCACTCCAGAATGTATTTCAAACTCCTGTGCAAGAATATAAGGATATGAATCTAGGATAACAAAATTTTCAAGAGTTCCTGGTTGGGAAGGGGGGGGGGGAGTCATTTGGCTTTGATTAGATGATAATTCCACTATTTTGTATTTGAATGTCTGTATGAAAAAAGGCTACATGAGGGGGTGTGGATCTGCAATTGACATTAATCAAAAGAAAATGTCAGAATACATTTCATGAAAATTAGTCAGAATACAATTTTCAAATTCAGTAAACAGGTAATAGAAGAACTTCTTATAATGTTCATACAACAATGAATGAACTTAGCAATACCCTCAAACAGCTGTGAATATTATTAGATCTACCTAAAGAAGACCACCAATGCTTCATTATTTTGCAAACTGAAAAGCATAAAAAATATTTTTCTCTTCTCCTCTAAATGTTTTCCCAAACTAATGTGTTGTTTTTTGGCGAGTTAAGAAATCAATGCATTCGCCGTTCTTTTTTTTTTTTCTTTATAGGGATTGTTTTGGAATCATTAATTACCCAATCGGGTGGACTCGTCCACTCTCTACTGGGTTTGAAAAAAATCCGTTTGAAAATTGAATGAAAACAAAAGTCAAACTTAGTAGATATCGGACATTTACATTCGTCGTTCTATCATCATAAAGTAACCAGAGAACGTTTTTCACCAGACAATAACTTCATCAATTCACTTTCTTAGTCATTCAAGTCATGAATTTGAAACTACAATTTATTAACCCTTTACTACACAATCCAAGGTTTTAGTAACCAGAATGATTATCTAAAGGAAAACATTAGTTGAAAAGAAGGAGTTGCTTGTAAAAAACATTTTCTTTTTTTATCCCAATGCTTTTTACATTTTTTTTATTCATTTTTGGAGATGGGCTCAGTAGATGACAAAACTTTTCCTGGTTCAGTTTAAAACCATTGACTAGTACAGAAGCAAGTCTTTGAAACAGTTATATCTTTTTGCTAGAAGTTAAAAAGATGTCAAAAAATGTTATTATATTTATTTAGACTTTACAAAATTTCAACATATACCGGTAAGTCTATGCCACGATTCTCTGTGCAGATGTTGTCAATTGAGAGAAAAAGTTCAGAATTGAAATTCATTACCGTGAAAAGATTGTATGTTTTAACTGCATTGATTATCTCTTTTTCTTATTTTCTTTTTTTAGATTGAAATAATTAAACTTTCCGAACCACCTGTCTCTTGATTTGTGTTCATTTTTTTTACTACGTCTGACCAGTAGGCTGATCAGGAGCTTTCTATTTTCGAAATACAAGTTATCAAACGGAATTAAGCACATGCTCGGCGTTTCAGAGATTCACCGCTAGTGATAATTCATTTCGTATATTTCCGGAACATTTCTTTAATTAATAATTGTTTTTACTCAAATTACCGATTTTACAAAAGGTAAAAAAGATTTGGGACAGTTCGAAGGACACGGACTAATCATTTACTTGTTACGAATAAATCGGGTCGATTATGTTGTCTTACTATTCGTCTAATTGGGGCCCTGCTTCAATTCAATTACCGGTATATAATTAGTAAATTAACTGCTTCAATCAATATGTTAATGGTTCACATGTTTCATTTATACATAATAATCGCCAAACCACATCGCCGGGCAGAGTCTAGATTCCATTAATTGATAGTCAAGCTCCGCCTACAAGGTCTACGAATAACCGATTACGATTGGCTGTTGGCGTCAATTAACGCCACGCCTACCGCACCTGTCCATCGGACTTCAGATATGGCTATTATCGATTTTTCACGCGACAGTTAATACATGTTATACACAGCCGAGAGGTTATAAGTCGGGATGCGTGCCTCAGAGAAACTCGTCGTCCGGTGGAATCCTTTGATAGGATTTTTTGTCGTCCGCTGAGAGAAGTTGTCGTCTCAGACGACACTACTGTCGTCTCCGCGAGCCCTGCTGGATCGATATGGGAGCGCGTCTGTATTACTACGCATGCGCGAACTATTTTTTCGCTGCTTTCAACGAAAACCCGCAACTGTATATAAAAACAAATTGTGGTTATGAGGTTTTCGTTGAAAACCGATGTTATTCTTTTTCTCAAACGTGTCTGTACTACTGCGTCTGTATTACTGCGCGTAGTGCACTATTTTTTCAATGGTTTACGAAAAAAACTCGTAACTGCATATTAAACAAGGTGTGGTTACGGTGTTTTTTGGTTGTTTGTTTTTGTTTTTTGAAATTCTTTCTCAGCCTCATATGGCATTTAAGAGATATGATATATATTTCTTCTACAACTTTCATGCGATCGCAAAATGCGGCATTATTTCATCATGTTTATTATCATAAACTGCGGACGAGAAATCAGAGATCTACTTTGTCTCAAAACAGAAATACAGAAGACGTTAAGAGGCCCGTCTTTGACCTTGTTTGACCTGTCCAGAAAACTTCGTACGACCACAATAAGTCGCAGCGCGAGCGCAAGCGACTTAAAAAGAAGCAATTATTGTGATGATACAATCACCTGGAGCAAGTTTGAAGTCAATCGGATGAAAACTGTAGACTTGGGGTGTTAACGAGGATTTTCAAATTAAATTTTCATTAGGCTACTTTTTCCATGAGGTGTGACGGATCTGACCCATTTTCAAGAGGAAAGATCCATGTGCTGGTCCAATCATTCTGACAAGGTTTAAAAAGAATCGGATAACAAGTGGCCCAAGAGGGCCTTATTGCTGCACTGGCCTTAATTTCTCTAGGTTCTCATAAAACAAAGCTTACTTTAACTGAAAACACCACTTTGAAGTGTCTTTAGAACTATTTGTTATAGTTTTACTGGGTCTTGCCAACATTACACCAAAAGACTAAATCATCATTAATTTGCATGCCCTTTCTCCATTTTCCTACCAACATGAAGGTGATTGCAATAAGGAGACCATTCTTAATACATTTTCAGGAACAATTTAAGTAAAGGGTCAAACATACCAAGTTCCTATGAATAAGTCCAGTTGGATGACAGGAGAAGATTTTTTGAGATTTCGTAGTGAAAACATATAAGGTGTGTGTAATTTGAAATGGAGCCTTGCAATAATTTATGGGCCCATCAAAAAGTTGTGACCAATTGAAATGCACCTATTCATGCTAAATTTCATTGAAATTGACACTAGAAAGCCATGGCATGAATGGCTTGAGTTGCTCCACAGGCTTAAAGTTCTTGTAAACCAATAAAAGATTTGACTAGAGTTTTAGATATTTTGGATTCTACTATCGTTGAAAATGATTTTCAAAGTTTCAAAGTTTCAACTAAATAACATATTGAGAAATGACATCCGCCCATAAAATGCATATTTTCATATGATCATAATAATTTTAAGTAGACTGATAAAGGGTCACTCAAGGATCATTCATGTAAAATTTCATTGGTATCCATCAATTACATTCTGAGAAAAGGGTCACTAAAGAATCATTGAGCCCTGCAATCAAAATTTCTTTTACAATTCATATAAAAGGTCACACAAGGAACATCAATGCAAAGTTTCAGTGAAATCCACCCAATTGAAGAAGAAAATTTTAAAGATTTTAAAGTAAATATAAAGTGAAAATAAGCCCCACCCTGCCAAGCCCATTTTTTGTCAATAAAACAATCCTTATCAATTTAGGTAAAGGGCCACTTTTCATTGAAACCAACCTAATCCTTCTGGATGATTTTGAAAACAGTCCAACAGTTTGAGTGAAGAAGGTTTTTAAAGATTTCAAAGTGCAAATATGCCCAGCCTGCCATACCCACATTTTGGGGTCAATCAATTCTTTTTTCTGTAACAATTTATGAAGAGGGTCGCTTAAGGAACATTTGGTTAAAATCTGCCCATTGGATTAGGAGGAGACGTTCAAAGAGCCTCACAGACCGACCAATGTAGGACAGACATGCTGTAGTGACAATAGCTTGCTGTAAATAAATATCAAATATCAGAAGCTGTGTGTGCGTATATATATATATATATATATATATACGTGAAGAAAATAAATCTTTGACTTCAAACGCCTTTGATTTATTTATTCAATAAAAAGATAAATGTATAATATTTGGTTTATCACCAAATGCGTTTCGCCTTTCGGCTCATCAGTGGTAACGTCGTTAAAACGTCTTTGTAACGTAACGTCAACTATGATCGGTAATTTTATATTATTGAAGATTACTGTGTTTTAGCGCATTCAATTTTGGTTTAAAACAATATTTTAAAAAATTTAACAAAGTTTTATTTTCTTCACGTATTTATACTTTTGCCGGGCCGGCATTTGCCGGATTCTTCTTTTCTTCCGTCTATCTATCTATCTATATATATATATATATATACACACTATAAAAAATGATAATTTATAAGTATTTAGACATAATTATACATCTACTATTTAGTTTAGAATTCACTTTATACAGCAGAAAACCAGAAAATTCTTAAAGAAACTTACATGAAATACAAGTAGCATAAATATCAGTAGAAGAGCAACTTGGACAACTACAACCAACATCTGTGTCAACATGTGAGCCAACATTATTTCAAAAGACACCATCCCTGCAATGTAAAATGTATGAGCAAATAATATGGCTATCTCCTTGTTATGTAGGTGTGTGAGAAAAGCTTAAATCAACATGGATATGATTCCTTCCATGTACATGTACTTGTAAACCAACTTTATCTCAAATGAAAAGATAAACATGTTAATCAACATTATCTGAAAACAAGAGGACAATGATGGTCTTATATTGCTCACCTGAGTTTGCAAGTTCCAACTTATGAAAGTTTACTCAATGACATGCATGTGATTAAAAGACAAAGAGGGTACAACTTACAATAAAAAAATGAAAGTTACTGTAGATTATTTTGGTAAATCAATGTGAAACAATACCTCAATATTTGAAAATGGTATGCCTAAAGGTTTAGAATGAGACCTCTTTCAGAAGTCTTTTTTCTATCACATATATGTTAAACGTCGTTCTACAACATAGAGAGTATTTTGATTTCAGGGTTTTAATTACAATTATTTCAGTCCACAATCTGACGCCAGTTTGGCCAAAATTTCCCCAAATTTGCTGGACAGTTATATGGCTCCATGATTATCTGATAATTGCTTCAATGGGACTATTAAATGCATCATGCAGCCAGTTACAGTTGAGTAATTCTTGGAACTGGCCTATGACTTCTCCTCCTTCCAGCAGAGTTAACAAAATGCTTTGGTCAAAACTGCTTGGTTAATTGACTACCTCGGGTTAATTTCCCATGATTTTCTGGTAAATCAAGATAATGGTCAATAGAGCAGTGGTCCAAAATGTTACAGTCTGTTGGTGTTAGATTAAGCAGTGATTTTTGGAGAATACATAGATCAATACTGAAGCAGAAAATGAAAGTATCAGGCCTAAAAAGTTGCAAGGAAATATACATTTTAAAAGTTGTTCTTTATATCTCTATATTAGAAAGATTCCCAACAACACATCATAATGCTTTATTTCCCTTTGACCATTTAATAAAGGTCAAAAGCCAAATAACACCCTCTATAACAGCATGACAACAAAATGAGAAATCAACAAAAACACGACATAGGTCTAATTTTCAATGTGGAGCTATGATTTGTAGTACTTTGGTAGACTAGTATTGGGTCACAATTTGGGTGAAGCTACATGCCAAATATGCAAGCTCTATGTCCTACAGTTTGAGAGGAGAATTTTTAAAGTTTTGGGTCTCTGTGTCTCTAGCAACCAGAGTTTTGCATGGATTCCATTTCTTTCAAGTATTTTGAAGGCCGTTGACCTAAGGATCATATCTGTGAAATTTGGTTAGAATCTGAATGATGTTAGTTTTGCAGGAGAAGATTTCTTAAAATTGTGGACAGACAGACGGATTGATAGACAGATGGAAGCCAGATATTGATCGATCGCTTAGTGCTCAGGTGAGCTAATTATACATATCCTGAATTTAAAACTTTCATGGTGTGGCATAAAAACATTTGCCACCAATTTTACACAAATGTGTCATAGAGATGGTCATTCCTTACATAACATTCCGCACATCGATCCAAATTCCCTATGATCTGACCATAAAATTGAGCCAATTCATAATTTGGGGGTCAATTTAAATTTCTTGAACAACTTTAGAAGAAAGTCACCCAAGGAACATTCTAGTATAATTTCATTGAAATCTGCCCAATGGTTCAGGAGGAGATGTCGTTCAAAGATTTCGGGCTCAAAATAAGACCCAACATGCCAAGCCCATGTTCCAAGGTCAATCCAAATTTCTTAAACAACTTTAGAAAGGGTCACCCAAGGAACATTCTGGTTAAGTTTCTTTTCAATAGTCCCTGTGGTATAGGAGGAGATGTCGTTCAAAGATTTTGGACTCAAAATAAGCCTCACCCTTCCATGAACATATTCAAAGGTCAATCCAAATTTGATGAACAACTTTAGAAAAAGTGAAGTAACAAGATGTGTTTGTGAAACACGAATGCCCCTGGAACAGCATTTTTTTTAAAGTTTGACATTGACAGATGACCTTGACCTTGTCACATGACCTTGACCTTGTCACATGACCTTGACTTTGGTGTACAGCTTTGTATGTCATATACTTTTGGAGAAAAGGCAAAGGTTAAGTTTTCGGGTTAAGTTTTCGGACAGACGGTCTGACAGACAGACGGACGGACAGACAGACAGACGGACATGAGTAAAACAATATGCCCCGGATCTCTCCATACAGGGGCATAAAAAGTCAGGAAAACTGAAATTTCCTAGTAGTTTTCTAAGTCAAGTATACCTATCTTCCTGAAAAATCATTGGACTGGAACCATATTAGAATATGCGCTAGGTCAGGTGACTAGGAACATTTTGTGAAAGTTTCATCCAAATCAGTCCATAAAAGAAGGAGAAGTTGTGTTTACTAGATTGTGTGTACAGACATACAGACTTTCTAAAGCCTTAGTCACATTGTAACGTTAATTACATAGTTGGTCGTAGTTATGCATCAATGTAGTCAGCTGTAAATATAAGTCGTGCTAACAAAAGGTGAATAACGCAGTGGAAACTTGTGAGTTTGACTGTAGTACCTAGGGTATTGCAAAAAATGTTCATGGTTTAGTACTTCATTTTGTCCCTAAATTGACTGTATTCAAACATAAGTTTATCCCTGTTGATTGGTAAATCAGATCTTAATTAACCATAGTAACATGCTGTAATATCGTAAACATCTGTTTCCGAAACTATGGTTAACCAAGGTTTAACTAACGACTCACTACTGTTGTAATACATGTTTCTGATTTTAGTGCACGGTAAGGTATTGAAAAGTATGCTGTAATAAAATAGCGGTCACATGTCAGGTTGTAAACTTTATTTCAAGTGATAGATTTCTGTACTTCAAGTAGCCTACTATAGACTACGTAGGTATACCTACTCATACGTGGTACGTGAACGTATCTTCTACCGTATCATTCTATCATAGTGGCTGCACAAATCTTGTGTATGTTCAAAATTCCTACGGCGAAAATCACCTTTCTGCTGTAGTCTGGATGTAGTACAGTGTAGTTAGATATTGTGAAATCATACTCTTTCCTAATTAAAACATACCTCTGTCTACGGAAACATCTCCAAAGTGCCTTAGTTAATGGTACCTTGACTTACTTCAATTTGGTTGATAGTTTAAGTGACACAGTTATCTACAATAAAGATGAAGTAGGACTGACTACAACAATTGCTGTAAATGTGACTATAGCTTTACATCAGGCAGAGAAGATGATACCAAGATACGATCACCTTTGGCGGCGTATAAAAATCCATGCTTTAGCTCCAATACTTCACATTTTCTTGAATAGCCTGGTAAATTTTCTTCTCTTTCCAAGGAAAACATGGAAATTTTCTGTGTTATATGGAAAACTTTCCATGCTTTTCCATTTTTCTCCAATCCATCTTCAACCTGGAAATGGTTTGTAAAATTTTGTTCCAATACTCCAGTCCTCAGGCGAGCTTATAAGGAAGTTCAATCCTATGAATTTGAAAATAAAAGGAACATACCTGATGCTAGACACCTATCAAACATTCCCATCTTCTTGTCTGAAACAAATGCTAGTGTTGTCATCCCAGTGGCAAGAAAAAAAGTTATCCTGAAGACAAAGACAAGAGAGTAACAGTTTTGATAAAGTAATCATAAACTACAGTCCTGATTCAAATAAGACAAATAATCTAATGGCAGTTGATTGTTTCAAAACAGTGATTATATTTCAAGAAATTCACGCATATTGCTATATATTACTTGATAGCGTTAATGCATAACAACATCAACGTTCAATTAGGAAATATCTGCCCTTCTCACACAGATTCAACAGATAGTACTGAAACTTATTCATAATGCTGTGAATGAAATGCCACTACTAAAGTGATTTTGGAATCAAACGTCATAGTACTGAAACTTATTCATAATGCTGTGAATGAAATGCCACTACTAAAGTGATTTTGGAATCAAACGTCTTTGCACAGATTTTAAATGAAAAATGGTTAAATGTACAGAGGAACAACTTCTTAATGCTAAAGGTTGCTTAAAGGCAGGATTCATAAGACAAACCATTGTAAATGACTTTGCTGTTTCAGGACACACTATCTCAAACCTTAAGCACATTTTTACGTGAATCACTGCTTTATGTGTCAAGCCTGTCTGACAATTAAAAACAGTGTTTGTCCAGCACGGCAAATACCCCAACCAGTCAATTTTAACCATAACCTCAAGGACATTCTCAGACTCTAGACGGCGTAAAATCTTTGGATTAGAAAGTGTAGGACAATTTTCAAAAGTTCTAAATCGATTTCACAATTTCAAACTTAGATCAGAAACCGTTTATAATTAATTAGTTTTTAATTAAGTAGAAAGAAGCCTGAGCTCAACCTTATTTGACTTACTTTAAATTAATAAAGCTATTTTTGTCCTAAATAAATATGTAATGTCAAAGAACTTTTTTTATGAGTATATTTGAGTTGAATTTATAAAATATAAATAGGAAATCATCTCTTCGACTTAATTTAGTTACAATTCACATCTTTTTTTACCAAATTTTGCAGACTTAGGTAAATAGGTATATTTGGTGTTGAATATAAGACACAAACGGATAATGATAGATTTATTTTTATTTAAAAATCCATTTTAAACAAGAGGGCCTTTGGCCCTGGTCCACTCACCTGAGTCAAAGCACCTAAGGGTAACTTGCATTACTTTTGATTCAGATGATAAAGTTATTGAACTGTAAAAAATTTGTCTACAGGAAAATATCTTATGGTCAGACCAGTAAGATTCCACAGTCCCAGTTTTACTACTTCTGTTTGAAAATACAAGATCCAAAATGGAACTATTATCAGATGTTGGTTTTTGCATGATCATTTTACAAGAGAATATCTGGGATAACTTTAGTAATGGGCAGCTGGTGGCCCAACAGTTATAATTTTAGCTCTCATAATAAAGGTCTATGAACTGATCATCCAAGGCAAATTTCAAAGCTGTAGGGCTTCTCGTTCATCAGAAGAAGAATTTTGAAGATTTTCTTAAATTTCAACTTTGGTTGCCATAGCAACCAATGTTTTCATAGATTTCAATTCTTTAAGCTATCTTGGAGGGACCACCTATGAAACATTTCTGTAAAATTTGATGTAAATTGGCCCAGTAGTTTAGGACAAAATGTCATCTAAAATTGTTGATGGACGCCAGACGACAGCCAAAGGACGGAAGCTGGACTTTGTGCTCAGGTGAGCTTTAAAAAAAAATTTCAAATGTTAAAATTGCACTTAACAGACTTTATCAGGTTTAATCTAGACAAAGGAATGTATGTTGGGATGGCTTTGCTCGACCTACAGAAAGCATTTGACACTGTTGATCATGCTATTCTATTATCTAAATTAGAGCTCTTAGGTTTTAGTTCTGACATTTTAAATTGGTTTAATTCTTATTTAACAGATCGTATTCAATATTCAGATATAAACCACGCATTTTCATTACCATCAACTGTCACGTGTGGTGTACCCCAGGGTTCAATTCTAGGACCGCTATTATTTTTAATCTATATCAATGATATGGCAGGAACAGTTAAAAAGTAAGCTTCTTCTGTATGCTGATGATTCAGCCATTCTAGTAACTGGTAAATCTAAACTTGAAATTGAATATCTTTTAACTCAAGACCTTCAAAATGTAAGTAACTGGTTAGTAGATAATAAGCTGTCTTTACACCTGGGGAAAACAGAAACTATTTTGTTTGGATCGAAGCCTAGACTGAAAAAATGCTCAAATCTTGACATTCATTGTAATGGAGTAAGGCTTAAATCAGTTGAGTCTGTGAAATATTTGGGTGTTTTGCTAGATCAGGCTTTGGATTTTGAATCTATGATTTCTACCATTATAGGTAAAATTAATGCAAGACTTAAATTTTTATACAGGAAACAGAAATTCTTGTCGTTACACTCTAAAAAACTCCTAGTTATGTCTCTTCTACAATGCCATCTTGATTATGCATGTTCTGTCTGGTATTTCAGCATCTCGAAGACACTAAAACAAAGGCTTCAAATAACTCAAAATAAAATGATCAGATTTGTTCTTAATTTGGATTGTCGGCATCATATTTCCAATGATCATTTTGTTGAGCTAAATTGGTTACCAGTTGAAAGGCGTGTTAATCAAATTGTTCTATGTCATGTTTATAAAATTTTCCATAAGTCTTCCCCCTCTTATTTACAAGAGCATTTTATCTTAGCGGATACCTTCCACGATCATTACACTAGATTTAGTTCCGAATCATGCTTCAGAATTCCCAAGGTCAAAGGTTTTGGTAAGAAATCATTTGCATACAACGGGTGCTCATTGTGGAATCAACTGCCATTTAACATAAAATCTTCCGATAACTTAGTTATATTTAAGGACTTGGTCAAAAAGTTTTACCTAAATTGATGCTTTTATATTTGATTTGTTGCTGTTATAATTTCTGTGATATTTGTTAAAAACTGTGATCAAAATCTCATCAAACTTTTGCAACCTGAATGGAAGTAAACTTATTGTGTGCCTTGCTAGGACATGTCTTCGTTCATCTAAGGACCACAATGGAAACAAGGAAATCCCATTTCCTTTTTTTTGTTATCCTTGATAAATGAAAGCATGCCCTAGTACAAGATTAAATGAACTATTGGTTCATCTGAAAGTGCCAAATTTCTTATGCCATTTTAGTTTCATTCTTAATATGTAATTGTATTATGTCAGCTGTTTTACTATAGATTCTTGTACTATGCATATGTTTTCATTTGTTGAATAAAATCTATCTATCTATCTTATCTTATCTTATCTTATCTTATCTTATCTTATCTTATCTTATCTTATCTTATCTTATCTTATCTTATCTTATCTTATCTTATCTTATCTATCTATCTATCTATCTATCTATCTATCTATCTATCTATCTATCTATCTATCTATCTATCTATCTAAAATTGACCTGAAGTACTACCCTCTCCCCCCTGTTGCTCCGCACCTCGTGGCCCAACAGTCATAATAGCTTTTTAAATTAAGCTCTATGAGCTAATTATTCTATATCAAATGAAAAAGGTGTAGGAAGTAAGGTTCAGTAGAATTTTTAACAATTGTTAAATTTACCACAAAGCACCACCTCCCCTTGGGTCTCTGCCTCTGGTGACAAAACAATCATGACTATATCTATTTTGATTAAAGTATATGAGCTGATGACTCATGCCAAATTTACAGCCTGTAAGATTCCTACTTCATCATCAGAAGGTTTAAAATTTCAAAATTTACCCGAAATACTACCCTCTCCCCCAATGCTCTTAACATGGTAGCCAAACATTCATGGTTATAGCTATGTAAAATAGGGTCTATGAGCTGATCATCTGTGTCAAATATAAAGGTTAAAGGGATTCTGGTTCAGAAGAAGAAGAAGGTCATGGATTTAAATTTTTTTTAACAAAGTACTATCCCCCCCGGTGGCTCCGCACCTGGTGGCCCAACAGTTATGATTTTAGCTATTCTAATTATGGTCCATATGCTGACCATCCTTGCCATGTTTCAAGTCTGTAGGGCAAATGGTTTACCAGAAGAAGAAGGTTAAATATTTAAGAATTGCTCTGAAAAGCTACCCTCCTGATCCCTGGTGCTCTGCACCTTGTGACCAAACATTCATGATTTTAGCTATTTCAGATAAGGTCTATGAGCTGATCATTCATGTCAAAAATAAAGGCTGTAGGGATTCTGGTTCATCAGAAGAAGAAAGTCAAAGATTTCAAAATTTTCAACAAAGCACTACCCCCTCCCCCAAGATGATCTGCACCTGGTGATCCAACAGTCATGATTTTAGCTATTTTAATTAAGGTTTACAAGCTGATTATCCATGCCAATTTTCAAGTCTGAAGGGCTCCGGGTTCCGAAGAAGAAGAAGGTTAAAGATTTCAAGATTTTCCCAAAGTACTACCCCCCTCCCCCTGGTGTTCCACACCTGATGGCCCAACAGTTATGATTTTAGCTATTTTAATTCAGGTCTATGAACTGATCATCCATGCTTATTTTCAAGTCTGTATGGCTCCTGGTTCCAAAGAAGAAGAAGGTTTAAGATTACAAAATTACCCAAAAGTGCTACCCCCTCCCCCCTGATGCTCCGCACCTGGTGGCCCAACAGATATGATTTTAGCTATTTTAATTCAGGTCTATGAACTGATCATCCATGCCATTTTTCTAGTCTGTAGGGCTCCTGGTTCAAAAAGTAGAAGAAGGTTAAAGATTACAAAATTTACCCAAAGTTTGACCCCCTCCCCCTGGTGCTCCGCACCTGGTGGCCCAACAGATATGATTTTAGCTATTCTAATTAAGGTCATTGAACTGATCATCCATGCCAAATTTTAAGTCTCTAGGACTCCTGGTTGAGGAGAAGAAGAATTTTTAAGATTTTCTTAAAATTTCACCTTTGGTTGCCATAGCAACCAGGGTTTTTCATGGATTTCAATTCTTTTAGCTATTTTTGAAGGGGACCACCTAAGCAACATTTCTGTAAAATTTGGTGTTAATTGGCCCAGTAGTTTAGGAGGAGATGTCGTTTAAAGAAATTGTTGACGGACGCCGGACGACGACCGACGGACGGATGCCAGAGGAAAGGTAATCACAATAGCTCACATGAGCACTTCGTGCTCAGGTGAGCTAAAAAAAGGGGAGTCCTTTGCGAAACTTGGTGGAAAAATTTAAAAACCAATACTCAAGTACTTCCCAAGTAATCTGTAGTCTCCTGTGGCAACCCATAGTATATTTACAAGTTTTGTTGTTTAATCAAGTGTAATAATGTTAACGCATATTGAACTAGTATGTACGGTGGCATAGAGGTGACATTTGCATGTTTTTTTATTAACCTTAAAAAAATAATGATTTTCAAAAATATGGAATTTTCGTTTTTCAAGTTTTTTTTCATAGAATAAAAGAAAATGCTAAAAACATAATCCTCGTTTTACAAGTTTTTTTTTATAAACCCATTGATTAAATAAAAATGCGAAAATCAATTTTCGTTTTTCAAGTTTTATTCTATTGAATAAAAAAAATGCAAAAAACGAAAACTTAAGTCGTGAGCACGCGATAATTCGACCAATCAAAATCTCCCACTAAGTCTTGAGCACGACTTAATTATCCAATAAGAACTGCCGATGCCTACTTTCGTTTTTCGCATTTTTTTTTATTCTACAAAAGAAAACTTGTAAAACGAAAGTTGTGAATTTTGTTTTTTGCTTTTTCTTTTTTTCTAACATGATAATAAAAAAAACCCTCGTAAAACGAAAATCAAGGGTTTTGTTTTTCGCATTTTTTTTAATTCTTTAAAAGAAAACTCGTAGAACGAATAGCAAGATTTTTGTTTTTCGCATTTATTTTCATTCTTTAAAAAAAACCTTGTAAAACGAAAATCGAGGATTTTGTTTTCGCATTTATTTCTATTCTTTAAAAAATAACTTTAAAAACGAAAATCCCAGAAAATAAAAAAATGTGCAAATGTCACCTCTATGCCACCGTAAGTATGACTAGTTAACAAAATTATTGATGAACCCTTGTTTAAGTTATGAAATTCTCTCAATAAAAGTAATAGTTGTGATAAATGTTGCATTGCAAAGGTCCCCTTTTACATGATGCAGCAATATATCACCAAACAAGAGGGCCATAGTGGCCTTTAATCGCTCACCTGAATGAACTGTCTTAAATTTTCAAAAGAAGAATGAGAAATAAAATGATGAATGACTGGGCTTAACAAAGCTGTTGCTTCTATACAACTTGAGAATCCTTTTTCTACAATTTAAGGTTGACTAACAAGGATTTTTATAATTGATTTTGTGACCTAGTTTTTGACCCCAGATGACCCAATTTCAAGCAAAAAATGTGGCCTCTAGATTGCATACAAGATTTTTCTTAGATTTGACCCTGTTTTTGACCCCTGTTGACCTAATTTTGAACTTGTCCGAAATTTCATCAAGGCGATGATTCTGACCAAAATTCAGGTTGATCGGGCAAAAAATGGGGCCTCTAGAGTGCATACAAGGTTTTTCTTAGATATGACCCTGTGACCTAGTTTTTGACCCAGGTTGACCCAATTTCAAACTCATTCGAGATTTCATCAAGACAATCATTCTGACCAAAATTCAGGTTGATCGGGCAATAAACATGGCCACTAGAGTGCCTACAAGGTTTTTCTAAGATTTGACCCTGTGACCTAGTTTTTGACCCCATTTGACCCAATTTCGAACTCGTCCGAGATTTCATCAAGACAATCATTCTGACTAAAATTCAGGTTGATCGGGCCAAAAATGTGGCCCTGAGAGTGCATACAAGGCAAATGTTGACAACGGACGGTGGACGTCACACGACGGACATCCACCTAACCACAATAGCTCACCTTGAGCGCTTCGTGCTAAGGTGAGCTAAAAACAATAAAACTAAAAGAGCAGGTCTCAAGGATCTTTCTTAAGAAGTTGGTTTAATTCTTGTTATGTATAATCTATAAATAAACCTAATGGTATTTACCATGTCTATTTTTAGAATTAGTCTGGGGATTTTCCAATATCTCTTGACACTTTAAGGTAATAGATGTAGAAGATTTTAGATCTTTCTAGAAAGGCCTTTTGGAAGATGATTCAGACTCTAGAGTATTCTTATGTTCTATACTATTCCAGATTGTTCTATAGTATTATATAAAGGGGTTCCTACAGCATTCTTGTTCACTTGTTTTAGACTTATGGTTTCATTTAGTAGTACTGTGTTAAACTAAAAGGGGATTTCTCGTTATCTTAAAAGTGTGTTTGAAAGCGTGTTTAATTTTAAATTCGGATATTATTGGACTTATTATTTGTGGACCAGGAACTTAAATAAATTGGATCTAAAATTAAAGCTTTAGGATTAAACATTCAAGGTATTGTAAATTGTTTTTGTATTAATTTCATATTGTCAATAATTCTGGTATTATTGTCAATAAATATTGTTAATTGTAAAGTTTGTTGCTGGCTTCTTTGTTCGTGTTACATTGGCACGTAACATTTGGGGGCTCGTCTCGAGATACGAATATCAGACAAACATACAAAACAAAACAAATCAAACAAATTCTTCATTTAAATCTGCTGTTCAAAATTATTTAAGAAATTAATTTCATATTTCAATTTTGATAAATCTAGAGTGCACTTTCACTATTATTTATCGAAATCTTACATTCTTATTCAAATACAGCAACAAGCTACCATGTCTTTTGACTTAGAAAAATTTACGCACGAACCTTCCGTGGAGTTATTGAATTTGGGTAAAAAGCCTGATTTGCTCAATCTTGCCAAGCATTATGAATTAAAAGAAGTCAAGTCCTCATTGCGAAAGCATGAAATTAAGAATATTTTGGTTCAATATTTTGTTGATGAGGACATTTTTGATGAAAAGGCTCTGTCTCTCATTGTTGATGTTCCATCAGTTTCAAGCTCAAGAGAGCTTGAACTGTTAAAACTTCAACAAAGGGAGAAGGAATTGGAAATAGAAAGAGAGAGAGAAGAGAGAAAATTACAAGAAAAACAATTAGAAATTGAAGAAAAAGAAAGAGAAAGGCAATTTCAAAGAGAAAAGGAAGAACGAGAAAGAGAAGAAAGAGAACAAGAAATAGAAAGAGAGAGGGAAAGAGAAGAAAGAGCAGAGAGAGAACGAGAAAAAGAACGAGAATTTCAATTACGATTAAAAGAATTAGAAATTCAAGATAGAGCAAATCAGCCCAGATATATGTATAATGACCACTTTGATGTAACAAAACATTTTAGGCTTGTCCCTCAATTTCAAGAAAATGAAGTTGATACATATTTCGAACATTTTGAAAAAGTTGCAAATAACTTGAAATGGCCAAAGGAGCAATGGACCTTACTTCTCCAAAGTGTCTTAGTAGGAAAAGCTCGCAATATTTAGTCGCAACTTAGAACAGAACAAAGTAATGATTATGATACTGTAAAAGAACTCATTCTCAAAGGTTATGAGCTGGTTCCAGAAGCATACAGACAACAATTTAGAAGTTGTAGAAAAGAATCTGGCCAGACTCACGTTGAATTTGCAAGAAACGAAGAAAAATTATTTGACAGGTGGTGCTATTCTAAGAAAATAGACCAAAATTATGATAATCTTAGACAACTTATATTAATTGAACAATTCAAAAATTGCATTCAATCTGACATTAAGTCACATTTAGATGAAAAAAATGTTGAAACTATACATGAAGCAGCTCGCTTAGCTGATGATTACTACCTTACACACAAAAATTCCTTTGTTAATAAAGCAAAACCTGCTTCCTCACATCCCCAAAATAAATCTATGTCTGGTGATTCATCTAGCATATCTAGTCAATCGAATTCACCTAAACCAAAGTCTACTGGTGAAACCAATGTTCAAAATCCCTTATCTCGAGTACATAGTACTTTTTGTAAAAAACCAGGTCACCTTATTTCAGAATGTTTTAGATCAAAAAGGAAGAAGGAACTGAGTGCAGCCAAACCTACAGGGCTCACCAGCCTTCAGCCTAAATCACAGCCTTCTTTTGAGTTAAATTCAATTGTTAAGGCAGAACCAAATTCTGATTCCTGTATGGAGATTTTTGAACCGTTCATGTTGGATGGTTTTGTATCACTTTCAGGTGATATGTGCCCACCTACCCCTATTAAAATTTTAAGAGACACAGGAGCTTCTCAATCTCTTATTTTAGCAGATGTTCTGCCTTTTTCTGAGAAGACTTCGTCTGGTACTAGTGTCCTTATTCAGGGTGTAGAGTGTGGTGTTATTAATGTTCCTCTTCATAAGGTTAATTTGTCTTCAGATTTGGTTACTGGTTCTGTGGTTGTTGGTGTTAAACATTCTTTACCATTTAAAGGTGTACATTTATTGCTAGGCAATGACTTAGCTGGAGATAAGGTTGTTGTTAATCCTCTTGTAACTGACACACCTAATGTAGGTCAAACAGATGATCCTATTTTGCAGGAAATACCTGATTTGTACCCTTCATGTGCAGTAACTCGGGGTATGGCTAAAAAAGCTTCCTTGAAAAATTCAAATGATATTGACTTAACTGATACTTTTGTTGGTCAATATTTCAATGACGAGATTAAAAAGTCTTTTAATCTTAGTCTGCCTGATACTCAGACAGACTCGTCAAAATTTTGTCAGTCATCTCCAAGGTCAAATGACCAAGGTCATGAAACGCATTCAAAGTCAAAGTTAATCCAGGAACAGCAAAATGATCCTGAGATTTCAAAGTTAATTGATAGGGCATTACCCGAAAAAGAAATGTCTCAGAATCCTGTTTGTTACTATAAAAAGAATGGTATTCTGATGAGGAAATGGCGACCATTTGATGTCCCAGCTGATGACGATTGGGCTGTTCATCACCAAATTGTTGTTCCAAAGTCATATCGCCATGAAATACTTAGTATAGCACATGAAAGTCCAATGTCTGGTCATTTAGGTGTAAACAAGACTTATCACAAGATTATGACTCATTTCTTTTGGCCTGGACTTAAATCGGACGTTTCCAAATATTGTAAAAGTTGCCACACTTGTCAAATGGTAGGGAAACCTAACCAAGTTATTCCAAAAGCAAGGTTACAACCCATTCCAGCTTTTGATGAACCTTTCAGTCGAATAATAATAGACTGCGTTGGTCCTTTACCAAAAACCAAGTCAGGTTCTGAATATTTGTTGACAATTATGTGTGCTTCTACTCGCTTCCCCGAAGCAATTCCTTTAAGAAACATTAAGGCAAAGTCAATCGTTAAGGCTCTTGTCAAGTTCTTTACTTTTGTTGGCCTTCCAAAATCAGTTCAGTCTGATCAAGGATCAAACTTCATGTCAGGCATATTCCAACAGGTTATGCATGAATTAGGTATCAAGCAATATCGGTCATCTGCTTATCACCCTGAAAGTCAAGGTGCTTTAGAAAGATTTCATCAGACCCTAAAGAATATGATAAGGTCATATTGTTTTGATACTGAGAAAAATTGGGATGAAGGTATTCATTTGCTATTATTTGCAGTCAGAGAATCTGTTCAAGAATCTCTTGGCTTTAGCCCCTTTGAGTTAGTTTTTGGTCATTCTGTTCGTGGGCCATTAACACTCTTAAAAGAGAAATTTCTTGCTGATGATGAAACACCCTTGAACTTGTTACAGTATGTTTCTGACTTCAGAAATAAACTGTCTAGGGCATGTGAGGTTGCTAGGTCAAATCTTAAATCATCTCAGAGCAAAATGAAGGCAAGATATGACAAGCATAGTGTTGATAGGAAATTTGAACCAGGTGATAAAGTCCTTGCTCTTTTGCCAATACCTGGCCGACCCTTACAGGCAAGATATTATGGCCCGTATACTATTGATAAGAAAACAAGTGATTTGAATTATATCATCAATACTCCCGGAAGGCGTAAAAATAAACAAATGTGTCATGTGAATATGTTAAAAAAGTATTTTGACAGAGATAGCTCTATTTCAAAACCAATTACAGTTGTAAACACTGTCCCACAAGAATCAAATGTGATTGAATCAGAAGTTAATTCAGACTTTAGTGAAAAATCCGTTCCTGGTCCACCTAAACTTGAGAACTCTGAAATACTAAAGAATCTTGACGACAAACTTTCACATTTGGAGCCATCTCAACGAGAAGAGCTGAAACAGTTGATTAATGAATATGAACACTTGTTTCCTGACATCCCAACAAGAACTGATAAAATATATCATGATGTCATTGTGGAAGATTCTCAACCAATAAAACAACATCTTTATAGAATGAATCCAGTGAAACAAAAAGCCCTTCAAGATGAAGTGAATTACTTATTGGAGAATGATTTTATTGAACCCAGCCAAAGTAATTACAGTTCACCATGTATATTAGTTCCAAAGCCAAATGGAACATACAGAATGTGTACTGACTATCGAAAAGTGAACTCTGTGACAAAAACTGACTCTTTTCCTATACCAAGAATTGATGACTGTATTGACAAAGTCGGTAATTCTAAATATGTCACCAAATTTGACCTTCTCAAAGGATTCTGGCAAGTTCCGCTCACTGATAGGGCTAAAGAAGTATCAGCATTTGCTACTCCAACTGGTCTGTACCAGTAGAAAGTTATGCCGTTTGGGATGAAAAATTCTCCTGCGACGTTTCAGAGGCTTGTAAATACGGTTATAGCTGGCTTAGATGGCTGTGACGCATACATTGATGATGTCATCATCTATACAGATACATGGAGTGACCACCTTCAAAGAATCAAACAATTCTTCGACCGTCTCAGTGATGCAAAATTGACTATTAACCTTGGAAAAACAGAATTTTGTCATGCTACTGTTACTTTCTTAGGACATCTTGTGGGACAGGGTCAAGTTAAACCTTTAGAATCTAAGGTCAATGCTATCTCTGAGTTTCCTGTGCCTGCTACTAAAAAGCAACTGATGCGATTTCTTGGTATGGCTGGCTACTATAGAAAGTTTTGTAAGAATTTTTCTAAAATAGCTGAACCTTTAACAAACTTATTAAAGAAAAACGTTAAGTTCAAATGGAATGGTAACTGTCAAGTTGCCTTTGATCGCTTAAAAGCCATACTAAAGAGCACACCAGTTCTTTTAGCACCTGATTTTGACAAATGTTTCAAATTAGCTGTTGATGCAAGTGATGATGGTATTGGTGCTGTTCTTTTGCAAGAAGACGATGATGGTATAGATCATCCAGTTTGTTATTATTCTAAAAAATTAAACAAACATCAGAAAAACTACTCCACCATTGAAAAGGAATGTCTTGCTCTGATTTTGGCAATCCAACATTTTGAAGTTTATTTAACATCTGCAACTTCTCCTATAGTTGTATTCAGTGACCACAATCCCTTAAGTTTTCTTCACAAACTTAAGAGTAAGAACCAAAGATTATTGAGGTGGAGTTTGTCACTTCAAGAATTTGATCTTGATGTAAGACACATTAAAGGAAAAGACAACATTATACCAGATGCTCTGTCAAGAGTCTAAAATTTTGAATTGTCTTATCTTTAATAAAACATTGAATTTAACAGTTACATTTCACTATATTTGTTTGCATATATAACTCTTTTTCAATTCTTTTGATGAAAATTGTTTGTATTTTCATGCTAGATGTGCTGAAATGTTTCAACGAATCATGATATTATCAATTGTGTAAAGTATATTATCATTGTTTATGCTAAAGATAATACAAAAAGAAAGATTTATTTCATAAACCTTTCTTTTTTTCTTTCAAGGGGGAAAGTGTTATGTATAATCTATAAATAAACCTAATGGTATTTACCATGTCTATTTTTAGAATTAGTCTGGGGATTTTCCAATATCTCTTGACACTTTAAGGTAATAGATGTAGAAGATTTTAGATCTTTCTAGAAAGGCCTTTTGGAAGATGATTCAGACTCTAGACTCTAGAATATTCTTATGTTCTATACTATTCCAGATTGTTCTATAGTATTATATAAAGGGGTTCCTACAGCATTCTTGTTCACTTGTTTTAGACTTATGGTTTCATTTAGTAGTACTGTGTTAAACTAAAGGGGATTTCTCGTTATCTTAAAAGTGTGTTTGAAAGCGTGTTTAATTTTAAATTCGGATATTATTGGACTTATTATTTGTGGACCAGGAACTTAAATAAATTGGATCTAAAATTAAAACTTTAGGATTAAACATTCAAGGTATTGTAAATTGTTTTTGTATTAATTTCATATTGTCAATAATTCTGGTATTATTGTCAATAAATATTGTTAATTGTAAAGTTTGTTGCTGGCTTCTTTGTTCGTGTTACATTGGCACGTAACATTCTGAAAAATAGTTTCAGAGATGAAGATTTTCACATCATCAAATGCAACCATTTACAGTGACTCTACAGCCTGTATAGCACATATTATCAGCCCAACCAGAATTTTACCAAGATATCTGAAAGAGAATGTCCCAGGCATTATCCTTTGGGTTTAATTCTGACCAGAAGTTTGAGAGAAGAAGATTTGCTTTATTTTTTCATCATATCAGGCCATTTTTCAGTAAACATCCTGTAAAGCCATTTTATGTGCCCAATCAAATTATAATGAACAAAGCTGGTAGAGCATGTTGTAAGCATCATTCCTGTTCTGACCAGTAATTAAAAAGAAGATTGTTTTTAATGTTTCATCATATGGAACCGTCTTTCAGTGTCTCGACAGCCTATAGAGCCAATGTTATAAGACAAATCAGATTGTAAGAAAAAAATTTAGAAGAACAAGACCTAAGCACCTTTCCCATGAAGTTTTGTTGAATTCTCACCAATCATTTCAGAGAAGTAGATTTTTTAAAGTATTTTATCATATGGGGCCATTTTCAGTGATGCAACAGAAATCTGAAAGAGAATATCCTAAGTAACATTATGCCTGTAAAGTTTATTTCTGATCAGTAGTTTCAGAGAAGATTTGTTTATATATCATCATATGGGATCTGATTAATCAGTGCCACAACAGCCCGTTGAGCCTATGTAATCAGCTTGATTTAATTTAAGGAAGAAATCTGAAAGATAATGTCTTTAGCATCATTCCTTTTGTTGAATTCTGATTAGTAGTTTCAAATAAGATTTTTTTAAACTTGGCTGTTTTCTGAGAATAAAACCAATATTGTGATCTCCTTATCAAGAATCACAGTAGTGTTATTGTTGGCATTGATAAAGGCATAGGCTTGACAAACTTTAACCTTGGTCATATCTCTGTTTTGTGGCATGTGTGTCTTGACCTCAGTAAAAGCAGATGCACATTATTTAGATCCATAACCATGCCAAAAATGAAGCTTGTAACTTGAATAGGCTTGGCAGACTGTCAGATAGATGTTAGACAATGACCAATCGGAATAGCTCACCTTGAGGATTTAGAATCAAAAGTGTATGAGATGACTTAATTATGAAGACTTTTGCAATAATCTTCCTTTATTTTCATTTATCTTTGATTTCATTTAAATAACTGTATAGTGCTCAATTTGGCAATTTTCATTAAGGTCTATAACCATATATCCATACCCAAATCAACAAAAAAGAAATTATTTACAGTTATTGCAAAATACATGAAGAAGAATAAACATACAGAAATCTTAATAAAGACTTAGGGCCAACTTATTTCTCACCCCGGGCGGGTACTGTTGCCCGCAATATCAGAGTATCTCTCAGAAAGCGGGCTACCAGCTCTAGACTGGTCCACATATCGATTATCAGAATAGCCTAGAACAGGCTATTCTGATATTCGACAGTGAGACCAGTCTACACCCCACCCGAAAGCGGACGAGAAATAAGTTGGCCCTATATTTTACATGACTCACGAGATAATGACACCTGGAGCCATGAACTCTGTATATGTGGCATCTAAATCACCATATACTGGCTTAAATATCTGAAATATAAATGGCAATACATGGTGAAGGGTTAGGACATAAAGGATTAGGACATAAATACATATATGTGACCCATCACACAAAAAGGGACACTCTGTTAAATAAACATATAAACAAGGTCCTAAATTGTCACAAGATATGCCCGTCACACAGCTTGATGTAACTTTAGGTAAAGAGTAGATTTGAAGTGATTTCAAATGAATATCTTTTAGACAATTAATTTTTGTGTAGACAGACAGATGAATAATTGAAGTAGGAGTATATTATTATTATGATCAAAGCTATACCATTACAGATAAGCTTCAAGAATGGAGAACAACAAAGGGCAATAACTCAAACAAGAGGACCATGATGGTCCTATATTGCTCACCTGTGTATCTTTGTCTAAATAAACTATTATCAAATTTTCCAGCAAAAGTCGTAATTGTCCTTTTAAAACTAGTGGTCTCTAGAGTATTAAAAAGGCCCCTTTTCCCATGATATGGCACAGATCCTTATTTCCAAAAAGGGTTCATCCTTGTGACCGTGCCAACATTCTGTCCAAGTTTCATAAAGATTGCACAATATTTGTGGCCTATAGAGTGTCAACAAGAAAATTGTCATTAAGGCCCCTTTTCCTTTGATTTGGCCTTGATCCTTCCCATTATTGATAGGGTTCATCTTTGTGACCTAGCCATCATTCTGACCAAATTTCATGAAGATTGGACAATATTTGTGGCCTCCAGAGCGTAAACAAGAAAATTGTCATTAAGGCCCCTTTTCCTGTGATTTGGCCTTGATCCTTCCCATTTTCATTAAACTTCATCCTTATGACCTGAAAAAAATACTGACAAAGTTTCACAAAAATATGACCATATTTGTTGCCTCTAGAGTGTAAACAAGAAAAATGTCATTAAGGCTCCCTTTTCCTGTGATATGGTACCAATCCTTCCCATTTTCAATAGGGTTCATCCTTGTGACCTGACAATCATTCTGACTAAGATTCATAAAGATTGGACCATATTTGTAGCCTCTAGAGCGTAAACAAGAAAATTATCATTAAGGCCCCTTTCCCTTGATATGACTTGGATCCTTCCCATTTTCAATAGGGTTCATCCTTGTGACCTGACAATTATTCTGACCATGTTTCGCGAAGATTGGACCATATTTGTGGCCTCTAGAGTGTAAACAAGAAAAATGTCATTAAGGCTCCTTTTCCTGTGATATGGCACAGATCCTTCCCATTTTCAAAAGGGTTCATCCTTGTGACCAGACAATCATTCTGTCCAAGTTTCATGAAGATTTGGCCAAATTTGTGGCCTCTAGAGTGTAAACACTTAAATTGTTGACGCCTGACGACGCACGACGGACGACACACAATGGACATTCAATGATCACAAAAGCTCACCTTGAGCACGATGTGCTCAGGTGAGCTAAAAACAAGAGCCGTTAGAGACGGATTATGCTCCCCAAATAAGGCAATGTCACAAAAAAAAGGTAGTGAACAAAGCCAAGTTTACATATCCATGAAAAGTTAATCATCTTTAGCTGCACCCATAAAAGAGCTCTAAAATCTACAAGGCTGATACTTCAGTAATGATTATTGATAATTACTTCAACATTATGGTGATACTTGTAAAGTGCTGTATAGTGGAAGCATATTAACCTGAACCTGGCCTTTGTGATTTAAATTAATTAAATATCGGTCATTTCCCTTCAACAAAACACGACTTACCTGCCGAATTCAATCGTAAAGTTAAAAGTGCACGAGTTCGCTCTGTTACCCCGTTATCGCCCATGCTTTTCACTGTAACTTTGACATTTAGTCACCTTCGTAACCTAATGAATCATAACATAATTTGAGCCTCCTATTTAACAATCTTAAGATGTCGGTGAAAAAAAACACAACAATTTCTTCAAATTTCTTTAAAATGCAATTTATGTTTTTCACTGGAAATGAAACCCCCTCTCATAGTCTCTCACAAGCAGTAACAATTGTTTTTTTGAAATTGAATCGTCTGCTCTATTACTTGGTGCTTGTTATCAGTAGACTTAGTCCACGCATACCTGTAATTTGTACAATATAACAGATTGTCCATGCTTGATCGTCACATGCCGAAGTATCTTCGGAATTGTATTCATGAGCCTTAATCATTATTTATTCTGCATAAAGGTTAGGTTTCTGCATAAAGGTTAGGTTCAAGTTAATATGCGCTCGCTATACTTCTACTCAGTCAGTTCTTACCATCAACAAACTTTAAAATTCATTGCAACAAATCTTAACTGTTTTACCCTGAACCCTGAGAGGCAGTTGTTATAGGGTAAAGGGTTGAATGTTTTAGAATGAAATTCTGCAAAAGAGTTTTGTCATTTTCTCCTTAGAACTGAAATATTAGAGAGCTGGCATAAAGGTTTTGTTTTTGTTAGTTTGTTTGAATGGTTTTTATGCCGCTTTCAACCATATCGCAGTTATATCGCAGCAGTCGGAGCACCTAACAATGGACTCCTGGTATTTCTTTCACCTCTACTACCATTACACCCTTTCCTAGCCTCTGACTGCTATGTCACATAGGTTTACGATTATCTACCCATTGGTGACAAACGTTGGAAAGGATATTTGCCGCCATCGGGGATCGAACCCACGACTTCCAGATTGGAAGTCTTGTGCCTAACCAACTGCACTATGGTTGCGGCTGACGCCCATATTTATTGCAAAATCAGAATTTTGCAAATTAATCTTCAAAGAGGGTCATGAAAGGATCATTCTGATGAAACTTAGTAGGTAAGAAGTAGGTGCTGTTCAAAGATTTCATGGCGGAAAAAAAGCCCCATGCCAGGCCCGTATTTAGAAGCAAAACAAAATCATTCATTTTATTTCATAAGAAATAAATCAGGAAACCCTCTGTAAAAATTAATTGAAATTGGCTCAATGATTTAGACATTGTTAAAAAATGTCAAAGTGTGAATAAGCCCCATCTGACCACACCCTTATTTATAGGTCTATCAAAATTTCTTTAAAATTTCATGGAAAGGTCACCTAATTACCATCTTTGGACATGGTTCAAAACAGTAAATTTAAGCCCTGTAAAATCCACTTTTTAAGTTGGAATGCGGAGCAATTCCAACTTAGATTTAACAAAACCGCAAAATGAACACAAGATAATTTCATTTCGGGTTTTTTGAGAACACATATCACGTGAACAGGATGTGAATACTCTTCGGCCTATTTTGTATATCTCAACTTAACATAGACATACAGTTTATTTTATCAAGAAGTAAAATTGTTGTACAATTACATAACTATCACTTCATGTGAATTATTAACACGCTAATTAATGTTTTAAACGATATTAACTGAAAGGTGCGTACGAATTTAGTAGCGCCATATGTCTGCATTACTATATATGGAAATCATGTGACAAGTCATGTCCAATAAAGTCAGCTATTGAAAATAGCGCTAGCCAATCACGTGATCTGCTTATTTGGTAATGTCTCGGCCTGTTTTTCGAAGAAATGAGGCAATAGCACAAGTCAATCACGTGATCTGCTTATTTAGAATTGTCGCGACCTGTTTTCGTAGAATTATGCTATATCTTCTTGTAGAGGTCTAGTTTCTCTTTATAAATGACCTTACAACACACTTCAACACAAAAGTTCAAATGTTTGATATCCAATTGTTCCGTAAAACATCAATAGAAATGCGCATTATCTACATATTATTTATCTGTATTAAAAACCCGATCCAGTAAATATTCTCTGTTTACTACTTCTCTAAAAAAAAACGGGACCCAATTTCCAAATCGCGCGACAATTTCTTTTGGGTTTGGACACAGCAAGGATCGATGAAGGTATCTACGATGAATAGATCCACCAGTTTAAGTGAGTGATCAAGGTCAATTTGGTCGATACCTGAATATACAAAAATTACATGTACCTTAGATTACTCACTCTAAATTGCGGGTTTATAGGCAAACATTTATCTTCTCTTTCTGCTTTTGTCCATGTTCTTTAGAATTGCTGAGACATAAATTCACTTATGCAAAAATACGCACGTGCGCAATCCTTTAAATATCATTGAAGATTATCACAAGTTAACTACAGCCGTTGTTTTTATCGAATACCTAAACAAGTATACCAACCCCGAGTGTTTTGCCTACAGGGGCTACTTTCAGGAAAGGTCCTATGATCGAAATTTGATCATATCGCAATCGTAGGATTAGAATTGGCTTTCAATGAACATTATTGGCTTTCAAGAAACATGTCGTGTCGTGTAATTTACTATACCTAAAGGCTGGTCGGAAATTTTGCTCGGATTTCATTTTTATACGTCGCTGGAAGTGGTCGTATATTGGCGTCATTTTCTCCGTCTGTCAGCCCGTCCGTCCGTACTTACGTACGTACGAACGTTAATTTTTTTTGTGAGCACCACCCCTCATAAGTTTCTCGTTGGATTTGGATGAAACTTTCACAAAATGTTCTAAGTGACCTGACATTGACATTGACATAAAATCACAGTTTGGTGAATTTCAGCCGCGTCATGGAAAAGGGGGAACTTCATGTAAACTATCTTGTTAACGCAACTCGTCCCTCATTTGTTGACCGATTTGGATAGACTTTCACAGAATTTTCCTAGTGACCTGACCTAGCGCATAAAGACACAGTTCGGTGAATTTCAGCCGCGCCATGAAAAAAGACGCCATCATGTGAACGCAACTTCTTCTCCATTTATGGACCGATTTGGATGAAACACTCACAAATTGTTCCTAGTCACGTGACCTAGCGCATATTTTTCGCGGTTTGATTAGATGAATCGTACCGTTTTTCTTCTTGAAATAAGCCCCAGGTCCCACCGGAATGCCTATAATACTCATGAACAATTATGCTCTTTTCTCCTCGATTCGCGGTTGGTAATTATATTATCTGCGTGTACATTGATTTAAAGTGAGCACCAATATTTTCTCTAGTTTTTCTATTGCAGAATTATGTTCTCTCATTTCATTCCTTTATATCTTTTTTCTTTCATCAGATTCAGGCCTGTATAGCGATTCAGGGGTTTAAGCGTCTCTCGTTGTCGAAATACATTGATTAATATTCACCAGTCAAATGAGGAGACGTACTATGTGATCACTTGTGGTGGGCGGGAGGCGTCAGCTTCGTTAGTGGCTTGAGGTCACCGTCTCTTAAACGAATTCCAACTTATCAGTACTTTCAGTACTTTGATTCTGTTTGCAAATGATCTCAAACAATCTAAGTTTTAATGGTTAACCTTAATCCCCTTCTCTCAAACTGTACATAGAATATTTTTTGAAACTTTGCCATTTCTTGAAAAAAAAACCTTTAAAGTTGTCCCATTACTATAAAATTGTCCATTTTTCCACAAAATTTGAAATTTATGAAGCTAGAAGAATGTGAAGCCCTTATTGCAACACATCAATATTCCACAAAAACCTTCTAGAAGTCATATCTATTACTTGATAAAATTTGGTGGTAGGGCAAGAGGGGCTTCATATTTTTATGTAGCCTTTAACCTCTATTTTGGGGGAAAATTTAGCATTTCAGCTGATTAAGGCTATTTTGTCAGCTTATTATAAGGAAACTGTGTGGTTTGGAAATTTTTTCTTTACATTATTTGAAGTTTTGTATATAGGTTATCAGAAAAAAAGAGGTTTAGTTCTGTACATCGGAAATTTGAAAAATGCTGATTTTTCAGGGCCAATTTCCCATGTTTGTGAACCTTGTCCTTTCATTAAAATAAAACCAGTATTTTAGATGTTGTTCAAAGATTAAAGTACGTCCGCACATCCGGTTTTGGATTTTCCGCCATTAAAAAGACGTTTGCATTTCTGTAGTCGTTATAGAACTATGAATCGAAATTCAAACTATGTTTTTGGATAGAGCTGTTTGTAAGAATGTTAATACATGTCAAAATTTATATAAATGCAAAAAATTTTTTTTCCCCAATTTTGGGGCCAATTTCCTGATTTTAGAGTGTTCTGAGAAAACGGCAAGCAAGTATTCAATATTACTCCTTGCTTATTTTTCGGAAAGAAAGCAAATAAAACTTATGAATATGGTAAAAAGCACCCCTATCTCATATCCCTGAACCAAAATACCATCAAATCTGTTATTTCCAATATTGAAAAGTGTGTTTTGAAATTCAATTATTTGTTTGTTAATTACCTCCCTTTATTTTATCAAATGAGTTAAAATATCTCAAAAAGTGAGTATGTGACCCCAACTTTTTTTCTTGTAAAAATATTCTTCATTATGTCACAAATTTATATTGAGAGTATAAGAAAAAGTTTAATAGTAGAACTTTATTTATTTTACTGTGAAGCATGTATAAGTAGCCCTGACTATTAAAGGAAAAATACTTTCTATCAAGGACCAAAAAGATGTCATAATTTTCTTTTGCTTCATAAAAATTCCATAATTCTTTAATAAATTAGTGAAATGGGTAGTCGTTTTTAAATAAAACATAATTCAATTGCTTGCAGAATATTCATTTATCTAAAAATAATAAATTCAAATCAAGGGTGTAATTTTCAAAGAAATTCAAAGGCAAGAACTAAAGTGCACTAAATGTTTTTGGTACCTATTTTCATACGGCTCTGAGATAAAAATAAGCATGGTGACCCCATTTTTCTTTTCAAAATTGGAAATAAAACATTTAGATCTTTCTAAAAAAATCAGGTTTAAAGAAAAGTTTAATAGAAGAAAAAAGCCAAACAAACTTCCTTAAAAAGTGAACAATGACACACCATATCATGCTTACATTTAATGGATCAATCAAATTTTAGCAAAGAGATTTTGGAAAGGTACATTCTGGCATAGTTTCATTGAAATTGGTATGATAGTTTAGGAGATGTAATTTAAACAATTCAAAGTGAACAAGAGCACCACCTACGGGTGCCTACCCTTGGCTGCTGAGTGATGGATGGTGGAAAAAATGTAAGTAATAAAGGGGACATAATTTGCACAAAATGTAAGTTGTCCCCCTTGATAGAATAGGTTGATCTTTTGATGGTAAGCATGTGTGCCAAGTTGCAAGTGAATGCCTTCCTTAGAACCAGAGATATCACAAAATATCAAAGTTTTTTCACATTGAGGACAACATTATGACCATGAGGATGATGACAATGACAACAACATTACTAAAAGGTCATAGCAATACCTTGGGTTATCTTCAAAAACAGCAGAGCTAACAAAATTTGTTTGTGAAACACAAATGCCCTCGTAACAGCATTTTTTTTAATGTTGACCCTGACAGATGACCTTGACCCTTTAGCATGACCTTGACCTTGATACCTACAAATGTACATCACAGAGATCTTTCATCAGGCCAATTATTAGACAGGGTATCTATAACATGCTTGAATAAACTGAACAATGAAAGCTTTTTGTTATGTTTGACCTTGACAGATGACCTTGACCTTGTCACATGACCTTGACTTTGTAACCAGCAGATGTGTATCATTGAGATCTGTCATCATTGCCAAATATTAGCCTTGTATGTTGAATGGGCTTGAAGATATTGACAACGTTAAGTTTTTTGGTTAAGTTTTCAAGTTATTTAACCATGACAGATGACCTTGACACATGACCTTGACTTTGGTACTAGCAGATGCCTATCTTTTAGATCTATCATCATCTTAAATATGAGCCTTGTATCTTGAATAGATTTGAAGATATTGGCAATGTTAAGTTTTTTTTGTTTAATTTTTGAGTTATTTGAATTTGACAGATGACCTTGACCTTGTCACATGACCTTGACTTTGGTACCAGCAGATGCCTATCATTGAGATCTATCATCATGTCAAATATGAACCTTGTATCTTGAATAGATTTGAAGATATTGGCAATGTTAAGTTTTTTTTTGTTTAATTTTTTAGTTATTTGAACTTGACAGATGACCTTAACTTGTCACATGACCTTGACTTTGGTACCAGCAGATGCCTTTCATAGAGATCTATCATCATGCCATATATGAGCCTTGTATCTTGAATAGATTTGAAGATATTGGCAATGATTAGTTTTTTGGTTCACTTTTGCAGACAGACAGTCAGATGGACAGACAGACGGACAGATGGACAGATAGACAACGGTAAAACAATATGCCGTCATCTTTCAATACGGGGCATAAAAATATAAATCCCTGCAATGCCCATAATTATGGACCAGTTTGTGAAAAGGGTATCCACATTCTGGTAAATTTTATAGAAATTTGCCTGTTGATTTAATGTCAAAGTGCATTTGGTGGCACCTTGGACTGTCAATCTAGAGGTCATGGGTTTTGATGCACAACTGTGGCACTTATCCTTTCTGACTATTTGTCTTCAACCTATGGGTTAATAATTGTAGGCCTATATGGGATAGCAGCTGGAGGCTAGAAAAGAATGAAGTAGTTGTACTGATGTGAGAAATTCAAGAAATCCATTTGTTAGGTGCTCCAGCTGTCACAATAAAGCTTAAAGATTGTTTAAAGCAGTGTTAAACCCTATTCAACAGCATGTTGATTGGAGAAGAAGTTTTAAGATTGTAAATGATAGATGCCTCATCATCCTAAAATGATCCTTAAAGACCTTCTTGAGCACCCTGTGCTAAGCTGAGCTTACAAGATAAGCAGTAAAGCATTTCTATTTCTTTCAACTCTATAATTCTGAAATAAACAATAGGCCTCAGATGGCCTGCATCCCTCAACTGTCACTTTAAGCTCAGAAAATAATGACCAATCAACACCAATTTGCTACAGCAAGTCTAACTACAGGCCCCAAGTCAAATGAGCCCCTGATTGGCTGCACAGCCCTGAATCTTCTGAGAAATGCTTTTTACAAATAAGAAAAGCAACTCACAAGCAGAATGATTTTCAGCATTGTTTGAAATCTACCCATATAGAAATGAATTGAAATTGAACAATTATACCTTCTGGAACACAATAGACTAGTACTAAGAAGTAAAATATTCAATCCAATTTAATTCATTCTGCCCAATTCCTTAGAGAGCAATCAACTCAGCTCTTTCTAACCCACTCTGAACCTTAGTAGGTCAGAACATTTTACACCAGTTGTCCTCTCTTTGCAGTCACCCTTCGTTCAACTAACCTGACCAATTCTTAGGGGTATTCTCAGGCTACCTATTTAACCTAATGTTTCTCAAATTTGGTTTCCTAGAAAGGGTTGGTTCCTTCTAATCTACAATCTTTACACCTATAAAATTTTATAAGTCTAGAAAAATCATCATTCAGGTGATACAAAAAGGGTATCAATTTCACTTTATATGTTGAAATATCTTCTGCTAATAAACAGGCCATAGTGGCCCTCTATGGCTCACATGAATTAACAATCTAAAGGCTTTTCAAAGATTTGTCCCCTTGACCTAGTTTTTGACCCCACTTGACCCAATTTCGAACTTGTCAAAGATTTAATCAAGATAACCATTCAGACTAATTATCAGGTTGATTGGGCTAAATATATGGCCTTTAGAGTGTCAACAAGGTTTTTCTAAAAGTTGATCCTGTCCACTTTCGAACTTGACAGAGATTTCATCAAGATAATCATTTTGACCAATTTTCAGTTTCATTAGGCTAAAAATGAGTCCTCAAGGGTGTCACCAAGGTTTTTCTAAGATTTGACCCTGTGACCTACTTTTTGATGCCAATTGACACAATTTCAAACTTGTCAGAAATTTCATCAAGATAATCATTCTGACCAATTTTCAGGTTGATTAGGCTAAAAATATGGCCATTAGAATGTCCATAAGGTTTTTCTAAAATTTGACCCTTTGACCTTATTTCTGACCCAATATGTCCCACTTTCAAACTTGTCCGAGACTTAATTAAGATAATCATTCTGACCAATTTTCATGTTGATTGGGCTTAACATTTGGCCTCTAGGGTGTGCATAAGATTTTTCTCCGATTTGAAAATGTGACCTAGTTTTTTACCACACTTGACCCAATTTCAAACTTGTCCAAAATTATATCAAGATAATCATTCTGACAAATTTTCAGGTTGATTGGGCTAAAAATAAGGCCTTTTTAGTGTGCACAAGGTTTTCCTAAAATTTGACCAGTGACCTAGTTTTTGACCCCACTCAACTCAATTTCAAACTTGACTGAGATTTCATCAAGATAATCATTCTGACCAATTTTCAGGTTGATTGTGATAAAAATATGGCTGTAAGAGTTCCCACAAGGTTATTCTAAGATTTGACCCTGTGGCCTGATTTTTGACCCCACTTGACCCAATTTCGAACATGTCCTAGATTTCATCAAGCTAATCATTTTGACCAATTTACAGGTTGATTGGGCTAAAAATATGGCCTCTAGAGTGTCCACAAGGTTTTTCTCAGATTTAACCCTGTGACCTAGATTTTGACCCCACTTGACCTAATTTCAAACTTGCCTGAGATTTTATCAAGATAAATACTCTGAACAATTTTCATGTTGATTGTGCTAAAAAAAATGGCCTCTAGAGTGTCCACAAGGTAAGTGTTGACGACGGAAATCGCACGATGGAAATCAAATCAACCCAAAAGCTCACCTTGAGCACTTTGTGCTCAGGTGAGCTAAAAACATGCTGTTCATCTGATCAAAAATCTTTTGCAGACCCATGCAACTTCACAGAAATAAAATTCCCATAATTACTTGGTTGAAATTCATCTGTATAAACTTTGAGAAAAAATTGTTTTACCCTTTATTGGATATTAGACCAATATAAGATTATGAAGAAATGACCTCTGCCCATAAAAGACATATTTCCATCTTATCACAATATTTTTTGTAAACTGATAAGGGATTACTAAAGAATCCTTCCAGTGAAATTTGGTTGGTATCCATAAGTTAGATTCTGAGAAATTGACTTTTAAAGTTTTCACAATATAACATTATAGAGAAATAACCTCCACCCATAAAATGCATATTTTTCAGCTAATCACAACAATTTGTTATAGATTTGTAAAAGATAACTAAAGAATCATTCCAGTGAAATTTGGTTGATATACATTGGTTAGATTCTGAGAAAAGTCACATAATACCATATATGGAAATAGCCACACCAATTAAAGACTTGAACAACTTTGATAGAGTGTCACCTAAGAATCATTCCTGTGAAGTTTGGTTCAAATCCACTCAGAAGAAGACACACTGACCCACAGTCAGACACAGGGCTGTGACAGTAACCCCAGTGGTCTTCAGCTAATTGAGCTAAAAAAGACTAACCATAATTTTACTTACCATTAATTGAAATTAGTTTGTGTCATTTTTCCATCATATTAAAACATCTTTTAGACCACTTATAATGTACGAAAATTCATTGCACCCATAGAAGTCATATTTTCAATCTGATCATCATAAATCTGTGCAGATTTGTAAATATTTTCACTAGAATCATTCTAGTGAAATTTTGTTGACAGCCATCATTTAGCTTCTGACAAAATGATTTTCAAAGGTTTCCATCAAATAACAATATAGACTGCTGCAGCAGAGAATGATTGATTGATAAATTCAAGTTTTACGCCGCTTTTAACATTTGTTCAGTTATACTGCAGCGGCTGGAGCACCTAACAATGGATTCCTGGTATTTCTCTCACCAGTACAACCATCACACCCTTTCCTAGCCTCCAGCTACTATCTCAAGTAGGTATACGATTATCAACCCATTGATGAGAGACAAATAGTATGAAAGAATGAGTGCCGCCATCGGGGATTACAGCAGAGGTTCCTGATATGATAGTTAACGAGGGTCATCCAAGAAATAGTGAGACTGGTTCTATATCTCTAAAATTAATGAAGATTTTTAAACAAAATTTTACATGCATGTACATTATTTTCTCCTGCATTTATTTTTTTTTATCAACCAGTATGTTGGCATGACAACATGTTGACGACGTCACATAAAATGACCTCATGATGTCATTTTCATCCAAGGCCAGATGAATATAAAAATAATGGAAATGTTACATTGTTTAAGTGTTTTATTTCAGAAAATTGAAGAAGATATAGATGTTGTTTTGCAATGAATGCTACCATCGGGATTAAGTACTTTCTCCCTGGACCCTATTTGTACTCATTACACTCCAACTCCATTAAAACGCTGTGGTCAGGATCCAAGATATGAAACAGTGGAAGAAGTGGATGTATCTGCTATAACGCTGTACCTCCGCCTGCTGCCGATTTCCCCCCTCCCCTCCCGCAGTGAAAAATAATGTACCGCGGAAACGTAACAGACAACGGTCAATATTGATAACGATATCCGATATCTAAATACTACATGTACATGAACAATTTTATTTAGGCCATAGTATTTTATGTTTTCATAAAACTCGGGAATGAAATGAAGAACAAACACGGTTTATTACTTTGATATTTTTTATTTTAAGATTGTTTTGTTGTCCCTTAGCTAAACAAAACTCTATCTTTGATAAAGTAATCTAGTTTGTAGGGTTAAACGATCAAAGACTCCTCTTGGTTCTCTTATTCCCGATTTCTCGGGCCTAACCTCCCGACAGCTGAGAAACACTGATAACGATGATCTCAAAGGGTAAAGTAAAATCCATAAAGTTTCATTGGATCAACAAATTTCATATTTTAAATATTGTCTTTTCGAAAATAGGAGAAAATAATTATCTACTCAATCAAAATAAACAATAACCTACATACGATCGAAAACTAACCCAGAGTAGCATAATCGAATCTCTCGGAGTGCAGGGCCGCGTCTTCCGATTAGAAAAAAATGCCGTAAATACAATAAAATGAATCTGTATTTACGACATTTTGATTTTGGGTTTTGCGAAGTTATGCAATTTCATTTTGATTGACAGTTAGTAGATCGTCAGGAAAGAAACCAGACGAATGCTGTCACCATCATTTTCGCGCCATTTTTAGTTTCATTGTTTGAAGACTGCAAACAGGAAATGGAGGTATATATAGCTTCCGGTTTATAACTTTGTGAAGTTATCTTTTTAGTGAGATATAAGAATCAATGATGATAATTCATTTAGGCTAAGAATTTTCAAACCCTGTTAAACATGACTGCAATATGTAAAAGTTAAATGAAAAATAAAATTTTATCATCCATTTTTACAAAAAACGTAACAATTGTCGGAAAATTTCAATGGTATTTTGGGGGGAAGGGAGGTAATAAAACAATAAATTGGGTAAGGGGCGGATCGCTTTTATGAAACGTTGGTCAACATGCGGCAATACCTTTTTTCAGAATTGAGAAAAAGTCTGGCTCATTTTGCGAAAACATTGCTTCTTTTGAAGTTTATTAACGCCTATTTATACCCATGCCAGTTAGACTGTTTGTGTTCAATCGCGTTCCTGCCTCAGATGAAGCGCAGTTGGTAGCACGTCGGTCTGTCAATCTAGAGGTTCCAGGTATCACCCACTCTCACCCATTGGTTGATAATCGTAGACCTATGCGAGATTGTAGTTAGAGGTTACAAAAGTATGTGATGGTTGTACAGGTGAGTTTGGTGCTCCAGCCGTAATAGAGTTTTTTGCCGCTTGCAACTTTAAAAAGGTTGCAAGCAGCATAAAACTCCATTCAATCAATTGTGTTTCATTGTAAACTTAGCCATATCTCGACGACTAAATGTGTTTGACGTATGTTTGAGACTTCTTACTCAATGTCAAAAAAATTGACCAAATAATCTAACCACTTAATCATTCTACGCTACGTCTGTCAGCTATCAAACTAGCCAATTTTTTCTGACACCTGGCAAAATCGCCACACTGTTCCACGGGAGGTGTGAAAACATTTGTATTGATTTACCTGGCTTCGCGACATATCGAATTTTTATCTTGTATTCATCATTCTATCTAAAATCGCAATTGAAACAGCCTTAATGGCAGAAGGGTAAAATCAACACAGCATCCCAAATGGTCGACCCCCCGAAATTTCGGGAGCCAAGCAGACCCCGTCTTATAATGGATTCAGCGGTCTAACAGATTTCTTTATAATGGAGTTGCAGTATACCTTTATCAATAGTGATAAAATTGAATTTTTGCATAAAACTTCCTCTTTTCATGATTTTGATCACGAAGACATAATTTTTCAAAGAAATATTTGCATTTTAAAATTTGATCAAGATTTTTAAATTGTTGGGGATACTGTCTAATACCTTTAAGAGAAATATCTAATGCAAAATCTGTTGTCAAAAATTACTAGTTCATGACTGTATAATTGCATTTGGATACCCTCCCATTTTTCAGAACGATGTTGTCTGGTAAAAAGAAGGTACTTGTCAAAAAAATCGATGTCATCAGTTTTCTGAAAATTAACAACCATTGCCTACCACTTAAATATGATACCAGAAAACATTTATCAATGTAATTTGAGTGCAAAAACATCACCAGGTAGTTTAATTTGAAGTTGTTCTAACGTGGCCATTAAAACATATGGCACCTCCTTCTATTGCCTAGCAACAAGGGTTCCATAGAATTTATTAACGTATGAGTCTGAAAAACATTGAAGGAGATGTTACACTAAAATAATAGTGGAACAATAGTTTCACATTTTTGAACTAACTAGGCATTATAGCCTTAGTCTCATTTTTTATTGGTTGACACAAATATACAATGGTTTAACAGCAATTTCAAAATGAAATCTGTTGTTTGGACCATTCATATATAAGTCAATAATCACATGAAGTAAGGTTTGGGCAAATGATGCCTTGGTATAGGGATAGTTGATTTGATAGACCGATGTAATGGGACTTAATTTGCCTATACCAAGTTTTATTTTGACATCAGGCCTATGCAATATATTCATAAATGAGCACCTGTAAGTTCATTGCCTTTACCAGAATCTTGTCACTATGGCCTAAAATAGTTGTGTAACAAATAGAGGACAATCTTCATTGTTTGGTAGGAATGGATTCATTATGTTTTTATTATCTCCCCTCTACAAAAAGTCCAATTCTATTTTTTATCATTTTTTTTTTTTTTTGAAAAAAGGTTATTACAGTGGATGAATAAATTTTGTTTTTTAATTTGCTTTTATTCATATTATAGTATTGTCCAACAGGGTTTGAACATTTAAAGCCTAAATGAACAATAGATGTCTGTAAAACATTCAGGGCCCCATAAGAGAAGGACAATGGCCTTATCTTTGTCAATAAACAAAGGGCAATTACTCAAAAAATGATGAGTATAGTTATGGTTCTTAAGCTCTGCACTTCTCCCCAATAAGATCTATCTATCTGTGAAGTTTCATGATTCTAGCTTGCATATTTATGAGATATGCCCAAGGCAGAAGAAGGTCTACAGACAGACAAACATACCAACTAACCGACCTACAGACCGACCAGTGCAAAGCAATATACCATCACCTTTTCAAAGGGGGGTATAATTATTGTCAGTGATTATTATCTGTAACTAAGAGGGGGGAAGGTTGGCAATTGGGGTAACAGTAGCAAACAAGACCCGTTAGTGACGGATTATGCTCCCCGAATAAGGCATTGTCACAAAACAAGAGCCATGTTGGACATGGACATCCCCCGCCACGAAAGCTTGAAAGTAAACCGAAGCCTAATAGATTTAAGATTCTTTTGTACTGTCAGAGATTTACCTCCTATAAAATCTAAGTATTAAAAATAACAAAGGGCAATAACTCCAAAAATATGCAAGCATGAGTTGTAGTTCTGGTGTATTGCTCTTCTCCTCCATGAGATCTATCCACCCATAAAGATTCAAGTTGATAGCTATTATACTTTAGGAAATATGCTCCAGGCAAAATCTAAGTATCAAAAATAACAAAGGGCAATAACTCCAAAATTATGCAAGTAAGAGTTGTAGTTCTTGTGCACTGCACTTCTCCTCCATAAGATCTATCCACCAATACAGTTTCAAGTTGATATCTATTATTCTTTAGGAGATATGTTCCAGACATAATCTAAGTATCAAAAATAACAAAGGGCAATTACTCCAAAATTATGCAAGTAAGAGTTGTAGTTCTTGTGCATAGCAATTCTCCTCCATTCGATCTATCCACCAATAAAGTTTCAAGTTGATAGCTTTTATACTTTAGGAGATATGTTCCAGACATAATCTAAGTAGCAAAAATAACAAAGGGCAATAACTCCAAAATTATGCAAGCAAGAGTTGTAGTTCTTATGCAATGCACTTCTCCTCCATGAGATCTATCCACCAATAAAGTTTCAAGTTGATAGCTTTTATACTTTAGGAGATATGTTCCAGACATAATCTAAGTATCAAAAATAACAATGGGTAGTAACTCCAAAATTATGCAAGCAAGAGTTGTAGTACTGGTGCATAGCACTTCTCCTCCATGAGATCTATCAACCAATAAAGTTTCAAGGTGATAGCTATTATACTTTAGGAGATATGCTCCAGACATAATCTAAGTATCAAAAATAACAAAGGGCAATAACTCCAAAATTATGCAAGCAAGAGTTGTAGTTCTTATGCAATGCACTTCTCCTCCATGAGATCTATTCACCAATAAAGTTTCAAGTTGATAGCTTTTATACTTTAGGAGATATGCTCTGTGGTCAGATTGCAAGGTCTCATATAAAGTATTATCTTATACGGCTAACAAAAAGGTAACAAACATTAAACCCCCTTTTTGCATGAAATACTTTTAAACACAAATTTCAAATAGTTTATGGTAAAGGGCATCTGATTTGCTATTCAAATGTGAAATTTGATCAAATTCTGAGCATAAGACTAGGAGAAATGAAAGAATAACTGTATTTTACATGCTAACATAAAGGTAACAAACATTTAGCCCCCTTTTTCCATGATATATTTTTTTTACGTTAATTTCAAATTGTTTATAGTATAGGGCATCTGATTTGCTACTCAAACATGAAATTTCACTAAATTCTGACTGTTAGACTAGGAAAAATTTGGGAAAAACTATTTTTTACCTTAAGTCCCCTTTTCCCGTGACGAGGCCTCAAATCCAAAAACCGTCACAGATGCATCATCACTATATCATAGGCAGTTCACATGGTAAGTTTCATTTGATTTGGCCGAAGGGTTAAGGAGAAATAGGTGGGGATGGACGGACGGACCGATGGACGGACGGAATTACGGACAGACGGACAGACGGACAGACAGACGAAGCAGCGGCTATATGTTCTCCCTTCAGGCAGCATAAAAATTCATTTCTAATGCTGATTCATTTCTAGCATTATAATAGATTTGCAGTGTACAGAGAAATGACCTCTGATCAGTCTGGTCACCAAAAGGAACAATCCAGTGAAATTAGTTGATATCTATCACTTAAAAAAGCTACTTTTTACCATATATGGAAAATAGCAATGCCCATTAAAGATATGTTTTTCATTTAATCAAGAATTCTTGTACAACTTTAAAAGAGGGTCACCCAAGGATTATTCCTATGTGGTTTGATTTGAAATTCATCCATTAGTTTTTGAGAAGAAGATTCTTTAAGACAAAGTTTACGACAAGACACTCACACACCCTGAAAGATGGCCCACATTACACACAGTGCATTGATCCCAGAGGTCTTTGATCAGTGGAGTCAGGATCATATGAAAGTTTAATGTAATACCATGAAATTTTACAGCATAAAGGCCCCTTTTTCAACTACATAGAATTATATCATATACTATAAGATACATGTTATTATATACTTACTTCAATAGGTAGGCTAGCAAGTTTTGGATTCATGCTGAATTTCTCAAGGACTTCTGATGAAAACCTCTCAAAAGCATCAGTTATTTGTTTAATCAATACTAAATAAATTTGTTCATCTGAAAACAAAAGTAAATGAAAGCTAGCCTGTGGATGCCAATGCACGACTTCAGATCCGGGATAATGCAAAATATTTAAGTTGAATAAAGTGCATAACTCTGACAAAAAATGTTTTCAGAGTTTTCCCCTTGATATTCTGGGTAGCTTTTGTAATTTGCAAAGTACCATAAGATATCATCAATAATAACAGAGATATGACCAAGGTTAAAATTTGTCAAAATAACACCAATACCTATAACAACATAAACAAGAGCTGCTGGAGGACAGCCAAGCCCGACTATTCCTAGTGCTGGATAGTAACAGCAAATTAATATCGACATTGGAAATTCAATAAAAAGAAAGTCAAGAGAAAAGAATCTTGGTCTATAGGCTTACATTATGGTCACAGAAGCATGTGCAGAATTTCAAAGCTATAGCTTTAGTAGGAGCAGAGATACAACTAACATAAAACAGTTGCACATAAAAACATAACCAAGATTTTTAAGGCCGAAAAGGGTTAAAATTCCACTTAATATTAAATATCAGAGTAATAAATCTTTTTCTGTGGGCTAATATAATGATCAAAGAAGCATGTGTAAAATTTCCAAGCAACAGCTTTAGTAGATACAGAAATATTACAGATGTACATCAGTTGCAAGTAAAAACTTAACCAAGATTTCTAAGTCTGAAAAAAAAGGGTTAAAAATCCACTTAATTTAATACCATAGAATTGAATCTTTGTCAAGAGGCTGTTATTATGATCACAGAAGGATGTGCAAAGTTTCCAAGCAATAGCTTTACTACAATTAGAGAAATAACTGATGTACAATATGTAATAGTTATAGTTCATTTCTGACAATTTATGCGATACAACCTAAGCGGAGCGTTAGCGGAGCACAAGGTTATATGCGTAAATTGTCAGAATATGAACTTTAACTGTTTTACCGATCGACTTATTTTTCCATCAAATAACGCCAGGTCAAATGAGTTGCGCGTCAATCAATGATGTCAGTCATTTTTGTTGTGTCATACATTATTCAATCAAATCGAGGTAAACAAAAAGTGGGAGGAGCGAATTTAATTTCCACTGGGTTTCTGTACTTATTTTGTCTTTTGGCAGACAAAATCAGTTTAGAACGTTCAATGAACACAACCTCATTGTTGCTGCTAGTGGGTTTTGTATTCTTTTTATTTAGTTTTTTTTTCGGACATAATGGTCCCCTTTTGGGATTTTGTATCGCGTATTCAGCCACGCAGTGGCAGCAAGTCGGACTATCATTCAAAAGGTCCTGGGTTCGATCCCCAACGTCCGCACTCATCCTTTCCGACAAGTTGTCTCCCACTTATGGGTCGATAATTGTAGACCTATGTGGGATAGCAGCTGGAGGCTAGGAAAGGTATGGTCGTACTGGTTTAGGAAATACTGGGAATTCATTGTTGGGTGCCCCAGCCACAGAGATATAACTGAAAGATTGTTTTAAGCAGTGTCTAACCCCATTAATAATAACACACAAAAAATACGGCATATTCATTATCAACAATATAATATTTGCAACAAGACGTAAGTAAATATATAGTGTATTGAAAAGCTGCAGTTACCAAGTTTGGGTTTCCCACCAATTAGTCACAGTTAAACGGGTCACGTTGGCTTTCGATATCGGGCAGCTATGATAGGCCTAACATGTTTTGAATCACTTTCCTTTCTGCAAATATTTGTATACCCAGAATCCTTGAAGTAGATCTAGGCATTATATATTTTTTTCTACAATTAATTTGCATACATGTACCTTTCAAAGGAACATTTAACTTCATTTTGTTAAGATTGGGACTTTGATAACTACTAAATTAAAATATCGTTCAAAAGATCCAGATTATTCATTTTAAAAAGGAAGTGAGATTTTATGTCATTTCAACCCTGTCGTTTTTTTGTTGTTTTTTTTTCGTTTTTTTGTCAATGTGAAAATGTCCAGAAAGGTTTGGTTCGAGCAAACTCGTCGATGTCATTCTTACTGCTGTATATCATGTAGATTAATATTTCATTTTTTCAGAATCATTGATTTTTCAGCTAAATCTTCTCATGATAAACACACAGACATATTATTTAAACATGTTCTCCTCCTTTTATCGAGTAATTGTGCATTAGCCTAATTCAAAAAACGTTCACAAAACTTTTATTATTAATACTCGAATACAAGTTAAGGGTTTTTCGGGACATTTTATCAGACAAGATTATGACGTCACTGTCTGGTTTTGAATGTAGTCCCCGTCCTCTATGACCTAAGTATTAGGTAGCTCACTTATTTGAGCAGATCGTCAGGTTACAGGATATATTTTTTGAATTTCAAACAAAATAGCAGCCTTTCATTGGAGGAAAAAATAGGGTGATCGGTAATTACATGTAAAAAAAACTTAACCAAGAATTTCTGAGTCTGAAAAAGGTTAAAGTTCGATGAAATTCAATATAAGAGTAATAAATCTTTGTCTAGAAGCTGATATCATGGTAACAAAAGCATGTGTAAAGTTTCCAAGCAAAAGTTTAGGTAGAAATAGAGCTATAACTGATATACACCATTTGCATGTAAAAACTTAACCAGGAATTTCTAAGTCCAAAAAGGGTTAAATTCCATTAAATTCAATATCAGAGTATTGAATCTTTGTCAAGAGGCTGATATTATGGTCACAGAAGCATGTGTAAAGTTTCAAAGTAATAGCTTTTATAGAAACAGAAATATTACAGATAAACAACATTTGCACGTAAAAACTTAACCAAGATTTCTAAGTTAAAATTCCGCTAAATTCAATATCAGAGAATTGAATCTTTGTCTAGAGGCTGATATTATGGTCACAGAAGGATGTGCAAAGTTTTAAAACAATAGCTTGAATAGAAACAGAGATTTTAAACACTTGCACGTAAAAACTTAACCAAAGCATTACGCCGATCCCGGGTGACCGGAATAGCCCCCTATTCTTCGAATAGTTGAGCTAAAAACATCAGAGAGTCTCTGGATTAAGGCTTATCCCAAAATTGTTATTGAACCCTTTTTTTTATTGAATGCTACTATCAATTTGAAACTTGACAAACAAAATTTATGTTAACTTGAAAGAAATTTTGGTAATTTGTAAAAGAGGTATATATTTGAAAATAAATTATCTTCACCATATAACCTTGACCAATTACCTTTATTTTGGAATCTGCTGAAAGGACTTGTCACATACAATCAACATTTGGAAAATGAAGGCTATATAACTAACCTTTTCTAACATTTAAGAGGATGTAAAAGTTTTAAATTATCCAAAATCTGACAGAGAAATATCCATGATCTTGAATTATGACCTTGAACTTGGGACCAATAAAAAGGTTTTGTCACAAGCAATCCACCTGTGAAATATGAAGACTATATCTCTGGCAATTACAAAGATATGACCAATTCATTTTTTTTCTGAAAAAAGAGAGAATTTGAGTAAAATATCAACCAGTTACCTAGTTTTTGACTCCAATTGACCAAATTTCGAACCATCCAAGATTTTCTCAACAGATTTATGAAAATTCATTAATAAATTGAATTTAAAGTGTTAAGCTAAGCCATAATAGTCTATTTGTAAGTTTGTTATCTTAGGCCAAGGTTGGTTAAAGCATAAAATGAAAAAAAAATAAGTCAACAACTATGTCATGAATGTCCCTTTTTTTCCATTACACAGTACAACATTTGGAAGAAGATTAATTTGTGCATAAGAAATTGGAGAGAGGTCTATCCAAGGAACAGTCCTGACATCCAAGAATTCATTTCAGATAAGAAGATATGATTTTTGTTATATGGCATCTTTTTAACCTAACTCAAAAGCACCAAGGTTTTTTTTCTTCAATCATAATTATAGGAAGAAATCTAAGATAGCATGTCTACAGGTTCATTCCTGTTGACTTTAGTTGAATTCTGACCAGTAGTTTTAGAAAAGGGCCATTTTGGGGCAACACAGCAGCTTGTAGCACCAAGGTTATTTGCCAAATAAGGATTGAAAGAATGAATCTGAAAGAACATGTCCTACGTATCCTTCCTAAGTTTGGTTGAATTCTGACCAAAAGTTTCAGAGAAGAAGCTTTCTTTTACTACACCATATGAGGCACTTTATGAAGGAATCTGAAAGAGCATGTCCTGAGCATCATTCCCATGAAATTTAGTTATATTCTGACAAGTTGTTTCAGAGAAGAAGATGATCAAAGAAAAAATTTACACATGCATGGACAGATGCACAGACAGACATACCCAAAACAGACAAAGGGTTATGAAAGCCTGCTGGACTTTGTCCAGTGGAGCCAAAAACCAACAATGAAAAGGTAATGACAACACCGTGGGTTTTTCTCTGAAAAAAGCCCAGACAACACCATGGGGTTTTCTCTGAAAACAGCTCAGCATATCATTGATAGAGTGAGGCCTTTGGTCCTAAATATAAATACATAACAAGAGCACTGCCTATGGGTGCAGGTTTTGCATAATGCAAATAAGAGCTTCACCTATGGATGAAACGCTTAACTGAAGATGCTGGATAATGCAAAAATTCTAAGTTGAAAAAGGGGCATAACTGTAACAAAAATGCTCCTACAGTTATCCCCCTTAAAAGTATAGATACCTCTTGTGATGGTGAACACACATGCCAAGCTTCATAGGGATATCTTCAATAGCAAAAGAGATATGCCCAAGGTTAAAGATTGTTATGCCTGGCAAAAGCTTAAGCCAATAAAAACTTGAACAACATTAAGGTGATCATAATACCTCTGGTTTTGACTTATTCATTAAAAACCTTGTTTGAAATATGACAGCCCTATCACTTACCAGTCAAGGGTTTTAGCTTATATCATAGTTTTCATTTATTCACAAATTTGACCTTGAAAAATTACCTTGACCTTGACTGATGACTTTGAACTTGATACCAAGAGAAAGGCCTAAACCCAAGCAATTACCATGTGAAATATGAAGGCCCTATCACCTACCATTCAAAAGTTATAGCCAATGTTAAAGTTATTTCTCTTCACAAATTTGACCTTGAAAAATGACCTTGATCTTGACTGATGACCTTGAACTTGATACCAACAGAAAGGTCTAAACCCAAGCAATCATCATGTGAAATATGAATACCCTATCATTTACCATTCAAAAGTTATAGCCAATGTTAAAGTTATTTTCTTCACAAATTTGACCTTACAAAACGACCTTGACTGATGACCTTTAAATTGGTACCTATGGAAAGGTCTTGTCCCAAGCAATCAAAATGAAAAATATGAAGGCTCTTTCAATTACCATTCTAAAGTTTTGACAAATTCTTAAAGTTTGTCACTCAAATGGAGATGCCAACGCCTACTACAACACAAACAAGAGGACCCTGAGGGCCTTAAATGGCTCACCTGAGTAATGTTTTAACCAAGTTTCATCAAGATTGGACCATATTTGTGGCGTCTGGAGCTCTTACAAGAAAATTGTCATTGAGGCCCCTTTTCCCGATATATGGCATGGATCCTTCCCATTTTCAAAAGAGTTCATCCTCATGCCCTAACATTCTGACCAAGTTTCATGATGATTGGACCATATTTGTGGCTTGTAGAGTGTAAACAAAAAAAAAATGTCATTAAGACCCCTTTTCCCGTGATATGGCAAAGATCCTTCCCATTTTTGATAGGGTTCATCCTTGAGACCTGACAACAAACTAACAAGTCTCATGAAGATTGGGCCATGTTTGTGGCCACTATAGTGTTACAAGAAAATTGTGATTAAGGCCCCTTTTCCCATGATAAGGCACAATCCTTCCCATTTTCCATAGGATTCATCCTTATGACCTGACCAACATTCTGACCAAGTTTCATGAAGATTGGACAATATATGTGGCCACTAGAGTGTAAACAAGAAAATTGTCATTAAGGCCCCTTTTCCTGTGATATGGCATAAATCCTTCCCATTTTCCATAGACTTCATCCTCATGACCAAACAAACATTCTGACAAAGTTTCATGACGATTAGACCATATTTGTGGCTTCTAGAGTGTAAACAAGAAAATTGTCATTAAAACCCCTTTTCCCGTGACATGTCAAGGATCCTTTCTGTTTTAGCAATTTTCAAAAGGGACCACCCAAGGAATACTCCTACCAAGTCTGGTTGATTTTGTCTCAAAAGTTTAGGAGATGTCGTTTAAAGAAATTGTTGACACCGTGACAGAGGGACAGACAGACAGAGGGCCGGCCGGATGCCGGACATTGAAAGATCACTATAGCTCCCTTGAGCACTTCGTGCTCAGGTCAGCTAAAAACACCAAGGTGATCATGATACCTCAGATTTCGTCTGAAAACAGCTGAGCTAAAAATGCTTCAAGTTATCTCCCTTGATAGTCTTGGTAGCTCTTGTGATGGTGAACAAACATGCAAAGTTTCATCAAGAAATATTCAATAAAAACAGAAATATGACTAAGGTTAAAATTTGTCACTCCAAATCCAACCCCTACACCAAAGCCAACACCAAAGCAAACAACGACAAGGTGATCATAATACCTCAGGTTTTCTGAGGATCTAACAAGAGGGCTCTAAAATGCTCATCTATGACATAGTTTAATAAGGTTGCAAATTCCAAAACTACTCATTCCTGAATTTCATGTAGGCAATCAAACCACTGTGTTTGATTCTCCCAATTTTAGAATTGCATCTTCTACCTAGTTTGTATCCACTTTGAATGAATTTTGCACTCAACCAAGGTATCACAATGCTGAACACTGTGACAAAATTTCAAGACATTTGAGCAAAATTTGTGCCCACCTTGACTCAATTTCTACCTTGTCCAAGGGCATAAATATTCTATAAGGCTCCTTTCCCAATGACATGTTTTGGAATACATCCAAAATCAATAAGGTTCTTGCTTATGACAAGACAAACATCCTGAGCTAGTCAGGGAAAGATCGAGACCAAATTATGACCTCTATAATGGAAATAACAACATAATTTTTAACACTGCATTTTCTGTGACATACCTCAGAATGCAATTAATATCAATAAGATTCTTCCTTAAGACCAGACAACATCCTGAGCAAGTTTAAGAAAGATTGAGCCAAAGTTGTGACCTCTATAATGGTTACAAGAAACGTGTCTATAAGGCTCCTTTTTTCCAAGACTTAAGCCGGAATGCAATCAATATCAATAGGGTTCCTCCCATAACCAGACATCATCCTCAGCAAGTTTGAGAAAGATTGAGCCAAAATTGTGACTTCTAGATCGGTTACAAGAAATTGGCTATAAGGCTCCTTTTCCTTTGACATACATTGGATTGCAACCTAAATCAATAGGAATCTTCCTGATGCCTAGACAAACATCCTGAGCGAGGTTGAGAAAATTGGCCAAAATTGTGACTTCAATATCAAAAACAAGAGCTGTCAGAGGACAGCAAAGCTTGACTATTCCATGTGCTGGAAAGTAACAGCTAATCAATATCGACACTGAAAAATTCCATTAAATAAAAGCCAAGAAAGAAAGAATCTTTGTCTTAATGCTGATATTATGGTAACAGAAGCATGTGCAAAATTTCCAAGCAATAGCTTAAGTAGAAATAGAATTATAACTGATTTACAACATTTGCAAGTAAGAACATAACCTCGAATTTTTATGTCCGAAAGGGGTTTAAATCCACTAAATTCAATATCAGAGACATGTATCTTTGTCTATAGGCTGATATTATGATCACAGAGGTATTAGCTAGGTTTCCAAGACTAAGCTTATGTAGAAATTAGGGGTGTGAACGATTACCTGATTAATCGAGTTTTCAAACGAATGTCCGAGTATCATTTTAATTTTACTAATCGAGTAATCGGAAAGAAAATTAAAACACAAGAAAATGAATTACCTAAATACTTTTTTTTAAAAAAAAACATTTCCCTAAGGATCAATCTTTTATTTACAATGTTTTACAAGGATAGAGTATACAGCAACTGGTTGTTTGCCGATTATCTAAACAGTTGATAAGTTCCCATATTTGCAATCAAGTGCCAACAGTTATTGTTCTCGTTGTCAACCAATGTCATACTTTTTCACACCTTCAACTTTTGATACCATGACTAGGGTCAAAGCGTTTTAGCTGAACGTATGCTTGATTTCCCTTTGAGTTGAATGATCAAATTGTATTCAAATTAACTGAATGTTTATTGTCATATCAAAACCTTGTAATTTGAGTTTATTGATTATGTAGTTGCTTGGTGTTGGTTTACCGAAGATATCAAAAAAACGAATTATAACACCGAGAAATATAACGGAGGAATGCCACCCTCTTAGCATACTTTTAAAACAATTTAAAGTTTCTTCATATAAAAAGAGGAAGAAATGTCATCCCAACTTTCATTTAAACGAAGATATGCTGCAAATACTGTATAATGATGTGTTTCAACCAAAACAAATAAATCACAAGTAGACAATTCTATATGAGTACTTGAGTACTCGTAGGGAAAGGTTACCAAGTAATTGATTAGTAAAATTAGTACTTGTTACCATCCTTAGTAAAAATAGAGATATAACTGATATACAACATAAGCACGTAAAAACTCAAATAGGAATTTCTAAGTCCGAAAAGGGTTAAAATTCTACTAAATTCAGTATCAGAGAATTTTGTCTAAGGGCTGATATAATGGTCACAGAAGCATGCGCTAAGTTTCCAAGCAAAATCTTTAGTAGAAACAGAGATTTTAAACACTTGCACATAAAATCTTAACCAAAGCTTTACGCTGACATTGAGATAACAAGATTTAACTCCGATCCTTTTCTGACCCCATTTTTTCCCCTGATTCTAAGTTTTTGAAATATTTTGAAAAAGCATGACCAAAGTTTGGAATAATTCTGTCTGGTAGTTTCAGAGATGAAACCTTTTTAAGAATTGTTAGCAGACAGACTGATCGGCAGTAGGACAGACGGATGAATGGACAGACAGGACAGACAACAGACATTCATCAGTCACAATAGCTCACCTTACTAAATTGCTAAATTACATTATCCAAAGAAATTCAAGGCTTTTCTTCTTCCAGATACAATATAAACTGATATGTAATCACTTGAAAATAGAATGACCAACATTTTTTCTTACTTGTAGAATCTAGCTCTAACTTGATTGAACTTCCATTTATAACAGCATCTGATATGTTCTTTGACAGAAATCTGAAAATACACCATATAATTAACTAAATTGTCTAATGAACATTACATTTTTCATTAGCAAATAGAATTGGGACTTACTTTAGATTGATCTAAATTAAAGAGAGTTAGAGATGGCAGAAGAAAATTTTAAAAGATTTCGTTCCATGTTTCAAAATACAAGAGGACCATGATGGCCCTAGATTGCTCACCTGAGTCTCTTTGACCCCTAGGACATCACATCAATTAAATAGGCAGATGTAATAAAGGAGATAATTTCTACATAAAACCAACTTTAATGAAGTTTGGGCCAAAATTGTGGCCCCTAGAGTCATAACAAGAAAATTGTCATTAGGTTTCATGAAGATTGGACCATGCATATATGTGGCTTCTAGAGTGTAACAAGAGTTGTCAGAGGACATCATAGCTCGCCCTATTGGATGCTTGTCACATATACACATGTGTATGAAGTAATAATGTCCCTAGAGAAAAGCATTCAGAAAATATAAGCAAGGTTAAAGTTTTGGGTTAAAGTATTTTGGTTAAAGTTTAAGTCCTTAAAAAGGTCATGGTCAAATTGTAAAGGACCTTGGTCTCTGGTGAAAGCTTATCACCTGGTGAGTATGTAAATGAAGTAATGATGTCCCTATGTAAAAGCTTCAAGAAAATATAAGCAAGGTTTAAGTTTTGGTTAAAGTTTTTCAGCTTAAGTTTTTCCCAAGTCCATAAAAGGTCAAATTATCAAGGACCCCTGGTCTCTCGCAAAAAGCTATCACCTATATTACCAGCTATAATGAGTATGTAAATGAAGAAACGATGTCCCTAGGTTAAAGCATTCAGAAAATGTAAGCAAGGTTAAAGTTTTGGTTAAAGTTTTTCAGTTTAAGTTTTTCCCAATTTTTTGGTTAAAGTGCTAGGTTAAAGTTTTCTAAGTCCACAAATGGTAAAGGTCAAGGTCAAATTATGAAGGACCTTGGTCTCTGGTGAAAGCCTATCGCCTGGTGAGTATATATATGAAGTAATGATGTCCCTAGGTTAGAGCATTAAAAAATATATGCAAGGCTAAAAGTTTTTGGTTAAAGTTTTTGGTTAAAACATTTTTGAAAGGGCCAAGGTCACAGTCTAAAGGTCATTTCAACATGGATCTTGGTCTCAAATGAAAGCCTATGCCCTAATGAGTGTTTCTGTAAAAAATAAAGCCTCTAGGATAAATATTTATAGAAATAAAAAACTTTAACCTAATGCGGACACCGACACCGACGCTCACACCGACCCCAACACTGACGCCGACATCTGAGGGTATGATAATAGCTCCTTCGAGACTTTTGCCCCGGGCGAGCAAAAAATGAAAATTGTCATTAAGGCCCCATTTTCCCATGATATGACATGGATCATTCCCATTTTGAATAGGGTTCATCCTTGTGACCTGGCCAACATTTTGACCAAGTTTCATGATGATTGGACCATTTTGTGGCCCCTAGAGTGTAAACAAGAAAATTGTCATTCAGGCCCCTTTTACCCTGATATGGCATCGATCCTTCCCATTTAAAAAAGGGTTCATCCTTGTGACCTGGCCAACAGTCTTATCAAGTTTCATGAAGATTGGTCCATATTTGTGGCCTCTAGAGTGTAAACAAGAAAATTGTCATTATAGCTCCTTTTCCTCTGATATGGCATGGATCCTTCACATTTTTGATAGACTCCATCTGTGTGACCTGGCCAACATTCTGATCAAGTTTCATGAAGCTTGGACCATATTTGTGGTCTCTAGAGTGTTAACAAGAAAATTGTCATAAATGCTCCTATTCCTGTGATATGGCATGGATCCTTCCAATTTTCAGTAGGGTTCATCCTTGTGACCTTGCTAATATTCTGACTAAGTTTCATGAAGATTTGACCATATTTGTGGCCGCCAGAGTGTAAACAGGAAAATTGTCATTAAGGCCCTTTTTCCTGTGATTTGGCATGGATCCTTCCCATTTTCAATAGGGTTCATCCTTGTGACCTGGCAAACATTCTCACCCAGTTTCATGAAGATTGGGCCATATTTGTGGCTTCTAGGGTGTTAACACTAAGATTGTTTACGACGGACATCAGGCGACACACGAGCACATTCAATGATCACAATCAGCAGGGTGATGATTTGACATGCTTGGAGGTCAACTGATATATATTTCATATAATAAAGCTTTCTACCTTTAACAAATTCTGGTTTCTGAAGCCTTTCCAACATAACATTGGAAAAGGCTGGAAAATTTTGTTCCAAAACTCCAGCTAAAACAAGGATTTTCTACACCCTTGATCACCCAATGTATGTCATTTGCAAACATCTTTTAAAGTCTGATTTACTTGATTTTTTAGCTGTCTTTCATCATCAAGATGTAATTTGATACAGTCAAGTGACTTTATTTGAAATTTGGGACCAGAAATCTTGACACACTTGCTATGCATCAGTTCACTTAATATGAAATTGTGGAGACTTTTAAACGAACAAATTGCACAAAATTCTTCAGCAAGGAAAACTGTGCATCGGCATGAGTGAGAAGAGAAAAAAAAAACAATACAAAAATTTTTAAAATGATCCAACTGCTGTCTCAAGACAAGAGGGACATAGTGGCCCTAAATAGCTAATCTGAATGAACAATCTAAATTTCGTTAAAAGTAGGCTTTAAAAGATGATGGAAATGTTGACTAGCAAAATTTTCTACTGTAGATTTTAATAAACAAGAAAACCATTTTGACAAATTTAAAGGTTGACTTCGTTAAACAAGAGAATCATGATGGTCCTAGATAGCTCACCTTAGTCTCTTTTACCCCTTGGACATAACACCAATTAAGTATGCAGATGCCAACAAGGAGATAATTTCTAAACAAGATATATACCATGGAATGTTTTCAGAAAAGAGTAAAAGGGATATGCCTGGGCACAGCCCTAACATGAACATATGAGCATGTATTATGTACCAATTTCATAAATGCAATTAAATGAGACTATAATGAAAAGTCCCTGCCTTTTAGTGTCAGAGGACAAGTTTTTAAGATTTCCTTCATTGTGTCTATGTAAAGTAGGGTGGGTAGATTCAGAGCCCAAATATGCATCCAGGTGAATTACATGAAAACAATGGAAGAAGTCCACTATATAATATTGCAAACAAAATATGGAAGCTGTCTACCTTTTGATTCAAGAGAAGAAGATTTTTGAAGTTTTTTGCTCTTTGAATCTATGCATAAAGGTTTGCATGCAGGTGGAGCCCAAATATGATCCCAGGACCATGATATGAATAATCTTGGTAGAGGTCAACTAGAACTGTTACAAAGCAGACTGATACCCCCCTCGGGGCTTTATCCTACAAGGGGTATTTCCCAGTGTAAGAGCTTTCAGTTCATGATATATTTCCAACATGAAAGCTGTCTGCCTTCTGGTTTTAGAGAAGAAGATTTTCCTTTTTTTACTCTACATGCTCAGAAGAGCTAAAAGGGATGCGCCTGGGCAAAGCCCATATATGACCCCAGGATCTTTATATTAACAAACTTGGTAGAGGCCCACTAGATGATGCTACATAACAAAATATGAAAGCTGTCTGCCCTCTGGTTTCAGAGAAGAAATCTTTTAAAGATTTTCGCTCTTTGATGCTATTTAAAATGGGTTGCGCCTGGATGGAGCCCAAATATGACCCCAGGGTGCTCACGTGAGCTTAGAAGCAATATTTAGATTTTCTCAATGCATCGAAAAAGACAAATTCAAACCATGAAAGAGTCAGTTCATACTAAAAGAGTTATTCTAACCTTTTTTCACAAATAAATTTATGCTTTATTAAACAATGTAAGGGTATGCCGATTCTTTTTAAACTATTTAAATTCACCAAAACACTGTGAGCACTTAAACATTAACTGTGTCCAGTTATTTTATTATGACAATGGATATCACAAATGACTTCAACTCTTAAAGTATTATTAGGTGTTGAAGACTACGACCAGATTGAAAGTGAATGTACTGACTGATCTTTGTCTAAACCCCATAAAAACTTGAATATGCCCGATAAATTACAGTGTGACAACAAAATTTCATTTTTAGTTATGTCAATGTTTAACTTGGGCATTTTCACCAGTCAAAATTAAGAAGCAGACAGATGAATATTGATAGTGTTTGTCAAACATATTCAAACTATATTTATAATTGATGGGAATTGTTTGTTGACAAACACAAGCCTACTACTGCAAATTTAATATCCTGGAGTTACAATGTCTTAGTTGTCCATTGATTACATAATCATCAACGATACATCATAAATCTTTTACAGTGCTGTTATTTAGAACAAAGGTTCATTTCATCTATCCACAATTTAAAAAGGTCAATGTCAATTATCAACCTTAAAGTTCCATGTAGGGAGCATTGAAGTTTTATGAACACATTTATGGTAGTTTTTTTCCTATGTCTTTATTTAATAATAATTCATCTTTTGCAGATTTTTATGCATATATACTATTCTTAAATGACTGTATGGTTAGATGGATTGTGCCTTTTTTGATTTTATATAATGAAAAGGAATATCTTATATGGCCATCTAAATATGAAAATTTCCATCTTATTCACTTAGCTGTAGTTTTGAGGTTTTGTTTGGTCATAAATGGTCAATAAGCAATTTAAGAACCAAATGTACAAAAAAGCATAATAATAATAAAAGTTTAAAACTATTTTTTATTTGTGCATGTATACAATTTTGTTTGAAAAACAAACAATAAAATTGTGCCATACACTATGTTGAATCACCGAAAATATCAGAGAATGATGATATGGACCACCTGTTCCAAAATAACTTTTGAAAATTTGAAACCATTTTCAATCAACAAAAATGGTGGTAGCACATAGAGGTCATTCATTTACAATTCTGAGTCCTTTAATTTAATTGTTCTTGACTGACTCACTGAAATCTTTAGCCCAACAACATTTCTATGTCAGTGACAAGTCCCACATATTACAATCCACCCTACATTTTTTGTGTCTTAAATAACTTGTAGTCGACTGTACATCTTAAGTATCCTGAAATGTATTTCAATTGAAAGAATACACATTATTCTACCAATTGGTACCACACAACATTGATTTTGTTTTGTAATTAAACATATGCTTCGATAATTTCGTTATCTATCCGCTTCTGCCTAAACATCTGTACATACAGCAGTCCAATGTTTACAAGGAAATGGCTATTACAGCTCCTTTTCCATAGAGATCTTGCAATTAACCTTTGGTAAAGAAGATATTTGTCTATAAGGTACCTTTTCCCGGACATGAATCAGATTGCAACAGAAATGTAAACGGATCTTTCCTAAGCCTAACAAAACATTCTGAGCAAGTTTGAGAAAGATTGAGCCAAAAATGGGACCAAAAATAAGCTTTAACATTTTGACACTTTTTCGAAACCTATTTTGACCTGGATTTAAAACCTTTGAAGTATTTTGAAAGAGCTTAACACAGTAGGCTCAGAGGAGATTTTTAAAGATTTGATCTTTTGATCCTATTTTGACCTAGATTCAAAATCTTACAAGTATTTTCAAAACGCATGACCCAAGGATCACATCTGTAGAGTTTGGGGTAATTCTGTCCACCAGTTTCAGAGATCTTTTAAGAATTTATTATATGTAGAAAGACTGAAAGCCAGACAGACAGACGCACTGACGACGGACATTCTTCTATCATAAAAGCTCCCCTTGAGCGCTTTGCGCTTGCGTGAGCTGAATATGGCCTCTACAGTGTCCACAAGATTTTTCTAAGATTTGACCCTGTCACCTAGTTTTTGACCCCATTTGACCCAATTTTGAAGTTGACCAGAATTAATCCAGTACAATCATTCTAACCAATTTTGAGGTTCATAGGCTTCAGAAATGGTTTGGCACAATGATCTAGTTTTTGACTCCACTTGAGCCGCCTTCATAGCGCAATTGGTAGCATGTCAGACTGTCAATCTAGAAGTCCTGGGTTCGATCCCCGACGGCAGCACTCATTCTTTCCCAATATTGTCTCTCACCAATGGGTTGATAATCGTAGACTTTATGTGAGCTAGCTGCTGGAGGCTAGGAAAGGATGCGATGGTTGCAATGGTGAGAGAAATGCCAGGAATTCATTGTTAGGAGGTACCGTCGACCCAATTTAACAGAAAAAAATGTTGAAAGTGGCGTAAAACTCCATTCAACAAATCAATCATTTGACTCCACTTGACTTAATTTCAAACATGTCCAAGTTTTTATTAAGATAATCTTTCTAACCAATTTTCAGGTTGATAGGGGTACAAATTGTGGCCTCTGGAGTGCCCACAATGTTTTTCTAAGATTTGACCCTGTGACCTAATGTTTGACCCTGAACTTGACCCTATTTTGAACTTGTCCCGGATTTCATCAAGGACAATCATTCTGAGGTTATTTGGCTAAAGATATGGCCCAGAGTGTCTACAAGTTTTTTCTAAGGTTTGACACAATGATCTAGTTTTGAGTCCACTTGAGTTAATTATAAACTTGTCCAAGATTTCATTACGATAATCTTTCTGACCAATTTTCAGGTTCATTGGGCTACAAATTGTTGACTCTATAGAGTTTCCACAAGGTATTTTTAAGATTTGACCACGAGACCTAGTTTTTGACCTTAGTTAACTAAGTTTCAAACTTATCCAAGATTTTATCGAAATTATCATTCTGACGAATTTTTAGGTAGCTTGGGCTTAAAATATGGCCTCAAGAGTGTCCATAAAGTTTTCCTTAATTTTGAACCCATGACCTAGTTTTTTACCCCACTTGGCCAAATTTTAAACTTGTCTGAGATTTCATCAAGAGAATCATTCTGACCAATTTTCAGGTTGATTGGGCTAAAAATTGTGGCCTCTAGAGTGTCCTTAATGTAAATGTTGATGACAGACAATGGACAACAGACATCATGTAACCACAAAAGCTCACATTGAGCACTTTTGCTCAGGTGAGCTAAAAATTCATAAGCTTTTGTGTTCAGTTGACTGTGTTCTTCTTCGTTAGAAACCTAGTTATAAATTTGAATGTAAGTAATCAGTGGAAGTTTAAACAACAACCGCAGCTTCCTAGTTATTGTCATTGGACTCTTGTGTGAATGATTATTCCCCAACTTCAATGAACTGCTCACCCAAACTCTGATGTCTGCAGCTCTATTGCAGTAGCTTTAGGTCAGACAGCTAAGAAACCAGCTTACCAATACAAAACCGACAACAAATCTTGGTCACATCCTATAGAAAAACCCACATCAGTTGCATATCACAAAAGCTTACCTTGAGCACAATGTGTTCAAATCCACCTAAAGTAAATGTTAGTTCTTCCATCTTGAAACAAGCATTGAAAATACATCTGTGGTTAATGCAGAAGTGCTCAAAGAGTGCTTCCCCATTAGTACTGCTAGATCTACTCCTACCTTTCTGACAGGTCAACACTGAAGTTTTTACCCAGCATAATGATTCCCCAGGTACTTTTCTGTTTAACAGAATGATATGCCTCTGTATAACCTCTACTGGTAAAGTCTATCTGTAAAAAATCAGCATGTTTGTTCAAACCTTTAACAGACAATAACTAGAGACCCAAGAGGACCTGTATTGCTCCACTGGCTTTCAATTATTCATAAATGAGAAACTCACTCAGATATGAAAGTTTAAATGGAAAATTGTGAAGAGGCAAAACAAGAGAACCATGATGGTCCTAGATCGCTAACCTGAGTCTCTTTTACCCCTTGGACACCACATCAATTAGATGTCAATAAGGAGATAATTTCTACATAAGATCAATACCATTGAATGTGTTCAGCCTAGAGGTAGAGTTTCATTAAGATTTTATAGTTTGCTTCTATGTAAAACAGTATGCGCCCTGGTAGAGCCAAAATAGGACCCAAGGGTCTTGATATGAACATATTTGATAAAGGTCCACTATATGATGCTACATGCTAAATATATTACCTGTTTGTCTTCGGGTTTTGGAAAAGAAGATTATTTAAATTTACCACTCTGTAAGTTTTTATGTAAAAAGGGATGCGCCCAGGCAAAGCCAAAATGTGACCACAGGATCATTATCGTTATCTTCCGATAGGTGGCATTTTTCAAATACTGACCTATCTGATTTGAGCATTCTGGGTAGTGTTATTTGTGACAACTCAGCCGATTCCGTCTAACTACTTTGAAAATGTCAGCGGCCATGAAATGTAAAACGGCAAGACCTTCTCTGCCAGTCATAACAGCTTCCAAGCACAAATACTGTTCATCCTTTAAAATGTTTCTGAATCCTATATATGTTTTAGCATCGTCTATTAATTGATGATCTCCCATCTTTGGATTGCCTCTTCGAGTTAGTTGAAAATAATCGAAAAAATAGCTGTGTTTATTGAAGTTTTATATTTGGTTTTCCCCAAAATCTATATTGTGAAACTGTGTACAGTATAAATAGATCTCAAGAAAAACAACTTTTAAAAAAAAATTATACTTTCGCAATTTAAACCAATATTTTTGTCAATTAATTTAAGGCAAAATTAAGTTTGATTTCCACAAAAATGAAGTTTTAATTGAAATTCCTCATTTACTACTTTTTGGCGATAGAATACGGAGTAATGTGTACGAGGTAGTAATATTTATCCCAATCTGGATAAGTGATAAGGTCCCGAAGACAGGTCAATCTTCGGAGAATATGACATGCGCAGACAACGGGATCATTATATGAACAAACTTTGTAGAGGTTCAATAGATGGTGCTACATACCAAATATAAACAAGCTGTCTGTCTTCTGGTTTCAGAGAAGAAAATTTTGAAGATTTTTGCTCTTTGATTCTATGTAAAAAGGGATGTGCCCAGGTGGAACCCAAATATGACCCCAGGGTTCTGATATGAACAAAATTGGTAGAGGTCCAGTAGAAGATGCTACATTCAAAATAGGAAAGCTGTCTGCCTTCTGGTTCAAGAGAACATTTTTAAAGAGTTTTTGAACGATTATCACTCTTTAATTCTTCAAAATATGAAAGCTCAGACAGTCTGCTTTCTGGTTCAGAGAAGAATATTTTTGAAGTTTTTCTTATTTACATACTTTTTGTTGCCATGGCAGCCATCCAGGGAATCTCAATCATTTGAAAAACATTGGTAGAGCTTGACCAAAGGAATATCCCTGCCAAGTTTTATCAAGATTGGCCCACTGCTAAAAGAGGAGAAGATCTTTAAAAAACTGTGGATGACACACGACAAACGATGGATAACTGACGACTGACATTGGATGATCACAATAGCTCACCTAGAGCACTTTGTGCTAAGGTGAGCTAAAACTGGGCAGAAAGTATAGGCTTAACCTTATATGGAAAGCAGATTTTCAAAAAATATATTAGTATTGATTCTAAAAAGAAGTTCTTTTTTTAAATGATAGATATATCTTGATAGATCTTTAAAATTAAACAATACTTTATATAGCAATCGAAAATGACCATCATTTTTGTTAACACATAACTCGTCAGGCCACAACCACATGAGGGCCAATCAAAATTCTGCTAGAAGGAGTTTTATTCAAGGAACATTATCCCGCAGAGTTTGGTTGAAATTGGTCCAATGGTTTAGTAGGAGAATATCTTTAAGAGAAAATAAGCCCCGCCATGCAACCCCCTTATCTGGGGTTAATCAAAATTTCTAGAATAAATTGGGATAAGTATCACACAAGGAACACTCATGCTATTTTTCATTTATATTGGCATAAAAGTTGGGGAGACAAATTTTTTTTTAAAGATTTGATAGTGAAAATAAGCAACATCCATATTTGGGGGTCATCCAAATTTCTTGGACAACTTTAGAAAAGAGTCACTCAAGGATCATTCATGCCAAGTTTCATTTAAATTGGCATGATGGTTTAGGAGAAGAAAATTTTAAATTAAGAGGCCATAGAGGGGCTGTATAGCTCCACTGGCTTTCAAATATATCTTAATGAGAAACTCAGTCAAATATGAAAGTTCACAAGGAAAATTTTAGAAGGGGCCAAAAGATGGAATGAAACCTGAATTAAGTGTAGGCTTAACCTTACATGGAAAGCTATTTTGCAAAATATACATTAGTACTTATTCTAAATAGTTTCATTGAAATATGGCCATGGTTTGGGAGAAGAATTTTTTTAAGATTATAGTGAAAATAAGCTCCGGCCTGCCAAGTCCAAATTTTGGGGTCAGTCAAAATTTCTTATACTATTCAAGAGGATCATTTCCACCAAGTTTCGTTATAATCTGGTTTGGGAGGAGAGGATGTTTCAAGTAAAAGTTTACGCCCACACAGGCAAATTAACTGACTGACGGACAGAAATATCGCCATGACAGTAGCACGCTAACCTTCGGCCAGTGGAGCTAAAAGTGAAAAAGATTATCAACAAGAGCTGTCAGAGAAAGATTATGTTCCTGGAATAAGGCTTTGTCACTAAATTGTATGCCATGATTGAACAAAAAAATCTAATTGAATGCTAATTTACTTGAGTATAAGAAATCTGAATTTTGAACAAGAGGATTGTGATGGTCTTATATCACTCAATTTCGTCACTTTGACTCATTTAATGATTTTCAAATTTTCATGCAAAAGTCATAATCCTAGTTTTATGAAAGTCTTATAAATATTCCCTGCATGGAACATTAACATTTTAAAAGGGTTCATCTTTTTGACTAGACTTGATATTCTTACTGTGTTTCATAGCCCCTGCTCAAATGTAAACAAGAAAATTGTCATTAAGGCCCCTTTTTCCCATGATATCAATTGGATCATTCCAATTTTTGATAGGGTTTATCCTTGTGACCTTACAATATTCTGACAAAATTTCATAAATATTGGGCCATATTTGTGCACTCTATAGAGTGTTAATAAGAAAAGTGTCATTAAGGCCCCTTTTACCTGTGTTATGCCATGGATCATCCCAATCTTAAATAGGGTTCATCTTTGTGACCTGACAAATTTTCTTAAAGTGTCGTTAGGATTTGACCATATTTATGGCTTCTAAATTGCAAACAAAAAAGAAAAGTTATTAAGGCAATTTTCTCATGAAATGGCATTGGTCCTTCCAATTTTCAATAGGGCTCATCCTTGTTACCTGCTCATTATTCTGACCAAGTTTCATGAAGACTGGGCAAATATTTGGCCATTAGAGTGTAAACAAGGAAAGAGTCATTACGGCCCCTTTTCCTGTGATATGAAATGGATCCTTCAAATTTTCCATATTGTTCATCCTTTTTTGACCATGGTTTGACCATGTTTATGGCTTCTAGAGTGTAAACAAAACTAGAAAGCTTTGAATGGCTTGTGTCACTCCACAGGCTTGAAATTCTTGTAATAGCAAATCTAAGTTTTGACTATACATTGTATTTTTAGATATTTTGGGTTCTTCTAATGTTGAAATGATTTTCAAAGTTTCCACTATATAACATATAGAGAAATGACCTCCGCCCATAAAAGACATATTTTCATCCAATGACAATAATTTTTGGCTGCATGATAATGGATCCCCCAAGGATCGTACTAATGAAGTTTGATTGATATCCATCAATTACATTCTGAGAAAATGATTTTCAAAGTTTCCACTAGATAACATTTAGAGAAATGACCTCCGCCCATAAAATATTTATTTTTTATCCGATCACAAAAATGTTTGGTAGACTGATAAAGAATCACTCAAGGATCATTCCAGTGAAATTTGGTTGATAACCATTACTTATATTCTGAGAAAATGATTTTCAAAGTTTCCACTATATAACATGTAAAATTTGGTTGAAATCTATCATTTTGATTCTGAGAAAATGGATTTCAAAGTTTCCACTATATAACATATAGAGAAATTACCTCCTCCCATAAAATACATACTTTTCATCTGATCACAATATTTTTTGGTAGACTGATAAAGAGTCACCCAAGGATCATTCATGTAAAATCTAATTGGTGTCAATTTATTAGAACCTGAGAAAAGTCAATTTTAACATATTTGGAAATTAGCCACGCCCATTAAATCTATGTTTTTCATTGGATCAAAATTTCTTGAACAACTTTGAAAGAGGGTCACCCAAGGATCATTCCTGTGAAGTTTGGTTGAAATCCATCTAGTAGTTTCTGAGGAGAAGATTTTTAAAGAAAAACTTAATGACCGGACAGACGGACAGACGGACGCACGACAGACATAATGCCATGACAATAGATCCAGTGGCTTTCAGCCAGTGGAGCTAAAAATTGTCGTTCAGGCATCTTTTCCTGTGATATGGCATGGATCCTCCCAATTTTCAATACGGTTCATCCTTGTGACCTGATTATCTTTCTGACCAAGTTTCATAAAGATTGAGCCATTTTGTGTAATCACTTAGATTGATAACGTCTAGACCACTGACAAGAGAAAGCAGACATTCAATGATCACTAAAGCTTACCTGAGTCACAATGGGAGCACAATGTTTGCGTTAAACATGACAGGTTTCTGACTAGCCCCAATCTACAAATAATGATTACAAGAAAATAATAATGGTTTTTCACACAAAGCTTGAAAATCGTTGCTATCTGACTCTTTCAGAGGTATACTCTGTTCAGTATTTTTTTAAAAAAATCTATGACCAAATCACGGGGTAAAGGGTTAAATATTTTACCTTGACCATCAACTGGAGTGTTTTTTCCATCAAAGATATCAAACACTATATACAAATCAAAGCAGTGAAAGTACTGATGGTGGAGGGAGAGGGAGGGAGAGAGAGAGACAGACAGAGAGATAGAGTGAGAGACAGAGAGAGAGAGAGAGAAAGAGGGGGTTCTGACAGGGTTACCACTCCACTAGACTTTTAAAATTATTTGATCGTGATACCATTCAGGGCTCTGGAAATTTTATAATCTAAATGATTTAATTTTCAAATGCAAGTGTTCATTACAAGACTAAATTTTGAGCTTTTACCTATAATTTAGAGAAGTAAGGGAAGGGAAATTATTTCTTTACTCTGACAAGATTCTATTGTTTGTTTATGAGTGACAAGAAGTTAATTCAATAATTATGACAAGCTTCAGATCTATATATATTAGTATGGCAGTGAAACACCGATCAAATTAAATGTGTTAATTATAACACTGTTATAGTGTTGAAAACTTTAAGTTGTACAAATTATAATTCAAAACAGCATTTGTTATGTTAGTTTTCTCTTTACTTGATAAACAACAAATACTTGAGGCCAAGGATGGCCAAGTATCACTCTACTTGAATTGCATCAAGGAAACCAGAAGAAACATTAATTTGCTCTATGTCAAACCTAGGTAAATGATGATTTTAGAAAGCAGGTCAAGGTCTGTGAAAATGTAATTGATTTAAATACAGACCCTGACCCTATTGTTCTAAATTCAAGAAATAAGGTCAAAGGTCATGGTCAGAGTCACAGGTTCTACAGGATGCCAGAAAAAGACAATCATCCCAAAACACTTATTAGTGAAAAAATATAGTTCTTGACCTGATATTTCAATAATAGGAGAAAAATCTTAATTATTTTCAAGGGAAAATAAGACCCGCCCCCTACCATGCCCATAAATAAGATCAATCAAGATTTCTTTAACAATTTAAGAAGAGGGTCACCCAAGGAACATTTCTACCAAGTTTGGTAAAAATCCGCCCATGGGTCAAGAAAAAGTTTCAGCATGAACACACAATAGACCAGTGGAGCTTAAAATAGATGAAGACCCTTTGTGAATGGAAGGGGGCTTGAGCCTGCAAAAGAATCCGAGTTTTCACTATCTCAGGAGAAGGGGAAACCGCTGTTTTATACAAACTCTTCTATACTCAGATAAACTGCTGATGAGTATTACCTGTGCTATACTGTGGTTGTCTATGGAGTTCAAGAACATCTGTCCACAGTTCAGTCCAACTAGAGGTAAACCAACATCATTATTTATAACTGCCATACGTAGATGATAGGGGTCATTTCCTATACATATACAAAACAATACTGACTCCACTACTGGCAACATAAACTGGAAAAGCAGGAATCTACAAGTAAATATAGGAAGACAAATAATTGTTTTTTGTTTATTTTTACTAGTCACTTGTTTTTCCCTTTTTTTTAAGTGTCAATATAATGCCCTTTATAAATAATTGTTTCATTTTTTAATACACAACAGTGCAGTCGACAAAAGGGATTATCCCCAATAGTGGATCATTTTAGTTTTGTTTTCTCACAAATCAAATTCAAATACAGTTTTTAATCAAAGAGGACCATGATAACAGGTCCTATTTTGCTCACCTTCATCTCCTTGACTCCTCCCTTATCAAATTTAAATGCTTTAAAGGTCATAATGACTATTAAATTTTCAAGAGAAAGACATTATTGTATTCTTATGCTCCCTGCATAAGCTTCTAGCCTTTTCTAAACAAGTTTCATAAAGGGATTAATCCTTTGACATGACGAACATACTGAAATACGTGACAGACAGACAGATTGACAGACGGACACAAGACATTAATAGATCAAAATAGCCCACTTGAGCACTTGTGCTCAGGTGAGCTAAAATCGGACTCTTATCAGTTTTGACACCAAGTACTGTCAAATAGTAAAAATATCAAAACCTTCAACAAGTATTGTCCTATTAAAATAAACTTCATATGAAGTAGCACATACAAAGCGGTATGGTATTTTCCAAAAAATTGTAAGTTTGCCATCCTGCGCGCAGGATTGCCCTGCGTTTAAGATAAAAACGTTTGCAAAACATTTCAGAAATGTTAAACCCCTTAGTTAGAGCAAACACTTTCTAAACGTTTGCAATTGTTGTTTGCACCAATAATGTACAGATTGGTAATGGTCATAGGAGAGGAAATAAAATCTGGCCATGCATTCAGGATAGTGAATCTCAAGCGATTGAACGATAATTGGTATCATGCATTACCTTATTGAGCGATTGTAATAAGTGATTCAAACCTAGGGCGCACACTTTTGTTTAGTTATTCCAACACAGGGCGGGCACTACGTATCACCAAAAAGGAATGTTTAAGCTCGGGTTATATCCTTCTAAGTATGAAACTGTCATATAATGGACACTGATAAAATGAGACCTTCATTCCGATATTTGGACATTGCTAGAAAAGGAGAACAAAGCAGACATTTTTCTCTTTTTTGCAATTTTCTCTCTCTTTCTTTTAGCACTATTTGTTGTCTGTTCGTTTTAAGCTGTTATAAAATAGTTTACTCTTCTCTGCAAAAATTCCATTCATTTTACATATGTAACACTTGATGGAAACTGAAAACTAGAGGTGCTTGAGCGCCTGATTCGCTCCACAGGCCTGAATATCCTGTTAATGATTATTAGAGGATGATAAGGCTGTTAAAAAAAAAATAGTGATCAATGAATAATATATTGAAAATTGACCTCTGTCTGTTAACACATATTTTTCATCCAATCAAGATCATTTTGTGCGGTCTGATAATGGGTCACCTTAGGGACATTCCAGTAAAATTTGGTTGAAATCAAAAAATAATAATTTCAACACTAACAAAATGTTACTGCACAATATACAATGTACTTTGTCTGCAATTTTTTTTATTGTAGATCTTTCCGCTTTTAATTACACACTATATCTACCAAAGGATGTTACTTTACAATAATTGTTGGTCATCAAAACAAAATTATAACTAATGATGATAAAAAGTTAGATATTCAATCCAAAACATTTTTTTTTTCTGCCAAATGCCTTAGAGTGCACTCATCTCGACTTTTTCTACCCCACTATGAACACCAGGAGTTCAGAACATCATTTTACACCAATTGTACTCTCTGTGCAGAGTCACCCTTCGTTCAACTAAACTGACCAATTCACAGGGTGTATTCTCAGGCTACCTTTTTCAACTAATGTTTCCATACATTTGGATTTCAACAAAGGTTTTTGTTCCTATAATCTTAAATCTTTACACCTATTAGATATTATAAGTCTAAAAAAATTGATCATTTAGGTGATACCAAAGGATGATCAAATATTTACTTTATATGTTAAAATGTCCTCTGCCAAAAAAAATATGCCGTTTATCTAATCAAAATAATTTTTGCAGACTGATACAATTTCACAGAAATAATATTCTCATGATATTTAATCCATCTGTTTTAACTCTCAGGATAGTTTTGTTTTACCCTATCCTATATTTGATATTCCACCATATAACCTATCTGAAGAAACGACCAATAAAACACATATTTTTCATCTGATCACAATATTTCTTGTAGAATGATAAAGGGTCACTAAAGAATCATTCATGACCTCCGCCCATAAAAATATATATTTTTCATCTGATCACAATAATTATTTTTAGACTTGTTAAGGGTTACTCAAGAATCATTCCGGGGAAATTTAGTTGATATCCATTGATTAGATTCTGAGAAATGATTTTAAGAGTTACCACTATAAAACATATAGAGAAATGACCTCTGCCAAAAAAAGACATATTTTTCATCTGAACACTATGAATTTATGTAGGCTGATAGACTGCCACTCAGGGATAATTCATGTGAAGTTTGGTTTATATCCATCAATTAGTTTTTGAGAAAAGCCACCTATTACCATATATTGAAATTACCCACACCCACTACAGCCATGATTTTCAACCGATCAAAAATGTTTGAAGGGATATGATAGAGGGTCACTCAAGGAACATTCCTAAGAAATTTGATAAGAATTCTTCCAGTACTTTATGAGGAGAAGATTTTTTAAGTAAAAGTTTACAGACAGACAGACTGACTGAAGCATGCAGACGACCTGCCATGACAATAGCCCACTTGCCTTTCGGCCAGTGGGGCTAAAAATCGATTTAAAGGTAATTAGACAAGAAAAAGTTTACTATCATAAGTGTAACAATGGACCTCTTGAAAAAATAGAGTTTTCTTGAAAAGTCTTGAAGTTTTTTCAACAAAATAGTGTTCTGGTATAAGAATTGCAAAACCTCAAAAGCGGATTTTGATGCCTACTTCTTATCAAATTTTAATTAGCACCACAAGTAGCCAACATGGGTCGGGATAGTGTAAAACTAACAAAACTTAACCACAAAATATGTTATATAAATCTTTTTTATCACAGATTGCATTTTTCCTGTCGCTCACAACCTTGTACTATTCAGTATCCTTAATAATTCCACTCGTTAAAACTATATTCAATTTGAAACCTGACAGAAAACATTTCTGCATAGCCATTTTGTTTGTCGGCTCTCGACCAATCAGACAACCTGACCCTACAGATAAGTTGCAACAGGCTATTTGATTGGGCGAAAGCTTAATAACACTAGAAAGCCATGAATGGCTTGAGTCACTCCAAAGGCTTGAAATTCTTGTAATAGCAAATCTAAGTTTTGACTAGATTTTTTAGATATTTTGGGTTCTACTGATGTTGAAATAATTTTCAAAGTTTCCACTTTATGACTTGAAGAGAAATGACCTCCACCCATAAAAGACGTATTTTTCATCCAATGACAATAATTTTTCGCTGTATGATAATGGGTCACCAAGGGATCATATCAATTAAGTTTGATTGATATCCATCAGTTACATTCTGAGAAAATGATTTTCAAAGTTTCCACAATATAACATATAGAGAAATGTCCTCCGCCTATAATATACATATTTTTCATCTGATTACAATAATTTTTTTGTTGACTGTTAAAGGGTCACCCAATGATCATTCAGTTAAAATTTGGTTGATATCTATCTGTTAAATTCTGAGAAAATGATTTTCAAAGTTTCCACTATATAACATATAGAGAAATGACCTACGCCCATAAATTACATATTTTTCATCTGATCACAATAATTTTTTGTAGAATGATAAAAGGTCACCCGATGATCATTCATGTAAAATTTGGTTTATATGTATCAGTTAAATTCTAAGAAAATGATTTTCAAAGTTTCCACTATATAACATATAGAGAAATGACCTCCGCCCATAAAATACATATTTTTCATCTGATCACAATAATTTTTGGTAGACTGATACAGAATCATCCAAGGATCATTCATGTGAAATTTAATTGATATCCATCAATTAGAACCTGAAAAAAAGACACTTTTTACCATATTTGGAAATTAGCCACGCCCATTAACCCTTTCCTGTTTTACAAAATTTTGGACCTGTTCAAATTCAAAGGTTTTGCAGACGAAAATTTAAAGTGGATTTAATTAGAAAAATAACCATTCTGTAGGGTAGAAAATAGTGTGAAAAAAGAAGAAATTGCTTGTCAGAAGCAATTTCTTCTTTTTTCACAATGTTTTCTCAATCATAAAATAACAGGCACGTAAAAAGCAGGGATTAAACAGTAAAGGGTTAAATCCATGTTTTTCATTGGATCAAAATTTCTTGAATAGTCACCTAAGGATCATTCTTGTGAATTTGGTTGAAATTCATCTAGTGGTTTCTGAGGAGAAGATTTTTAAAGAAAAAGTTTACGACTGGACACATGGACGCACGGACGCACTATGGACACAACGTCATGACAATAGCCCCAGTGGCTTTCAGCCAGTGGAGCTAAACAAGCGGACCATGATGGTCCTATATCGCTCACCTGAGTAAGTCAATTCATAACTTGTCAACAATGTTATAAATACCAGAAATTATCTGATGTACATTTAGGGTGGATTTAAAAGAAACAGACTTTGATTTTCTTTTTATTAGCAAACAAAATTATTGATGGAATTCAAGTTTAGTTTAGTTCAGACCTAAACCTTAAGAATATCCCTGCCATGTTTAAGATAAGATGCCAAAAAGTTAAGGTGAAGATTAACCTTCTCTGATATTTTTGGCAATATTTTGACATTTCCAATACCATGTAAACCAGAGATTTTGATTTTGAATGAAATCATTTTTACAATTTTGGTAGAGCTTTACCCAAAGAACATCCCTACCATGTTTCAGCTTAATTAGCCCAGTAGTTTAGAAAGAGAAGAAGTTTTCTAAGATTTTCAGCAATTTTCGTCCCTTTTTCAGCCTTTCTGTTACCATGTAAAACAGAGTTTTTGATGAAATTAAATTCTTTCAACAACTATTGAAGAACTTCACCCAAGGAATATCTATGCCAAGTTTCAGCTTGATTTGTCTAGTGGTTTAGGAAGAGAAGAAGTTTTTCTAAGATTTTCAGCCATTTTCGGCCATTTTTCAATGTTTTCGTTACCATGGAAACCAGAGTTTTTGATGAAGTTGAATTCTTTTACCAACTTTTGAAGAGCTTCACCCCAGAAACATCTCTGCCAAATTTCAGCTTGATTGGCCTTGTGGTTTAGGAGGAGAAGATTTTTTTTCTAAGATTTTCAGCCATTTCGGTCATTTTTCTACCTTTCCGTTACCATGGAAACCAGAGTTTTTGATGAAATTAAATTCTTATAACAACTTTTGAAGAGCTTCACCCCAGAAACATCTCTGCCAAGTTTCAGCTTGATTGGCTTTGTGGTTTAGGAGGAGATGATTGTTTTTCTAAAATTTTGAGCAATTTTCGGTCATTTTTCAACCTTTCTGTTACCATGGAAACCAGAGTTTTTGATGAAATTGAATTCTTTTAACAACTTTTGAAGAGCTTCACCCAAGGAATATCTATGCCAAGTTTCAGCTTAATTGGCCTTGTGGTTTGGGAGGAGAAGATCGTTTTCTAAAATTTGCAGACATTTTCGGCCATTTTTCAACCTTTCCATTACCATGGAAACCAGAGTTTTTGATGAAATTGAATTCTTTTAACAACTTTTGAAGAGCTACACCCAAGGAACATCTCTGCCAAGTTTTAGCTTAATTAGCCCAGCGATTAAGGAGGAGAAGAATTTTTTCTTATATTTTCGCGATTTTCAGCCTTTCTGTTGCTATGGCAACCAGAGTTATTTATAGAATTAAATTCTTTTAACAACTTTTGAAGAGCTTCACCCAAGGAACATTCCTGCCAAGTTTCAGCTTGATTGGCCCTGTGGTTTAGGAGAAGAAGATGTTTAAAGAAATTGTTGACGGACGGACGGACGGACAGACAGACGGACGGACGGACGGACAATGGACAGACGACGGACGGTGAGTGATCACAATAGCTCACCTTGAGCACCTTGTGCTCAGGTGAGCTAAAAATGGCTGTTGCAGAAATGTTATCTTCCAGGCTACAAATTGAAAAGTAAATACAAATTGAATTATTGCCATTTCTGAAAAGAATTAGATCGTGACTTACAGAAAACTAGAAAGCCATGAATGGCTTGTGTCGCTCCTCAGGCTTGAAATTCTTGTAAAAGCAAATAAAAGTTTTGACTAGATTTTTAGATATTTTGAGTTCTACTGATGTTGAAAATGATTCAACTATATAAAATATAGAGAAATGACCTCCGCCCATAAAGGACATATTTTTCATCCAATCAAAATATTTTTTGGCTGCATGATAATGGGTCACCCAAAGATCATACAATAAAAAGTTTGATTGAAATCCATCAGTTATATTCTGAGAAAATGATTTTCAAAGTTTCCACTATATAACATATTGAGAAATGACCTCCACCCATAAAATATATATTTTTCATTTGATCACAATATTTTTTGGTAGACTGATAAAGGGTCACTCAGGGAATATTCCTGTGAAATTTGGTTGATACCCGTCCATTACATTCTGAGAAAATGATTTTCAAAATTTCCACTATATAACATATAGAGAAATGACCTCCGCCCATAAAATACATATTTTCCATCCAATCACAATTATTTTTTAAAGACTGATAAAGGGTCACCCAAGTATCATTCATGTAAAATTTGATTGGTATCCATCAGTTAGAATCTGAGAAAACTCACTTTTTACCATATTTGGAAATAAGCCACGCCCATAAAATCCATGTTTTTCATTGGATCAAAATTTCTTGAACTACTTTGAAAGAGGGTCACCCAAGGATCATTCCTGTGAAGTTTGGTTGAAATTCATTCAGTAGTTTCTGAGGAGAAGATCTTTAAAGAAAAAGTTTACGACTGGACGCACGACGGACACAACGCCATGACAATAGCCCCAGTGGCTTTCAGCCAGTGGAGCTAAAAAATGTTTTCATCAGTTATTTAAGTAGAGCATCACATCTAAATGTGAATTTATAGGTGTAAAGTGGAGTTGCGCGATCTCCTTCGTCCAGATTTTCTGCATTAAAGGGTAGTTCAGGACCTTGTCTTTATTATATAAATTGTGACAAAAATGATTTATATAATCCTTTTTTTGTGGTTAATGTTTGGTTATTTTACACAATTCCCACCCATATTGGCTACCTCTTATTAGCACATTCTAAAAGTAATGCCTTCTGGTTTAAAAGATGAATATTTCATAAGATTTTCTTCTCAATTCATGTGTAAAATGTGATATGCTCAGTCCCCTTTTTATTTGCCATGGCAACCAGAGTGACAGTTGGATTTCAGTTATTTGAACAACTTTGGTAGAGCTTCACTTAAGTCCTGCCAAGTTTCATTCACGTTTAGGAAAAAGTGTTATACAGAAACTGTGGACAATGGACAACTTGAAACCTTCAGCTCAGATAAACTAACTAACAAACAACTTTAACTTGTCTTTTATGACTATTATAAGAAAGGTGAATAAATATTTTATTCATTTCATATCTCTTCCAAACTGTATAGGCTACCAGCTTTACGAGTTTAAAAGGTCCCTGGTTCGATCCCCGACGACGGCACTCATTCTTTCCAACTATTTGTCTCTCGACAATGGGTTGATAACCGTAGACCTATGTGAGATAGCAGCTGGAGGCTAGGTAGGATGTGGTGGTAGTACTGGTGAGAGAAATACCAGGAAACCATTGTTAGGCGCTCCAGCCACCACAATATAACTGAAAAAATGTTGAAAGCGGCATAAAACTCCATTCAATCAATCAATCAATTTATGAGTTTAAAACAGTTTAAGAAAGAGACTAACTCATCCTAACAAGGGGTGAAATCCTAACAAAATACTAACCCTATATTACGTCTCATAAGATGAAGATTTTTTAAAAACTGTGCAAATATGTTGGCCCAACTTGGCAGACCAAATGTGAGACAACCTCTGTGATGATGATGTACTTCCTGCATGTACAAGTCTCTGGCATGGTCTACCAGCAAAGGTTCATCATCATCAGTGTTGGTGTTGTTCACACTTTGTCTTGTATACTGAAAATAGAAACTTACACATCATCAAAATGTTAAGGGAAAAAGATACATGAGGCACAAGAGACCCTATTTCCCTCAACTAGCACTTTTTGCTCTACTTAATTGTAACCAATCAGCATTACAGGTAAATTGCTTTAAAAAATTACAAGCTAGAGTGTAGTTAATTTGATCATTGTCAAAGACCAAAGTGAAGGTTAAAGTGGAAAGGGACGTAGCATAATGAAGGTTATTCTGTGTAAGTTTAACACATGTCTGTACATCAATATGCTGGGAGTTGCTATAACGCATGATCAGTGAGGTCATCATTATAAAAGTTTACATTCTTGATAAATCAATTATAAAATGTGATACTATAATGTTACGGCTATCAGACACAATTAGAAACCTTAACTCGATTTAGCAAAAATATTACCACCCTTTAATAAAAAAACTATTAGTTCGTTATTTTATGTATCAAAGATTAATTCGTTTTGGTAGTTTATTTTTATGTTGTTTTGAAATAATATTGCAATGAAATATTTTTTATCTACTGAGGTTAAAGTATTTGGTTATAAAATTGTAAACCCTTTTGAAAATTGTGTAATATTGATTCAGGGTAAATTTTTAGTTTTCAATGCTACAAGTACTTGTCCCGAATGGGACATTGGAATAAAATTTGTTAAGTAACAGTGCCACAGAAGCTTAATGGCAAACATTTATTTCTTTCATAGCTAACATCTTGAAAATCGGGATATTTTGTTGGAAAGTGTGAAAACTCTTGTTGCAAGCAATGTTCCCTTTTCTTTTAATGTTATAACCTCACTCTTCTCTGTCATTACATTATCGTTTAACTATCTTTTGTCATTTGATTCATTTCTTCTAGAAGATTCAACAAATGAGTTTTAGATATTTAGTCTGACATGGACGCTTAAAAATTATTGCCTGAAATGCATCATAATGATTAATATACATGATGAATGGGCCGATTATAAACATATTTATTCTCTTGCGTATGTAGTTTGCTTGGTAAAGGTAAAGAGGAAGTAGAAGCATCCTTCCTTTTCAGAAATCATTACACATGTAGAAATCGAAATTTCATTTTGTCTTGTAAAGAAAAAAGAACCCCAAAGCAACAAGTCTTCATCTAACCCATCCTACCCCTAAATTAACCCCTATCTTGTGCCTAGATAATCAGTATTTGAAATTTAGATAGCAGTTACACAAATATCACTGAGGTACCTGTTTTGTATTAAAGAAAATATTATTAAACTATTGTCTTATGGACATATATTTGCAGATATTTTCAAAGCACCTGAATTTGGAGGAATGGTGGTTTCATGGAAAGCAAAGTGGCCAAAAATGCCTGGATACACCTACTTTACCTAACCCTTTTTTACTGTTCTAATGTTAAACTAATTTTCTAACTTAATATTTCAACTATATTTAACGTAGGATTTTAAAATAAAAATTAGATTTCGGCTATAAAAAGAGTATTTTTTCGAGAACTTTTTTTCGAACATTTTTGTCTTGTAAGTGTTACTAATCAAATATTTTACAATTCCTAGTATTCAATGAATCATGTGTACCAACTCACTAACATTGAAGGGTTTTGTTCAGTTTCTTGTCGTCCTTTTCTTGGCATTTTGCAAGAAAAAATGGCATTTAAAAAATTCCCATTTTCTCCAAAAAATGCATGGAAAGCTATGTTGAATTTTTTTGTCTCATTATCGAAAGGTACACCCTTCGAAATATATTCAATTGATAAAGATTGGAGGAAGTGTGTAATGGTGTTGGACTACCATCAAGAGGTATGGAAAATATCATCACTAATAGCAGTGTTGCATCCAGAATGAGTTCAGAGAGGGGGATATCCCCAATCAAATTTTCAAATAAGGGGGTAGTGAAAAGTTTGAGAGCACAGCAAATAAACTTGTACTTTCTTATCAATTCGAAACTAGAAAATACTTTTAATATCTATGTTAACACTTTTTTTTAATAGCAATGTTGTTTTTGGCAATATTAAATGCACTTCTCATGACAACTATCAGAGATTTATCCATTGATGTAACCTTTTTATCAGCAGCTGAGTTGACGTGTGTAAACTCCATTTGGTGCAAACTATCTGTACTTGCCAGTACATGATTGTGTGATTCCAAATGTCATTGAGGGAAGATGTTCTATAATTAGTGCATCTAATTAGAACAGCGCATCGTAAATGGGTTTCTCTTTTTTTATTTTCAAACACAAATTGAATATCATTCCCTTTCCGTCCTCATAATTCTATGAGGAATATGTCTTTTGCTACGATTCCTGCAATCTGGGTTCAGGTGTTATACATTTTTTCGTGACCGGACTGTTTTGCGTCGAAGATTCCTGTTCTGGCTCATCCCTATCTGAAGTTGTCAGCAGTGGGTCAGTACCCAATTTGAAAAAGTCTATTATTGTTTAGGTGACATAAACTTATTCAAGAAATAGGATTATATAGACAACTATTTAAAATCACACCATGTTCTTAATTCTTAACACACTATTTTTACACACATGATTCGTCGGGATATTCCTGAATAATACCAATGGTGTCATTTTGCTTTCGAAGCACTACCAGCTTTTTTCGTTCTCTGTAGATTGGCCGAGAGGCATTCAGACTACCTTCGACCAATCTATGATTAAATTTAAATTGACTGAAGGAGTTCTAAATGGCAGAGAGAGATTGTCATTTTACAATCAGAACTTCTGTCAGCCAATCGACAATCATATTGCAAGGTACTGAAATAGCCAAGTTCCAAAAGGTCATCAAGATCAAATACGTAATTGGGGAATTTTCCTGATAGAGAGTTGTAAAGATTTTTTGTCAATGGATTTTAAGTGGGTTTTTTTTTTTTTTTTTTATCAACATGTTTTTCTTCTGGAATGCAATGTTTCTGCACACTGACTTTTGCAAAATGGGAGATAATTTCAGATTCTGTGAAAGATGCAACCCACAAAATTTCAAAATTGCAGGACTGAAATTAAAAGTAGCGGGATTCGCTTGATCATGCACCCTGGATGCAACACTGTAATAAAGTCATAGAAAGAAAATGTCCATATTTGAGAAAGTAAGTGAGTGTCAAAGGTCTTACATGATGCCAGAATCAAAGACAATCATATACCAACCTTTACTTTGGACTTAACTCACTTGAACAATTGATACATCAACATTTCAGAAAGTGGGTCAAAGTTCAAGACAGGAGGGATCAATGGTTCAATATGATGCTAGAGTTATTGACATTCATCTTCCAACTTTTATTTGTGCTTAAATACAGTCCTTGACTTCATAGATCAAAATTTAAGTACATGTAGTAGGTTGAAGGTCAATGTCAATGGTTTATTTTGATGCCAGAATAACAGAAAATCATCTATCATACTTTATTTATACATGAAATATGACATATAACAGACCTAATAATTAGTATTAGAAAGTACGTCAAATGTCTAGGTCAGTGTCAAATGTTCAACATGATGTCAAAATCAAAGACAACCATCTACCGACCTTTATTTGTAACCTTGTACAGTTTTAAACCTAATAATTCACTATTCAAGAAAGTAGGCCAAAGGTCAAGATTGAGATAATGGACTAGTGTAATCCCAGAATCAAAGACAATCATCTGTGAACATTTCAGGATGTAAAGCAATTCTAACTTAAAATATAGGAAAATAAAGCAAACTTTTTTGCAGTAAAAAAGGACTTTCTTTTCTTACTTACATAATAGCTGATGTCTTGATACATACCAATGTTTCTCCAAGTAACACTGAAGTTTGGGCAAAATTTTAGTAGCCACTCATGTATTTATTATATATCTTAGTATCATAATATACCTGAAATCTGCACGGAAACATTATAAAATTTCTTTGTATATTGAGATAACTTCTAATAGTTGACAAGATATTTTTAAGCAAGTATAATCATTTTGAGTCACAGTTTTATCCTATTTTATCTAACTTTTAGTTTTCTGCATGGTTTTAAAGAGTAAGTTAAAAATTCTTATATTATGTGAACCAAATGTATAAAGACATAAATAATTGGCATTGACTTCAATTAGTTCGTATGATTTTGCTTACATGAATCGCTCTAAAATTTTGTGAGATCATTTTGCAGCCATACAAAATAAGAGGGCCAGAAAGGGCCCTAAATTGCTCACCTGAAATTTATTGGTCCAGTGGAACTCATCCAAGTAACTTTCTGGCAAAGTTTCATTCACATTTGCCTAAATTTTGAAGAGGAGATTTAATTCCAAGATTTTAAAGTAAGAATAGACGCTGCCCTCCCATTCATTACTGAGGTTAAGAGATATACTCTGGACGAAATTTGTGAAGGTAACAAGAGTGGCATAGTGGCTGTAAATCACTCATCTGAGTTAACTGTCTAAAATGTAATCAAAACAATAGTTGTGACCAATTTACAGGTTGATTGGGCCAGAAGTATGACATCTAATGTGCCTGGAAGGTTTTTTAATATTTACTTTTGTGACCTCAATTTAGACCCCACTTGACCAAATTTTGAACTTGACAGAGAATTCATAAAGACAATCCATCTCACAAATTATCAGATTGAAGGGTAAAAAATATTGCTTCTAGAGTGTCTACAAGGCTTTTCTAAGATTTAACCTCATGACCAAGTTTTTGACCCCACTTGACCAAATTTTGAACTTGATCAAGATTTCATCAAGACAAACAATATGTCCAATTTTCAGGTTGATTGAGCGAAAAAATGGGCTCTAAAGTGTATATAAGATTATTGTCATATTTGACCTTGCAACCTAGTTTTTGATCCAACTTGAAACAATTTTGAACTTGACTGAGATTTCATCTAGACAATCAATTTGACCAATTTTAAGGTTGACAGAGATTACATCAGACAATCAATCGGACCAGTTTTCAGGTTGATTGAGCAAAAAATATGGCTTCTCAAAGTATCTACAAGGTTTTCTTAAGATTTGACCATGTGACCTAGGTTTTGACCCCACTTGACCAAATTTTGAACTTAGCAGAGCTTTCTTCTAGGTGATCAAATGACCACTTTTCAGGTTGATTGAGAAAAAAATATGGCCTTTAGAATAACTTCAAGGTAAATGTTGATACAGCAGGAAGCATGACAGATGACGGACAACATGCGACCACAAAAACTTACCTTGAGCACCTAGTGCTCAGGTGACATAAACAAGAGGACCATGATGATCCTATATTGCTCTCCTTCATTTCTTTGTCTTAATTACTAATTATCAAATTCTCCAGCAAATGTCATAATTGCATATTCATTATTTGTGGCCTCTTGAGTGTAAACAAGGAAATTGAGATTGAGGCCCCTTTTCCCATGATATGGCATGTATTCTTTCACATTTTTAATGGGATTCAATCCTTTTGGCGTGATAAACATGCTGATCAAGTTGAATGAAAATTGGATCATATTTGTGGCCTCTAGATGTTAAACAATGAAATTGTCATTAAGACCCCTTTTTCTGTAATCTGGCATAGATCCTTCAAATTTTCATTAAGGTTCATCCTTGTGACCTGACAGACATTCTGACCAAATTTCATGAACATTGGATCATATTTGTGGCTTCTATAGTGTAAACAAGAAAATTGTATTAAGGGCCCCTTTTTCCCGTGATATGGCACAGATCCTTCAAATTTTCATTAAGGTTCATCTTTGTGACCTAACAAACATTCTGACCAAGTTTCATAGAGATTGGACCATATTTGTGGCATCTAGAGTGTAAACAAGAAAATTGTCATTAAGGCCCCTTTTCCTGTGATATGGCACGGATCCTTTCCTTTTTAGCAAATTTAACAAGGGACCACCCAAGGAATATTTCTGCCAAGTTTGGTTGATTTTGACTCCGGAGTTTAGGAGGAGATGTCATTTAAAGAAAATCTTGACAAAATTGTCATTAAGGCCCCTTTTTCCATGATATGGCACGGATCCTTCCCATTTTCAATAGAGATCATCCTCATGACCTAACAAACATTCTGACAAAGTTTCATGATGATTGATCTATATATATATATGTGGCCTCTAGTGTGTAAACACTTAAATTGTTGACAACAGACTACTGACATTCAATGATTACAAAAGCTCACCTTGAGCATGGGTGAGCTAAAAAGGTTGATATCTGTCAAAGGCACGTAATTCAAATTAAATTTGTAGAAAGAGTTTTTAAATTCCAGAGACCCCAGATCAAATAACGGTATACATGTATTGATAAGATAAAGAAAAAAGCATAGTTATACCACTAGAGTAAAATAAACAATAATCATGAAATGCCAATCATGATAAATGGTTTACGTTATCATAATTGAAATGTATTAAATTCTTAACCCATTGTCATGCTGAACCCAGAATATTCCTGCTTTGGCAGGAGCTATAGACAAACATCAGCCTTCAAATATGTGCAGTCTGATGTTAGTCTACACCACCTGTTTCTCATTTTCAAACCAGCTTTGTCAATAAATTTAGTTTTTCAAACAAACAAGAACACCGCCTACGGGTGCCTACACTCAGCTGTTGAGTGCTGGAAGGTGGGAAAAAATCTAAGTCAAAAAAGGGGCATAATTTGCACAAAATGCATCTAGAGTTATCCCCCTTGATAGTATAGGTTGCTCTTTTGATGGTGAACATGAGTGCCAAGTTTCAAGTGAATGCCGTTAGTAGAACCAGAGATATAACAAAATGTAAAAGTTTTCACACGACGACAACAACGACGACGACACGGAGTCTATAGCAATACCTCGGGTTTTCTCCGAAAACAGCCGAGCTAAAGATGACATACAGTTGGTACTTTCAGTACTTTTTGCCTTTTGATTTTGATGAAAATTTTTAGCCAAAATTTATTCAGCATGACAAGGGTTAAGATGCAGTTCACATATCTATCAAGATGTGTTTGTGAAACACGAATGCCCCCGGAACGGCATTTTTTTTCAAAGTTTGACCTTGACAGATGTCCTTGACCTTGTCACATGACCTTGACTTTGGTACCAACGGATGCGGATCATTGAGATCTATCATCATGCCAAATATTAGCTTTGTATGTTGAATAGGCTTGAAGACATTGGGTTAAGTTTTCGGACAGACGGATGGACAGACGGACAGACAGACGGACGGACAGACAGACAGACGGACACAAGTAAAACAATATGCCCCCGATCTCTCGATACGGGGGCATAAAAATTCTAATTAAGTGATTAGGTTGATTCATGTGTTTCTAAATACTAAATATAAACAATAGGACCATGATGGTTTTATATCACTCATCTGAGTTTCCTTTACCCAATGGATATCACAAATTGTTCTATAAATCCTAATCTATGACGTCAGGTGAGACTGATTTCCGGAACTTGATCATGTTCAGACATTTGGGCAAAAAAGTGCGTATAAAGAGAGAACAAAAGAGAACACACAAGGTTATCTAAGATTTGACCCTCTGACCCTATTATTGACCCAAATTTGACCAAATTCTGAAATTCTGTTAGGTATCATGTTGGTAGACAAAATTACGAGAAAGGTATCTAAAATATGCTTGAATAAACTGAACATGTTTTGTTGTTTGGTTGAGTTTTTTTCAATGTTTGACCTTATTAGATGACCTTGTCATAGGACCTTGACTTTGGTATTTACAGATTCAAATTATTGAGATCTATCATTATGTCAAATATGAGGCTTGTACCTTGAATAGAGTTGAGGATATTGGCAATGTTTAGTTTGGTTAAGTTTTTAAGTAAATTGACCTTGAAAGATGACCTAGTCCTTGTCACATGATCTTGATTTTGATATCAGCAGACGTTTATCATTGCTATTCATTTTCATGCTAAATATGAGGCTTGTTTTTTTTAAAAGCCTTTAAAATATTGTTAATGCTTGTTTAGACAAAGGAAAAAAAAATTACTCCTGATCTTTCTATGCGGGGACATCAAAATACCACAACCAAATTTAAAGGCAAATCAGAATTTCACAAACAATTTTGGTGGAGGGTAACCAATGGAACATTCTGACAAGATTTCATTGGTACATTTTAAATCAAGATTCTATTTCTCTTGATGCTGCTACTTTCTGTAAAGTAAAAATGAAGACACATTCTGATGTATTGCGTGGCAATACCTAGTCCCCTACCCGATTTATAAATATATCCCTACAGGGGTATCTTTTTTGGGTCCTTTAGGGATTACTACCTCTCCATAATATTACAGTTGTAACAAATTTTTCATATCAGCTCAATATCTCTGAGGGTTAAGAAACAAGAGGGCCATAGTGGCCCTAAAGCGCTCACCTGAGTGAACTGTCAAAAAATGTTCAAAGTAGACGTAGAAAGGATGAAGAATTCTGACCAAATTTCAGGTTGATTGGGCAAAAAATGATGCCTCTACATTGCTTACAGGTTTTTCTAAGATTTGATCCCATGACCTAGTTTTTGACCCAACTTGACCCAATTTCAAACTTGACCTAGATTTCATCAAGACAATCATTCTGATCAAATTTCAGGTTAATTGAGCAAAATATATGGCTTTCAGCGTGTCAAGAAGGGTTTTCTATGATTTAACCTAGTGACCTCATTTTGACCCCACTGGACCCAATTTCCAACTTGACCTAGATTAAATTAAAAATATCATTCTGACCAATTTTCAGGTTGATTGAGCAAAAAATACGTGTTTGAGAGTGTCTACAAGGTTTTTCCAAGATTTGACCCCGTGACCTCATTTTTGACCCCACTTAACCCAATATTAGACTTGTCCAAAATTTCATCAAGACAATCATTCTGACAAAATTTTAGGTTGATCAGGCAAAAAATATGGCTTCTTGAGTGTCTACAAGATTTTTCTAATATTTAACCCCAGGACCTCATTTTTGACCCCACTTGACCCAATTTGAACTTGTCTGAGATTTTATCAAGACAATCATTCTGACCAAATTTCAGGTTGATTGGGCAAAAATATGGCCTCTAGAGTGTCTACAAGATTTTTTCTATGATTTGACCCCGTGACCTCATTTTTGACCCTACTTGACCCAATTTAATTCTTGTCTGAGATTTCATCAAGACAATCATTCTGACCAAATTTCAGGTTGATCAGGCAAAAAATATGGCTTCTAGAGGGTCTACAAGGTTTTTCAAGGATTTGACCCTGTGACCTAGTTTTTGACCCCACTTGACCCAATTTTGAACTTGTCCGAGATTTTATCAAGACAATCATTCTGACCAAATTACAGGTTGATCGGGCAGAAAATGTGGCCTCTAGAGTGTCTACAAGGTTTTTCTAAGATTTGACCCCGCGAACTCATTTTTGACCCTACTTGACCCAATATTGAACTTGTCTGAGATTTCATCAAAACTATCATTCTGACCAAATTTCAGTTTGATCTGGCAAAAAATCTGGCCTCTAGAGTGCATACAAGGTTTTTCTAGGATTTGACCCTGTGACCTAGTTTTTGACCCCACTTGACCCAATTTCAAACTCATTCGTGTTTTTATCAAGACAATCAAACTGACCTAATTTCAGGTTGATCAGGCAAAAAATGTGGCCTCTAGAGTGCATACAAGGTTTTTCTAAGATTTGACCCTGTGACCTAGTTTTTGACCCTACTTGACCCAATTTCAAACTTGTTCGAGATTTTATCAAGACAATCATTCTGACCAAATTTCAGGTTGATCGGGTTAAAAATGTGGCCTCTAGAGTGCATACAAGGTTTTTCTAAGATTTGACCCTGTGACCTAGTTTTTGACCCTACTTGACCCAATTTTGAACTTGTCCGAGATTTTATCAAGATTAGCATTCTGACCAAATTTCAGGTTGATCGGGCAAAAAATGTGGCCTCTAGAGTGCATACAAGCTTTTTCTAAGATTTGACCCTGTGACCTAGTTTTTGACCCCAGTTGACCCAATTTCGAACTCGTCCGAGATTTTTTCAAGCCAATCATTCTGACCAAATTTTGGGTTGATCGGGCAAAAAATGTGGCCTCTAGAGTGCATACAAGGTAAATGTTGACGACACACGACGGACGACGGACGACGAACGACGGACGACGGACATCCACCTAACCACAAAAGCTCACCATGAGCACTTCGTGCTCAGGTGAGCTAAAAAGTCTGGAAAACTAAAATTTTTGGTAATTTTCTAAGTCAAGCATCCGTATCTTCTTCAAAAAGAAATGGAACAGAACCAAACTTGAACTTGTTCTGTAACTCATTGATGCCAACTTACATACCAAAAATCCGCTTGATAGCTCTGAGGGTAAAGAAAAAAGTCCAGAAAACTAAAATTTCTTGGTGATTTTCTTAGTCCAGCATCTGTATCTTCCACAAAAATCAAAGGACTGAAACCAAACTTGAAATTGTTCTGTACCTCATTGATGCGGACTCATATACCAGAAAATCAGCTCAATATCTCCAAGGGTTAAGAAAAAAATTGTGAAAATTCAAATCTCCTGGTAATTTTCTAAATACAGCATCTGTATCTCCCAAAAAAATCAATGGACCAGAACCAAACTCCAACTTGCTCTGTAACTCAATGATGCAGACTCACATACCAAAAATCCGCTCAATATCTCCAAGGGTTAAGAAAAAACAAGATGTGTTAGTGAAAAACGAATGTCCCCGTAACGGCATATTTTTTTCAAAGTTTGACCTTGACAGATGACCTTGATCTGGTCACATGACTTTGACTTTGACTTTGGTACCAGCGGATGCAGATTATTGAGATCTATCATCATGCCAAATATTAGCTTTGTATCTTGAATAGGCTTGAAGATATTGGCAAGGTTAAGTTTTTGGGCATTTTTTTTCAAAGTTTGACCTTGACAGATGACCTTGACCTTGTCACATGACCTTGACTTTGGTACCAGCGGATGCGGATCATTGAGATCTATCACCATGCCAAATATTAGCTTTGTATCTTGAATAGGCTTGAAGATATTGGCAAGGTTAAGTTTTCAGGTTAAGTTTTCGGACAGACGGACGGACGGACAGATGGACGGACGGACAGACAGACAGACGGACATGAGTAAAACAATATGCCCCTGATCTCTCGATGCAGGGGCATAAAAATCCAGAAAACTGAAATTTCTGGGTAATTTCTAAGTTTCAGATGTATCTTCCACAAAAATCAATGGACCGAAACCAAACTTGAACTTGTTCTGTTACTTAATGATGCTGACTTACATACCAAAAATCCGCTCAATATCTCTGAGGGTTAAACAAGAGCTTCGTAGAGCGGCGCATTTATGCCCGATGGGGCTTGTCAGTAACCTTGGCTTGTCAGTAATGTGAGCTTGAATGATAGCTAAAAATATTTCAAACAGACACACAGACAGGTGCCATAACATAGTATGACCTTTTGAGTGTAAATTGAAAATGATTTTATGCACAACTATATGCCAAACAGTTATTTTGCAAGTTTCAGTTCATTCTTATTGAAAGTGTGACGAGTTGCTCACAAAAGAAATATAGTGAATTTCAATAAATTCAAGGGCAGATAATACAAGAAAGACCCAAGCTTTTTGAATTTCTGAAGTCTTATGCTTAACCAAATATCAGGGTTACATTATGACAAGATTCATTTCAATCCAATTAAATTTGTAGGAGTTGTGCACACACACGCAAGCAAAGGGCAGATAAATCTGGAACTACTTTATATATGAAAATATATTTAGTCCTAAGCACAAATAGACAACCTACAGAGTCATTCTGGCAAGTTTTCTTTCAGTCCCATTCAAAATGTAGGAGAGATGAGCTTACAAGAAATTTTGTTTTTCATCAACTCAAGGGCAAATAATTCAAGATAACTCAAGAATGACTGGAGCATTTTGAATTGAAAAGTCTTATGCAAAACTAGACATCATAGAGAGTAATTGTGTCTAGTATCAGCTAATTTCAATTGATAGTTGAGGAGAAGTTGCACACAAAATACAGTGATTTTCTTTCAATTCAAGGGCAGATAATTCAAGATTTCTCAGGATTGACTGGAGCAATTTGAATTTCAAAAGTCTTATGCACAACTAGACATCATAGGGAGTAATTGTGTCTAGTTTCAGCTCATTCCCATTGATAGTTTAGGAGGAGTTGCGCACAAAAAATTTAGTGATTTTCATTAAATTCAAGGGCAGATAATTCAAGATTTCTCAGGATTGACTGGAGCAATTTGAATTTCAAAAGTCTTATGCACAATGAGACATCATAGGGAGTAATTGTGTCTAGTTTCAGCTCATTCCCTTTGATAGTTTAGGAGGAGTTGCGCACACAAAAAACAGTGATTTTGGTTATATTCAAGGGCAGATAATTCAAGATTTCTCAAGAATAACAGGAGCGATTGGAATTAAAGTTCTTATGCACAACAAGACATCATAGGGAGTAATTGTGCCAAGTTTCAGGTCATTCCCATTGATAGTTTAGGAGGAGTGGCACACACAAACAAGAGGCTCAAGAGCGCCTGTATTGCTCCACTGGCTTTATCATCTTAAGACCTTCATTAAATGAAACTTTCTTTGAATGAAAACAACACTTTGAAATCTCTTAAGACCAATTTTATAATAATTAAGTGGGTATGGCCCACATTGCACCAAAATTTTCAAGTTTCATTGAAATCGACCCATCGGTTCATCAGGAGATGTAGTTCAAAGATTTCGGGCTCAAAATAAGCCACACCCTGCCATGCCAATATTCATGGGCTAATCATGATTTCGCAAACAAATTTTGAAAAGGGTCACGGAAGGAACATTCTGGTAAAATTTCATTGAAATCAGCCAGGTGGTTCAGGAGATGTCGTTCAAAGATTTTGGGCTCAAAATAAGCCCCACCCTGCCACGCCCATCAAAATTTTGTGAGCAACTTTTGTAAAGGGTCTCCGAAGGAACATTCTGGTAAAGTTGCGTTGAAATCTGCCCAGTGGTTCAGGAAGAGAAGATTTTGGGCTCGAAAAACGCCCCCCCCCCTTGACACACCAATATTTATGGGCTAATCAAAATGTCTTGAACAATTTTAAAAAGAGGATCACACACAGAACATTCTAGTAAAGTTTCATTGAAATCGGCCAAATGGTTCAGGAGGAAATGTTGTTCAAAGATTTGGGGCTCAAAAAAAGCCCCACCCTTCCATGCCCATATTTGGGGGTCTATCAGGGTCAACGAAGGAACATTCTGGTAAAGTTTCATTGAAATCCCCCTTATGGTTCAGGAGGAGATGTTGTTCAAAGATTTTGGGCTCAAAATAAGCCCCGCCCTGCCACGCCCATATTTGGGGGTGCATCAAAATGTCTTTAACAAATTAAGTAAAGGTTCACCCAAGGAACATCCATGCCAAGTTTCATTTAAATTGGCCCAATGTTTTGGGATGAGAAGATTTTTAAAGATTTCAAAGTGAAGGAATGCCATGCCCTGCCACGCCCATATTTGGGGGTCAATCAAAATTTCTTTAACAATTTTAGAAGAGGGTCACCCAAGGAACATTTCTACCAAGTTTAATAATAATCCACCCATTGGTTTGGGAGAAGAAGATTTTTAAAGAAAAAGTTTACGCACAGATGCACGGATGGACGCACACACAATGGACACAAAGCCATGATAATAGCTCGTTGGCCTTCGGCCAGAGGAGCTAAAAAAAAGTCTGAAAACTGAAATTTCTGGGTAATTTCTAAGTCCAGCAGCTGTGTCTTCCACAAAAATCAATGGACCGGAACCAAACTCGAACTTGTTCTGTTACTTAATGATGCGGACTCACATACCAAAAATCAGCTCAATATCTCCAAGGGTTAAGAAAACAAGAGGACCAAGATGGTCCTAGATCGCTCACCTGAGTCTCTTTGACCCCTGGGACATCATAATAATTAGATAGGCAGATGTTAAAATGAAGACAATTGCCTAAGATCAATACCATGGAACGTTTTCAGCGAAGAGCAAGACAGATATGCCTCTTTGATTCTATGTAAAGAGATGCACCCGGATGGACCCCAAATGAAACCCCAGGGTCTTGATATGAACAAACTTGGTTGAGGTCCATAAGATGATGCTACATACTAACTATGAAAGCTGTCTGCCTACTGGTTTCAGAGAAGAAGATTTTTGAAGGTTTTCCTATTTTCACCCATCGTGCTCAGATGAGCTGAAAGGGATGCGCCCAGGTGGAGCCCAAATATGACCCTAGGGTCTTGATATAAACAAACTTGGTAGGGGCCCACTAGATGATGCTGCATACCAACTAGAAAGCCATGAATGGCTTGAGTCGCTCAACAGGCTTGAAATTCTTGTAAAAGCAAATAAATGTTTTGACTAGATTTTTAGATATTTGGGGTTCTACTGATGTTGAAAATGATTTCATCAGTTAAATTCTGAGAAAATGATTTTCATAGTTTCCACTATTTAACATATCGAGGAATGACCTCTGCCCATAAAATGCATATTTTTCATTCAATCAAAATAATTTTTGGTAGACTGATAAAGGGTCACTTAAGGATCATACCAGTGAAATTTGGTTGATATCCAAAAATTAGATTCTGAGAAAATGGTTTGCAAATTTTCCACTATATAATATATAGAGAAATGACCTCTGCCAATAAAATGCATATTTTTCATCCGATCACAATGATCTTTTGTAGACTGATAAAAGATCACTCAAGGATCATTCCAGTGAAATTTGGTTGATATCCATTAGTTACATTCTGAGAAAATGATTTTCAGTTTCCACAATATAACATATAGAGAAATGACCTCTGCCCATAATCAAAGGCCTGAAAGGCCTGAATTGAAGACAGGACTGAATATTAACAATTGGAATGAAAATTGTGGCGTTTTTGAGAAGATCTCTTGAGTGGGAATCAAAAATTTAAACCAATCATTGATGGTTACATATGGATACTGCACCTTCCTAACAAATGAATATGCTTTACTTTGAAGACTCATCACTTCCAGATAAACTATCCCTCTAGCCAATTCAAGCTTAACAAGAGGGTAACTGCCTTCATAATCGCTATTCATCCCCAAGTGTAAGTTTTCAATATCCTAAATGAAAAATATTCATTTAACCAATAGAAATATGGTGGCAATTCCTGTATTCTAAAAACTCATATGAATTATTGCAACCCTGTTTTATAAAATTGTATAGATTATCCCCAGCAATCCAATATGATCCAAATCCGATTTTTTTCCAGTCAAACTTATTAAGCGGATGTGTAAAAATCTTAAATAAAATGTTAATCCACATGACACACCCCTTGATGAAGAGCTGAACATTTCATTGCCATGGTGAATATTGCCCTGAATTGGAAATTTGTTCAAATTTCTTTAACATTTATTATCTGATCCAGGATTTGACTAATTATCTCCACATAGAAGAAGCAATGAAAGTAATACCAATATTCTTATACTTTTACTAGTCAAAGTCAATACTAAGAAGAAGTATTTTCCCGTACAATAGCTGTAGCTTAATTTTTTTATGAATACCGTTTAAGTTTCTTCCAGGAGTGAAACATTCTATTTCTATTTTTCCATTGAGATATTTCGATCTCCATTTCAGGTTATTCTCCTTGCATATGGTCTTACTTAGTAGAAAATTATTTTACTACAAAATAATATATAAACCTGTTAAGACAACCAACCTTTCAGGCCTTTTCCACGGGACTGCTTTTCTAGATCAAGATTCGGATTGAACTATCCGGTGAACTATCAATTTTGACAAAACTGCCAAAATGACAGATCGTTAAATGAAATCCCGAGCTACAGCATTTATCACCTTGAGTAGAATTCTTTCAAAGTCCACTCCAGAATGTTACAAATAGATCCATTCCAGTTTCCAAATCGGTTTCCGTTATTGTCAGAAAATTGTCGAAAACAAAAGCGGAAACTCAAAACCGGGGTCGCGCATGCGTGGTACTACCGTATAGGCCATTCGGAACACCACTCGGCCAATCTAACGCATTCGTCAAAACTCGGCCGATTCCGTAACCTACATTTATCTGAGATTTCGGAGATCGCCCGATGATTGCCGAGTGAATATCTGACTCTCACTAGGGTTTTGAAAGTAGGATTCCAGGAATCCAACTTCAGAAAAAGTTGGAAGTTGGTTCCACACAAAAAAGTTGGATTCCATCATTATGAGGATGGATTTTGTACCGTGCAAAACTATGATATTGAAACTACAATTTATTAACCCTTTACTACACATTCCAATGTTTTATTCACCAGGATGGTTATCTAAAGGAAAACATTGGTTGAAAAGAAGGAATTGCTTGTAAAAAAAAATTCTTCTTTTACACCAATGCTTTTTACATTTTTTTTATTCATTTTTGGAGATGGGCTCAGTAGATGACAAAATTTTTCCCCGTTCAGTTTAAAACCATTGACTTGTACAGAAGCAAGTCTTTATATCTTCTTTTTGCCAGAAGTTAAAAAGAAGTAAAAAAAAAGTTATTATATTTATTTAGACTTTAAAAAATCTCAACATATACCGGTAAGTCTATGCCATGATTCTCTTTGCAGATGTTGTCAATTGAGAGGAAAAAGTTCAGAATTGATATTCATTAAAAAAAGATTGTATGTTTGAATTGCATTGGTTATCTCTTTTTTTTTTTTTTTTTTTTTTTAAAGATTGAAATAATTAAACTTTCCGAACCACCTATCTTTTGATTCGTGTTCATTTTTTTTTTTTTTACTTCAACACATGTCTGATCAGTAGGCTGATCCGGAGCTTTCCATTTTCGTTATCCGACGGAATTACGCACATGCACGGCGTTCCAGAGATTCACCGCTAGTGATAATTTATTTCGTAAATTTCCGGAACATTTCTTTAATTTAATAATTGTTTTTACTCGAATTACCGATTTTACAAAAGGTAAAAAAGGTTCGGGACAGTTCGAAGGACACGGGCTAATCATTTACTTGTTACGAATAAATCGGGTCGATTATGTTGTCTTACCATAACCTTCGTCGCATTGGGGCTCTGCACGAATTCAATTACCGTTATATAATTAGTGAATCAACTGCTTCAGTCAATATATATATGGTTCACATGTTTCGTTTATGCATAATCGCCAAAACACATCGCCGGGCAGAGTCTAGATTCCATTCATTGATAGTCAAGCTCCGCCTACAAGGTCTACAAATAACCGATTACGATTGGCTGTTTGCATCAATTAACGCCACGCCTACCGCACCCGTCTATCGGACTTCAGATATGGCTATTATCGATTTTTTCACGCGACAGTTAACTTACGCAAACAATCAAACACAACCGAGAGGTTATAAGTCGGGACGCGTGCCTTAGAAAAACTTGTCGTCCGGTGGAATCCTTTGATAGGTTTTTTTTGTCGTCCGCTGAGAAAAGTTGTCGTCTCAGACGACACTACTGTCGTTTCCGAGAGCCCGATCACGATCTGTTGCCGTTTACGGAAATGACCGAGTGATGTTCCAAATGCTGTACAATATGGATAGACAAAACAAGCCTTATAATAAAGTAATTTGATAAGCCATCGAAATTTCTCCGTAAATCCAAGTAAAAATTCAAACCTAGGAAATTCCAAGGGTTTACGAGTTTATTCAAATAGCCTTGTGCTATTTTAGTTTTTATCCATTTACACTACGACAAGCCCGGGAGACGGATAAATATAGCAACCTTAAGGACACACAAACACACAATTTTAGCGAGAAATGGGGAGTCTAAAATGGGGAACTGAAAATAGCTTGCCAATGCTATGTATAAAAACAGTTGTAGGATGCAATTGAAAATTTGGAGCAAATGCAAAAGATTGCAGCCGAAAACGCCCTAAAACAGCACCATTTACGAATGTAAAACACGTTTCTGCAGGCAACTTCTGCATAGATCACATGTTCACTCCCCTGAGGTCCCGGCCAGAATTTAGGTCAGCATCAAAATTTTACGGTATATTGCTACACTATTGATTATTTTTGCCGCGTTTATTTTTATGAATGGGTCTACTTTTTTGAGCGTAATGACATATGTAGGTTTGTTATCAGAATCCGATGGCGACGATCCCTATATTGAAAGACAGGTAAACCTGTCTTCAATAAAAAGCATATTTTCCATCCGATCACAATGATTTCTTGTCGACTGATAAAAGATCACTCAAGGATCATTCCAGTGAAATTTGGTTGATATCCATCTTTAACATTCTGAGAAAATGATTTTCAAAGTTTCCACTATATAACATTTAGAGAATTGACCTCCGCCCATAAAATGCATATTTTCCATCCGATCACAATTATTTTTTGTAGACTGATAAAGGGTCACTCAAGGATCATTCCAGTGAAATTTGGTTGATATCCGTCGATTACATTCTGAGAAAATGATTTTCAAAGTTTCCACAATATAACATATAGAGAATTGACCTCCGCCCATAAAATGCATATTTTCCATCCAATCACAATGATTTTTTGTAGACTGATACAGGGCCACCCAAGGATCATTCATGTAAAATCTAATTGGTATCCATAAATTAGAATCTGAGAAATCTCACTTTTTACCATATTTGGAAATTAGCCACGCCCATTAAATCCATGTTTTTCATTGGATCAGAATTTCTTGAACAACTTTGAAAGAGGGTCACCAAAGGATCATTCCGGTGAAGTTTGGTTGAAATTCATCCAGTAGTTTCTGAGGAGAAGATTTTTAAAGAAAAAGTTTACGACCGGACTGACAGTCAGACTTCGGACAATAGCCCCAGTGGAGCTTAAAAGTCCGGAAAGCTGAAATCTGGACTGACAGACAGATGGTTGGACGGACAGACAGACGGATGGAGCACAAACCTATAGTCCCCTTCGGCTTTCCCTGGTAGGGGACTATAAAATCAAAGAAAAATCTCACATTCTTAAAATAATTTTTGTTTACATTGACAATTTGGAAATCACTCTCAGTAAAATAAATTGAGTTAGGACTACAGTTGTCCCTTTCTACTTTGAATACGATAAGTATCATAAATATTGTTCTAAATTATGGGTAAGACCGTTCTAAATTCTGCTGAACACGCACTTAAGTTCATTCTTGGGAAAGCTTAGACCCTGCAATTTAAAATAAACTAAATTCTAAAATTTAGAAAAGTTTAGTGAATATGGACCCTGAATTATTACTTAAGGTAATTGCGGACACATAGAGGGTCATTTTAGGTCCAAATTTTAAATTGTCTGCAAATCTTGCCTAATGCGATAAAATTGAACTTTGAAATACCCGCTTTCATATGTCGGTCATTAAAAGGAATTTCATAACGTAGAAATGACGTCATGACGTCATTATAGGGGCCGACCCCTTTTTTAGGGACCAAATTCAGTAATTGTTGATTTTTTTCGGAAATAATTAACCGATTTTTATTCTGAAAACGCAATTTGATTCGTAAAAAGACGCCTGATGTTTTGTTTTCATTGATATGAAGATATGATTGTAAGAAATATTATAAGGTGTAACGTATTAAATGTAAACGACTTCTGCGTTGCTGTTTTCGAGTACAGTTACTGAAATATTGACTTTTTTTTCGTAAATTTGTCCGGTGACCTATGCTGAAATTTAGATATGTTGCTGCAACGCCATTCCACTGACGATTTTTAAAATAAAATCCATATGTCTTCGGGTTCGATTTTTTGTAAAATTCGATTCCGCGAAGATATCGCAAATCAAAGGATATTTCAACGTCGCGTCGAATATTCACAAAAGCTGTCTTTTTAACGGATGGAAAATTAATTGATTTTTTATTTTTCTTAAAATCAAATTCAGATTTAATACTTCTGAAGCCTATATTTTACAATAAACCTTAATTTCAAATATTTTAGAAAACGTTTTTGCATGGAGATTGGCGTCAAATAAGCATAGTAACTATGGTTTTGGTGCGACGTCGAATTCGACGAAAAATAATGCAAAAACTTCACAAAATCGAATTTTATGAAAAATCCATCCCGAAGACATATCATTTTTATTTGATAAATGTGAAGCGTATTTGTTTCGCTACAAAATAACAAAAAATCAGCATAGGTCACCGGACAAAATTTTGAGAAATTTCTTTATCTTTACAAAAAATAAAATGAAAAAAGTAACGTCAAATCTTAAAAATCGCGAAATAGATAGCGTTTTACACCTGTTTTTCTGTTTGAATATGCACAGAAATTTAATGACTACGTCTGGCGTTCTTGGACTTTCTAAATGAAACTTTTTTCGTAAAAATCGACCGATTTATTTAAAAGATAATTGCAAATACTCATTTTGGCGGGTCGAAAAGGGGTTGGCCCCTTAATGACGTCACGACGTCAAATGAACTTGCTTCAAAACCTTTCTATTGCGTTTAAGCTAATGCCCACACTTCAAAGATAAATCTCAGAAATTTTGTGAGATTTAAAGAAAGTCGAAAATTCGACAATGTTATCTGTCCGCAGTTACCTTAAGCTATGAAGTCAATAGCAAATATACTTTAAGAGATATGCTCCGGACAAAATCTAATAAGTCTTCAAAATAACAAGCAAGAGTCATGGTCTTTGTGCACTGATCTTCTCCTCAACAAGATATATTCATGTATGAAGTTGATAGCATTTACACTTTAGGGGTAATGCTCCAGACAAATCTAAGTCATTACACATAATCAAGGGCAATAGCTCTAAAAAATGCATGCAAGAGGCATTGTTTTTATGCACAGGACTTCTCCTAAATGAGATCTACCAGCCTTTGAAGTTTTGGGTTGATAGCATTTATACTTTAGGAGATGTTCTCAGGAAATTGTTAAGTGACGGAATGATAGCAAGCCGGTAGGACAGAGACCATTACCATATGCCCCTTCTCTGAAACTGCGTGGTATAATAATCACAAACTTGATTAGTGACTATCCGGCTAGCCTTTATTTAAGGGCTCTCTATTTGTGACCTGGAACCTGTGGTTTGAGCTCCATCATCGTCAGGTATTTTTATGAGCAAAATATTGAATAGCCAGTCCCAGTTCACACAGCTGTTAAATTGGGTAAGAATGGGTTTTAACTACTGCCTCACTCTCAGGGACTTGAAAACATCAGGTTTGAGTGTTCGAGAGCAACTTTATCAGCTTAAGCTTTCATCGCAATCAAACTAAAAATCATTAGTAGAAACTACAAACCTGGTCAGGCTGTACCAAGTCTGGAGGTGTTCCATCTATATCTTTTTGGCAAAGCTTCAGGAACACATCTTCTAAGCTCTAAAAATATTGAATAAAACCTCTAAATTATAAAATGAAAAAAAGAGGACCATGATGGTCCTATATCGCTCACCTTCGTCTCTTTGACTTCTCCCTTAGCAAAATTAAATACTTGAAAGATCATTAAATGATCATTAAATTTTTCAAAGAAAAACATAACTCTATTTCTATGATCGCTGCATAAATTAACTATCCTTTTCTAAACATGTTTCATGGGACCTGGCCAACATTCTGACCAAGTTTCATAAAGATTGGGCAATATCTGTGGCCTCTAAAAAGAAAATAGTCATTTAGGCCCCTTTTCCCGTGATATGACATGGATCTTTCCAATTTTAAATAGGCTTCATCCTTGTGACCTAGCCATTATTCTGATAATGTTTCATGAAAAATTGAATTGTATTTGTGGCTTCTAGAGCATAAACAAAAATTTGTCATTAAGGCCCCTTTTCCCGTGATATGGCACGGATCCTTCCCATTTTCAAAAGAATTCATCTTTCTAAAATGGCCAACATTCTGACCAAATTTCATAAAGATTTGGCCATATTTGTGGTCTAGAGTGTAAACAAAAAATTGTCATTAAGGCCCCTTATCCTGTAATATGGCACAGATCCTTCCCATTTTTGATAGGGATCATCCTCGTGGCTTGGCCAGCCTTCTGACCAAATTTCATAAAGATTGAGCCATATTTGTGGCCTCTACAGTGTAAACAAGAAAATTGTCATTATGGCCCCTTTTCCCGTGATATGGCACGGATCCTTCCCATTTTCAATAGGGTTCATCCTTGTGACCTAGCCAACATTGTGACCAAGTTTCATGAAGATTGGGCCATATTTGTGGTCTGTAGAGTGTAAACAAATAAATTGTCATTAAGGCCCCTTTTCCCGTGATATGGCACAGATCCTTCCCATTTTTGATAGGGATCATCCTTGTGGCTTGGCCAACCTTCTGACCAAATTTCATAAAGATTGGGCCATATTTGTGGCCTCTAGAGTGTAAACAAGAAAATTGTCATTATGGCTCCTTTTCCCGTGATATGGCACGGATCCTTCCCATTTTCGTTAGGGTTCATCCTTGTGACCTGGCCAATATTCTGACCAAGTTTCATGAAGATTGGGCCATATTTGTGGCCTCTAGAGTGTAAACACTTAAATTGTTGATGCTGGACGACAAACGGACGGATGTACGACAGATGACGCACGACACACGACGGACATTCAATGATCACAAAAGCTCACCTTGAGTACGATGTGCGCAGGTGAGCTAAAAAAAGAGGACCATGATGGTTCTAGATTGCTCACCTGTGTCTCATTGACCCCCGGGACATCACATTAATTCAATAGGCAGATATCAAAAAGGAGATAATTTCTACATAAGATCAATACCATGGAATGTTTTCAGCCAAAAGCAAGACAGGTATGCCTTTTTGCTCTTTGATTCTATGTGAAACAGGATGCACACGGGTGGAGCCCAAATGTGACCCCAGGGTCTTGATATGAACAAACTTGGCAGAGGTCCATTAGATGATGCTACAAACTAAATATGAAAGCTGTCTGCCTTCTGGTTTTGGAGAAGAAGATTTTTGAAGATAATCCTATTTTCTCTCATCATGCTCAGATGAGCTAAAAGGGATGCGCCTGGGTCGAGCCCAAATATGACCCCAGGGTCTTGATATAAACAAACTTGGTAGGGGCCCACTAGTTGATCCTACATACCAAATTTGAAAGCTGTGTGCCCTCTGGTTACCGAAAAGAAGATTTTAAAAGATTTTCGCTCTTTGATTCTATGTAAAAAGGGTTGGGCCAGGCTGGAGCTCAAATATAATCCTAGGGTCTTGATATGAATAAACTTGGTAGAAGTCCACTAGATGATGCTACATACCAAATATGAAAGCTGTCTGCCTTCTGGTTTCAGAGAAGAAGGTTTTTGAAGATTTTCATTTTTTTACACCTCGTGCTCAGAAGAGCTAAAAGGGATGCGCCCGGACAAAGCCCAAATATGACCCCAGGGTCTTAACATGAACAAACTTGGTAGAGGCACATTAGGTGATGCTACATACCAAATATGAAAGCTGTCTGCCATCTGGTTACAGAGAAGAAGATTTTAAAGATTTTTGCTCTTTTAGCCCAGGGTCTTGACCCCAGGGTCTTGATAAGAACACATTTGGTCCACTAGATGATGCTTCATACAAAATATAAAAGCTGTCTGCCTTCTGGTTTCAGAGAAGAAGATTTTTAAAGATTTTCCTATTTTCACCCTTTTTGTTAAGGCTAAAGGGAAAAGTTAAGGGTGGATTTCATTTATTTGAACAACTTTGGTAGAGCTTGACCCAAGGAACATCCCTGCCAAATTTCATGAAGATTGGCCCACTGGTTTAGGGGGAGAAGATGTTTAAAGAAATTGTGGACGACGCACAACAATCGCCGGACGTAGGAATTGGACATTGTACAATCACAATAGCTCACCTTGAGCACTTTGTACTCAGGTGAGCTACAAATAACACATCTTTTTGCACCACAAAAATCCATTCCATAGGATTAGTATTATTGCAATCTATTTACTAAGCAAAGCTCATTTCAACTAGATGATTGACCATAGACAACTGCTGTCCAGTTCCACCATCAACCCCACCTTTACCATTAATAAAGACTCTATTTACAATATTAAACTTTGACCTTGGAAGAATCTAAGAATTCATTACAGATCTCACATTACTAGCTGAACAGATTATGTTGAGCAAACTATGTTGAAATCCATCAATTTGTGTTGTAGCTCGATTTCTAAATATAACCTCGAGTACTAACATTGACCATGCAACTATCAAAAGTTTCCTTTCAAATAGCACATCCACTTGTGAAGAAGAATTATTAAACCAAGTATTCTTTTTAAAAATCCTTCCATGAATGAAGAAGATATGCTCTGGATAAGCTCAATTTCTGAGCTTGACCTTGAGATCTGACCTTGACCTTGGAGCCATAAAAAATACATCTACTCATGAAGAAGAAAAATTGTGTGGACTAATTTCAAAGTCTATCTGTAGGAGAAATGCTAAATGTCTGACACATCAAGCCATAAAAATATCTTATGACCTCTTTCAAAATAAATAAGTATACATACATTCATCCTGTATTTTTTTATAATATCATTGGGAACATCTTCAGCAAGAATTCGTCCATTTCTCATGAACCCAACCTGTAATATTAAATCAATTTGTTAACTTTGATAGAAAAAAAGTGCTACAAAAATGATATCTTGCAATATAATCTTTATACGCGATTTAAACTTTATTTATTTCTCAGGCTTTTTTTATGGCTCTTATTTTCAGAGCATCTACATCTAAGATTTTTCCAAAGATTTCACTCATTAAGCTACTTTTGACATTTTCTTAGGGTGTCAACAAGTGCTGTTGTAAACAGACATATACTGTACAAGGGTCATCTACGAAAAAGTGAGACTGGTTCTATATCTCCAAAACTAATTAAGATATTAAAACAAAATTTTACATGCATGTACATTATTTTCTCTTGTATGTATTTTTCATATCAACTTATATGTTGCCATGATGTTGTGTTGATGGCATCACAATCAACACAAAGGATGACATCATGACGTGAATTATGGCTAGATGAATATCAAACTAACAGAAATATACATACTTTAAGTGTTTAATTCCAGAATATTGAAAAAACAAGAGGGCCGTTGGCCCTGGGTCGCTCACCTGAGAAAAAAGCTTCATTACCTAGGTATGTCCATGCAACCACAGAAAAAGAGATTTTCACTTATTCAATCAGATAACATTTGAAATAATCCACGCCCCTGCTCCTCCCCTGGTCATTATTTATTTAAGCTTTTTTCATAGAAGGTCTGTGATCAGCAAATCTATGCCAGATATACAGGCTGAGCCTGAGACTTTTACAGTTTTCTTTAATGAGTTGAATAATCCATGTCAAATATAAAGGCCGTAGGGATTCAAAATTCTCAACAAAGCACCCCCCCTCCCCCAAGATGCTCTGCACTTGGTGAATCTACAGTCATGATTTTAGCTAATTCAATTAATGTCCATATGCTGATCATCCATACCAATTTTCAAGTCTGTAGGACTCATGGTTCATTAGAAGAAGTTTAAAGATTTCAAAAATGATCCAAAGTACTACCCCCTCCCCAAGACACTCAGCACCTGGTGACCCAACAGTTCTGATTTTAGCTATTTTTATTAATGTCCATATATTGATCACCAATAACAATTTTCAAGTCTGTAGGGTTCCTGATCCAGGAGAAGCATAAATTTAAAGATTTCAAAAATGATTCAAAATACTACCCCCTCCCCAAGACACTCAGCACCTGGTGACCCTACAGTCATGATTTTAGCTATTTTTATTAATGTCAATATATTGATCACCCATTACAATTTTCAAGTCTGTAGGGTTTCTGATCCAGAAGAAGAATAAGGTTAAAGATTTCAAAATTGATCCAAAGTACTACCCCCTCCCCCCTAATGCTCCGCATCTGGCGACCCTACATTCATGATTTTAGCTATTTAATTTTAGATCCATATGCTTATCATCCATGCCAATATTGAAGTCTATAGGGCTCCTGGTTCATTAGAAGATGAAGGTTAATGTTACAAAATTTTCACAAAAGTACTACCCCCTCCCCCCATGTGCCCTGCACCTGGTGGCATTACAGTCATGATTTTAGCTATTTTTATTAAGGTCTATGAGCTAATCCTCCATGCCAATTTTCAAGTCTGTAGGGCTTGTGGTTCAGAAGAAGAAGAAGGTTAAAGATTACAAAATTTTCACAAAAGTACTACCCTCTCCCCCCTGATGCTCCGCACCTGGTGAATCTACAGTCATGATTTTAGCAATTTATATAAAGGTCCATATGCTGATCATCCATGCCAATATTCAAATCTGTCAGGCTCCTGGTTCAGAAGAAGATGAAGGTAAAAGATTACAAAATTTTCACAAAAGTACTCCCCCCTCCCCCCTGGTGCTCCGCACCTGGCAACCCAACAGACATTATTTTAGCTATTTTTATTAAGGTCTATGAGCTGGTCCTCCATGCCAAGTTTCAAGTCTGTAGGGCTCGTGGTTCAGAAGAAGAAGAAGGTTAAAGATTACAAAATTTTCACAAAAGTACTACCCTCTCCCCCCTGATGCTCCGCACCTGGTGATTCTACAGTCATGATTTTAGCTATTTATATTAAGGTCCATATGCTGATCATCCATGCCAATTTTCAAGTCTGTAGGGCTCCTGGTTCCGAAGAAGAAGAAACTTAAAGATTACAAAATTTACCCAAAGTACTACCCCCTCCCCCATGGTGCTCCGCACCTGGTGGCCCAAAAGTTATAATTTTAGCTATTTTTATTCAGGTCTATGAGCTGATCCTTCATGCCAAGTTTCAAGTCTGTAGGGCTTGTGGTTCATCAGAAGAAGAAGGTTAAAGATTACAAAATTTTCACAAAAGTACTACCCTCTCCCCCCCTGATGCTCCGCACCTGGTGAATCTACAGTCATGATTTTAGCTATTTATATAAAGCTCCATATGCTGATCCTCCATGCCAATTTTCAAGTCTGTAGGGCTCCTGGTTCCGAAGAAGAAGAAACTTAAAGATAACAAAATTTACCCAAAGTACTACCCCCTCCCCCCTGGTGCTCCGCACCTGGTGGCCCAAAAGTTATAATTTTAGCTATTTTTATTCAGGTCTATGAACTGATCATCCATGCCAAGTTTTAAGTCTGTAGGACTACTGGTTGAGAAGAAGAAGAATTTTTAAGATTTTCTTAAATTTCACCTTTTGTTGCCATAGCAACCAGAGTTTTTCATGGATTTCAATTCTTTTAGCTATTTTTGAAGGGGACCACCTAAGCAACATTTCTGTAAAATTTGGAGTTAATTGGCCCAGTAGTTTAGGAGGAGATGTCGTTTAAAGAAATTGTTGACGGACGCCGGACGACGGACGACGACCGACGACCGACGTCCGACGACCGACGGACGGACGCCGGACGAAAGGTGATCACAATAGCTCACATGAGCACTACATGCTCAGGTGAGCTAAAAATTGAAAGGCTGTTTTGCAATGAATGTTATGCAGGGATAAAGTAATTTCTCTCTACCTTATTTCTAGTGATTACTTTTTACATCAGTGAATAAAGGAATTTTAACAAAAATATTCCTTTTTGCCTAATTTTGATCACAAGGACATTATATTTTAAAGAAAATATTTGCATTTTCAAATTTGATCAAAATATATTTGTTAAAGATACTGTTTTATATCTTAAAGAAAGATATCTAATACAAAAAAATCTGTTTTCAAAATTTAAAAGTACATCACTGTAGAATGACAGTGGCTGTGACAGTGGCTCTGATAAAAGGAGATATTTATTAAGAAATTTCTTTCGAAAAATTTTATCATTTATGAACATTTATCAAGGTAGATTTTAGTGAAATAACAAAACTAGGTTGTTTGATTTTAAGTTTTTTCAGCATCAAAACATCAAGGGGTAAACACGACCATAATGACAAATCATCTCCTTTTGTTGATTAGCAACAACGGTTCTATTCAATGTATAACAAATGGGGTGCCAAATATTGAAGAAGATTTAAAACCAAACTATAGTGGAACAATAATCTTATATATATGAACTTGTTGGTATTTCAGCATAAGTCTCACTTTTTATTGGATGACCCTCATAATGATAGCGTATATGATGATTTTCGTAGTAAATTTTCATTAGGTCCCTTTTCCTGTGAGGCTTGACAAATCAGATCAATTTTCCAAAAGAACTTGAAACAGTTCAATCATTCTAAGCAAGTTTGAAGATATTTAGTTGAAAACAGTGAAATCTATAATGTTAATGAGGATGTTCTAATCAAGGTTTTTTTGAGGTTCCTTTCCCATCAATAATGGTCTAACTTGAGGGCCAGAATGTCTTTCAACCACTCAGATGAATTCTAATTCTTTGACTGATGTCACCAAAGTATCATTCGAAGTTTCATTTAAGAACGCTAAATACTCAAGGAGATGTTTATGAAAGAATTGAAAATGAAACAAAAGTACTGCCTACAGGTGCCTACCCTTGGCTGTAGGGTGCTAGATAGTGAATAAAAAATCCAAAAGGGGGCATAATTTGCACAAAATGTGTCTACAATTACCCCCCTTGATAGTACATGTTTCTCTTTTGATAGTGAACATATGTACCAAATTTCAAGTGAATGCCTTCAGTAGAACCAGAGATATTACAAAATGTCAAAGTTTTTGCATCACAACATTGCCAAGGCTATAGAAATACCTCAGGTTTTCTCTGAAACAGCTGAGCTTAAAATGCCCTGGCCTTCCTAATTTCTTTCATATTACTTATTCTATTAATTATTTCAACACAATTTTTTTGAAAGGATCACCCAAGGTACATTTTGCCCATGTTTCAATTAAATCAGCTCTGCAGTTTAGTAGAGTTATTCAAAGACAACTAGAACTGTCGCAGAGCGGACTCATACCCCCCACTAGGGCATTGTCCTACCGGGGCTATGTCCCAGTCTAAGTGCCTTAAGTACATGATTTTTTTTGCAACATTATAACAACAAGATGATGTTACTTACCAAATTTGGTAACTCCCCTTATGGTAACTGAGTTGAGAAATTTTAAATTTTGACTACCTTCCTCCCCCCCTCCTTAAAAACTTCAATGTGGCATAACTCTGAAACTAATGACTGGATCAGGCTGAAAATTGCAGGTGCACAACTTCATATGATAGGATTACTTACGGAATTTAGTAACTCCCCTAAAAGTAACTGAATTTTGCAAATTTAGATTTGGACTACTCCCCCCCCCCTCCTTAAAAAGTTCAAAGTGCCATAACTCTGAAACTAATAACTGGATCAGGATAAAAATTGCAGGTGCACAACTTCATATGATGGAAAACAACCTGATAAAATTTCAGCAAAATTAGTCCAAAACTGTGGGAGGAGAAGAGGACACAAAATTTGGACTTCTTCCCCCCTCCTTAAAAAGTTTAAAGTGTCATAACTCTTAAACTAATGACTGGATAGGATGAAAATTGCAGGTGCACAACTTCATATGATGAGAAAGAATCTGATAAAATTTCAGCAAAATTGGTCCAAAACTGTGGGAGAAGAAGAGGACACAAAATTTGGACTACTCCCCCCCCCCCCCCCCTCAATAAAAAGTTCAAAGTGCCATAACTCTGAAGCTAATGACTGGATCAGGATGAAAATTGCAGGTGCACAACTTCATATGCTAGGAAACAACCTGATAAAATTTCAGCAAAATTGGTCACAAACTGTGGGTGGAGAAGAGGACACAAAATTATGCCTACGGACGGACGGACAGACAGACAGACGGACGGACGGAGGGACGGACAACCTGATTCCAGTATACCCCCCATAACTTCGTTGTGGGGGGTATAAAAACTGCCCAGCCCTTCCACACCCATATCAATGAATTTCACAAAATATTCTTTGCAAAGAGCCACCCAAGGAACATTCTGGCAAAATAATGTAGAAATTGGTCAAGTGATTAAGAAGGAGATGTGATTCAAAGGAATAACTAGAAAGCCATGAATGGCTTGTGTCGATCCACAGGCTTGAAATTCTTGTAAAAACAAATAAATGTTTTGACTAGCCTTTTAGATATTTGGGTTTACTGATGTTGAAAATGATTTTCAATGTTTCAACTATATAACAAATAGAGAAATGACCTCCACTCTTAAAAGACATATTTTTCATCAAATCAAAATAATTTTTGGCTGCATGATAATGGGTCACCCAAAGATCATACCAAAAATGTTTGATCGATCAGTTACATTCTGACAAAATGATTTTCAAAGTTTCCACTATTTAACATATTGAGAAATGACCTCCGCCCATAAAATACATATTTTTCATCCAATCAAAATAATTTTGGTACACTGATAAAGGGTCACTCAAGGATCATTCCAGTGAAATTTGGTTGATATCCAAAAATTTGATTCTGAGAAAATGATTTTCAAATTATCCACTATATAACATATAGAGAAATGACCTCTGCCCATAAAATGCATATTTTCCATCCGATCACAATGATTTTTTGTAGACTGATAAAGGGTCACTCAAGAATCATTCCAGTGAAATTTGGTTGATATCCATCAATTACATTCTGAGAAAATGATTTTCAAAGTTTCCACAATACAACATATAGAGAATTGAGCTCCGCCCATAAAATGCATATTTTCCATCCGATCACAATGATTTTTTGTAGACTGACAAAGGGCTACTGAAGAATCATTCCAGTGAAATTTGGTTGATATCCATCAGTTACATTCTGAGAAAATGAATTTCAAAATATCCACTAAATAAAATATAGAGAATTGACCTCCGCCCATAAAATATTTTCCATCCCATCACAATGATTTTTGTAGACTGATAAAGGGTCACCCAAGGATCATTCATGTAAAATTTAATTGGTATCCATTGATTAGAATCTGAGAAAACTCACTTTTTACCATATTTGGAAATTAGCCACGCTCATTAAATCCATGTTTTTCACTGGATCAAAATTGCTTGAACAACTTTGAAAGAGGGTCACCCAAGGATCATTCCTGTGAAGTTTAGTTGAAATTATCCAGTAGTTTCTGAGGAGAAGATTTTTGAAGAAAAGTTTACGACCGGACGCCTGCACGCACAGACGGACGCATGACGGACACAACGCCATGACAATAGCCATAGTGGCTTTCAGCCAGTGGAGCTAAAAATGACAAAAGCCCCACCCTAGGCCTGCCATGCACATATTATGAGACAATAAAAAGTTTGTGAACATTTTGGGGACAGGGTCATCCATGGAACATTCTGGCAAATTTCATTGAAATTTGCCCTTTGGTTTGGGAGATGTTATTCAAGGATATCTTACAAGAGTGACAAGAGAACCTAAATGGTCCTGGATTGCTCACCTGAGTCTCTTTGACCCTCTGATCATCACATAAATTAAATAGGCAGTTAACAAGGAGATAATATCCGAACACGATCAATACCACCTAATGTTTTCATTAAAGAATAAAAGATATATGCATAGCCCTTACATGAACATATGGGCATGTTATGAACAAACTTCATGAAATACAATCAAATGAGACTATCATGAAAAGTTCCTGCCTTCTAGTTTCAGAGAACAAGTTTTTGTGATTTTCTCCCTCATGTCTATGGAAAATAGAGTTTTGTTCATTCAGTGCATAACTAATTTATTTATCATGGGATTTTAAAGATATTTAGCACAGTTTATACCCTTGATAAGCTAAAAATTATTTTGAAATGAACTTTTTAATAAGTTCGAGTTCAAGGTCAAATTTCAAGGTCAAATGTCAAAATATGAGTAGTATAGGCTATTAGGTATTTATCTATGTTATGTTATTGTAGATCCTAAAGTGATTTGACAAAAGAGCCTCCTTACGTCAGCAAAAATGAAATACAAGAAAAAAATGTGATATGTCCAGGCTAAAGGTCACACATCAAGGTCAAAGGTCAAAATAAGCACGAATAAAACTTAACAAAAACATTTTTCCTTAATTTATTGACAGACTTTAACAATATTTGGCACAGATATTACCAATCACATGTACACAAATATTTGAAATGAATTTAGTGATATGTTGAAGTTCAAGGTCACATGTGAAGGTCAATTTTCAAAATGAGCATAAATCCGGCTTCACAAGTGCATTATTCATTCATCTATTGACATACAATCACAATATTTGACACGGTATATACCCACCTCAAGCAAAAAATATTTTGCAATGAATTTAGTCATAACTTGAAGTTGTGGTGGGTATCAGCTGTGTGAAATACTGTTGAAATATGTCAATAAATAAATGAGTAATGCACTTTTCAAGCTGAATTTGTGCTTATCTTTAACTTTGACCTTCATATGTGACCTTGAACTTCAACATATCACTAAATATATTGCAAAATAATTTTGCACATGTGATTGGTAATATCTGTGCCAAAAATTGGAAATGAAAACGATCCTTATGATGGACTGATTGTTCTGATCAAGGTTGAATGCACTGACAGATGGACAGATGCACAATGCACATAGCCTTTGGCCAGTGGACTGAAAAACTGTGGACTCAAGAGCGTTAACAAGCAAAAGTCAACAAATTGTCAGACAACTTGATGGACAGATGGACGGACGCCGCTGGACGGAAAAAAATGGTGTTGCAATTAAAATACCACTCCTCATGCTGCTCATATTCATGTACAAGTGCAAATTGTACTTTTGCAAACAATTTCTAAAGCCGGTTCATTGAAATTGACTCAGTCATTCAGGACAAGAAGACATTTTAACAAGAGGGCTGTTGGCCCTGGGTCGGTCACCTGAGAAAAAAGCTTCATTACCTAGGTATGTCCATGCAACCACAGAAAAAGAGATTTTCACTTATTCAATCAGATAACATTTGAAATAATCCTTCCCCCCCCCCCCCTCTGCTCCTCCCCTGGTCATTATTTATTTAAGCTTTTTTCATAAAAGGTGTGTGATCAGCTAATCTATGCCAGATATACAGGCTGAGTCTGAGACTTTTAAAGTTTTCTTTAATGAGTTGATCAATCCATGTCAAATATAAAGGCTGTAGGGATTCAAAATTCTCAACAAAGCACTCCCCCCTCCCCCAAGATGCTCTGCACCTGGTAAATCTACAGCCATGATTTAAGCTAATTCAATTAATGTCAATATATTGATCACCCATGAAAATTTTCAAGTCTGTAGGGTTTTTGATCCAGGAGAAGTATAAGGTTAATGATTTCAAAATTGATCCAAAGTACTACCACCTCCCCCTAATGCTCCGCATCTGGTGGCCCTACATTCATGATTTTAGCTATTTTATTTTAGATCCATTTGCTTATCATCCATGCCAATATTGAAGTCTGTAGGGGACCTGGTTCATTAGAAGATGAACGTTAAAGTTATAGAATTTTTACAAAAGTACTACCCCCTCCCCCTGGTGCTCCGCACCTTGTGTCATAACAGTCATGATTTTAGCTATTTTCATTAAGGTCTATGATCTGATCCTCCACGCCAATTTTCAAGTCTGTAGGGCTTGTGGTTCAGAAGAAGAAGAAGGTTAAAGATTACAAAATTTAACCAAAGTACTACCCCCTCCCCCCTGGTGCTCCGCACCTGGTGGCCAAACATATATGATTTTAGCTATTTTTATTAAGGTCTTTGAGCTGATCATCCATGCCAAATTTCAAGGCTGTAGGGCTGCTTGTTCAGAAGAAGAAGAATTTTAAAGATTTTCTTAAATTTTTAACTTTGGTTGCCATAGCAACCAGAGTTTTTCACCGATTTCAATTCTTTTAGCAATTCTTAAAGGGGATCACCTAAGGAACATTTCTGCAAAGTTTGGTTTAAATTGGCCATGTAGTTTAGGAGGAGATGTCATTTAAAGAAATTGTTGACGGACGACAGATGACTGATGACAGACGCCCGACGGACGCCGGACAAAAGGTGATCACAATAGCTCACATGAGCATGTTGTGCACAGGTGAGCTAATAAAGTTGATGATGGACAATAACAGATGAATGACAGACTCATGGCACTCATTAAGGTTCATGTAAAGAGTTTGAGACCCAATATTTAGGGCACTTCATTAGCCAAGAAAAAGCACTATGTCCAGGTATATTATATATCAAAATGAAGCTATTCGTGAGCACAATCAGTTAGGCAACATAAGACCCCCATAGCTATGGGGGTATAGCCAAAACATTGTGGAAAAGGGTCATTTTGTACAGAACAAGCAACTGCATAACGGTTGCATAAAATTGCCCCGTATTTTAACAAGGTACAGTCTGAAGTACCATCCAGGTAGTGCTACAACCATTGATATAAAACTCAGTCTCAAAAGGCTCTTTTGAAACAACAAATTTCCATTTATGATGTCAACATACTTGTCAAACCGGTTTGGTCTGTTTTCAAAATAGATGTAAGGTATGGTGCAACATCACACCATAATATTGTGAAATATTTTCTGCGATTTATTTCAAATTATAGTTTTTTTTAATTCAATAATCTACAATATAAATATATATTTATCATTCTGTGAAATAGAAATTGATATATTGCTAAACAACCTTACAGTTATATAAACAATAAATGTCTATTTATGTTGTGATAACACACCATACCCTAAAAAGATCTACACGTTTACAAAATTAGAATGACATATATGACATATGTGTTTATAAAATAAGTCAAAATAAATTGCTTGCATAACTACGTTTTGGGGCTGAGTTTTATACCAATGGTTGTAGCACTACCTGGATGGTACTTTAGGCTAGACTAATATGAGCCAATTTTATCCAACAGTCATGCACTTGCTTGTTCTGTACAAAATGACCCTTTTCCACAATGTTTTGGCTATACCACTATAGTTATAACAGACTTATGTTTTTCAACTGATTGTGCTCATAAATGGCTTCATCATAATATTCTTGGACACACTGCTTTTTCTTGGCAAATGAATGCCCTTAAAATTGGGTCTCAAACACTTTACATGAACCTTAAAGCTCACATTGAGTATTTTGTGCTAAGGTGAGCTAAAAATGCAGATTTTATGGTGAAATACAGCACTTATGGAACAGCCTTCGTCTCATATGCTTTGATGACTTGTATGGAAGTAACTTTAATGTTTTGTATCTCAAAAAAGCCCCTCTGTCTAGAGTGCTAACAAATCTCAAAATGTTTGATATATGTATTCAGCCAGTCACCAAAATTCCATGTGGGGTAGGGAAAATTAATTTCTATATGCATAAACTTACTTGAATTAAATGGTAAAGTATCTTACTTCAATATAACATCTCACTGGATTATTTTTTCAAACTAGAAAGCCATGAATGGCTTGAGTCACTCCACAGGCTTGAAATTCTTGTAATAGCGATTCAAAGTTAAGACTAGATTTTTAGATATTTTTGGTCCTACTGATGTTGAAAATGATTTTCAAAGTTTACACTATATAACATATTGAGAAATGACCTTTACCCACAGAATACATATTTTTCATCCGATCACAATATTTTTTTGTAAACTGAGAAAGGGTCACTCAAGGATCATTCCAGTGAAATTTGGTTGATATCCATCAATTACATTCTGAGAAAATGATTTTCAAAGTTTCCACTATATAGCATAAAGAGAAATGACTTCCGCCCATAAAATATATATTTTTCATCCACGCAGAATTATTTTTGGTAGACTGATAAACGGTCCCTCACCCATTAAATCCAGTGGCCTTGGCCATTGGAGCTAAAAAAACTATATAGGGCTCTACACTTACTCAGCAACAGAATAATGGGTAAAAGAAGACAATATTTTTTTCCTTTTGAATTTAACGTTTTAGGTACCCTCTTTATATCCGATTATATTTTTGTGGGTGTGCTTAAAGTACATTTCTTACAAAAGCTAACTTGCTACACTACTAACACCTTGTAAAATGTTGCCATGAGCTTTCAAAAAAAAAAGATCTACAACATTCGGAGGGCAGGGGAAAACAAAGCTCCTTCTGGTTCATGGTCTATAGAAACATTATAAAATGTTAGGTACGGGTAAAGAATTGCAGGGTTTTGTTAAATTTAGATACCTTGTCAGCTTGTCTTGCTTCTTCAATATAGTGAGTTGTTAGTATAATGGTTGTCCTATTTTCTGAGTGAGTTGTGATGTTGATAAGATGGTCCCAGATTCTGAAATATATCATACAACATCAGAACTATGTCTAATATATTGAAATGAAGTTCACTGATTCATGTCCTTGTTATAATTGGAAAAAAGGTTTGGGCTCTGAATTGCCTTTCCCAAGGTTGTACCAACATGACTTTGAGGGCAGTTTAGATGAAGCCCACAACCTCTAACTTCTCTTGGATCAGTAGTCAAATGCCACAATATAATCTTGGTCCCATCTGAGTATCAATCCCATTTATACTATGTACACTACCAAGGGTTGAAATGCCTCTTTCATCATTGATTTTCTGAATCTAGAATGTTTATTCATCTTAAGATATTCATCTTTAACATCTAATAAACCTATGCTGGATCCAATATCTTTTTCACATATTTGTTTTCTCATTTATACCTAGTCCCTATTTCTGAAAAATATCATTCTTGTACAGTCTAGTTTGTCATAAGTCAAACATATATACATGAGTCACTATGTGCAGCAGCATGGGCTTATCCAAGTCCTAACTTTGCACTCATATGATTTTTTTTAAACATCACACTCATATGTAACCAATGTAAAATTCAAAGCTAGCTGCATTCAATACCAACCTTTCTCTCAACAAGGGATCTACCCCTACAGTGGGTTCATCTAGAATTAATAGTTCTGGTTCATGTAGTAAGGCAACAGCAAATGAGACTCTTCTCTTCTGACCACCACTGTAATCAATTATGAAAGATGTTTAAACAGAGTTCTATGTAGGTGGGATGTTATGTCATATGGCTTCTAAAGTGTCTTCAAGGTTTTTCTAAGATTTGACCCCTTGACCCCATTTTTGACCCCACTTAATCTGATTTCAAACTTGACCTAGATTGATATATCAAGATATCCATTCTGACCAATCTTCAGGTTGATTGGGCTCTCAAGTGTCTACAATGTTTTTGTCATATTTGACCTTTAGTTTTTGACCCCACTTGACACAATTTTCAACTTGACCTAGATTTCATTAAAACAATTAATCTGACCAATTTTCAGGTTGATTGAGAAAAAATATGGCCTCTAGAATGTCTACAAGGTTTTTCTAAGATTTGACCTATTTCAGGTTTATTCTAGAGTGCCTACAAGGTAATTGCTGACAACACATGAGGCAGGACAGACGATGGACAACTGACTACGGACATCACACAACCCCAAAATCTCACCTTAAGCACTTTGTGCTCAGGTGAGCTCATAAAACAAGAGGCCCAAGAGGGCATGTATCACTCAGCAAATTTCCGACCAATCAAGATTAAAATTCTTTAGAAAGTTTTCATCAAGTAAATTTGTAAGATAATCATTAAAAGTCAAAGTTCATAAAACCATAATAATTTGCGCAGAGCTACATTACCAGGGTCATTATGTACAAAATTAATGTTAATCTATTCAAGCATGAAGAGTATACTAGTAATAATAACATGGAATCTATCATTAAGTCCCTTTTTCTGTGACATGGAATTATATCACCATGCAGCTATAGTACAAGCATAGTCAAATAATAAGTAGTAACATAGAAGAAGATTTTTTTCATTTTTTAACAGATGGGTCTATTTTTTGGTGACTCGCCAGCACATAGAGCCCATGGTATTAGCTTAACCATTCTTTAACAAAGAATTATGAAATGGCATATATAAAGCGTATCATTCTTGTGAAGTTTGGTTGATATCTGACCAGTTGTTTCAGAGAAGAAGATTTCCTTATACATTTCATCAAATGATTCTGTGACTCAACATCCCATAGAGCCCATGTTATGAGTCCAAACCAGAATTTGACTAAGATATGTGAAAGAGCATGTTCTGGCTAACAGTCTTGTGAAGTTTGGTTAAATTCTGAGCAGTAGTAATAGAGAAGAACTAAGAAATCTGAAAGAGCATGTCCAAGGATCATTCTTGTGAAATCTGGTTGAATTCTGATCAGTTGTTTGAGAGGAGATGTTTAAAGTACAACAGGCAAAAGAGGACATGAATCGCTCCACTGGCTAAAACAATTCAAGACTTGAAAGAAATATTGAAAATAGAAGGTAATGAAAGTCACCATCATTCAGAAGGAATTCTGACTTTTTCAAAATTGATACCTAATTACAAACTATCAGAAGAGGACACATATGACTAATATGTAAAATTATATGAAAGAAGACTATTTATAAATCACTATAAAAAAATCACACTTATTTAACTCAAATTATTAAATAAATCTTATTTCACCCATTACCTGATAATTTTAACTTTTGATCTGAATTCCAAAAAGTCCTAGCAGACTACAAAGAAACAAGAGGGCCAGAACGGTCCTGAACTGCTCACCTGAAATTTATAAGTCAATTGGATCTCATCCAAAAACTTTCTGGCAAAGTTTCATTTCCATTTGCCTTATTTGTGAAGAGGGTATGTTATTCCAAGAATTTAAAGTTATAATAGACCCTGCCAATACTGAGGAGACTCAAAATAAGCCTGCCCTGCCACACCCAAATGAATGGGCCAATCAAAATTTCGCAAATAAGGAACATTCTGGTAAAGTTTTGCTGAAATTGGCCCAGTAATCAGGAGGAGATGTTCTTCAAAGATTTCAGGCTCAAAATACAAGGGTTGTTCAAATTTTACCTAAATTAGGTCAATTAATCATAAGTGATAAAGCAATATGCAAAAAAAGTATATTCAAATCAACGGGACTTTTTATATCATCAAACATGCCAAAAACTGAAGCAAAAGAACAATTTATATTGAGTTCACAAGCAAACAAAAATGCATAGGTATGGGTGCTGGCCCACAGTACATGAAGTTGCCAACGTTGTCGAAAATTAAGACAATTGCTGTTGTGCAATTTAGCTTGTCACAGCTCTTTATTCATGGACAAAGGAGGACTTTAATCGTCATGTCTTAAAGATGTGTATTTTACAGTTTGTATAGTAGAAAAAATCAAGTGGCAAGAAAGAAAAATTATCAGAAAGGGCCTACTTAGTAATCGCCTATATCTTCCAAAGACTTGGCAATTGACGTCCCTACAGTTACCTGAATAAGCTTCTTTCTGTCCATTCTTCCTCTATATTTTCCATTAATTTCAAGAGCATCGAAGCTACATCTTTGAAAAGAAAGTATTTGGGATAATGAACCATTCCTTTTCAACATTACAGGCTTTTAAATCCTGTCTTTTCGTTTTTCTTTTTAATTTCAGAAAAAAATAGTACAGGCCAAAACTCCAAGCAATCAAGTGACGTCATCTAGAATGTGTCAAATGGTCAGCCTGCCACTATTAAAAAGTGTCTTATCAAAAAATTCTATGGTCAAACTCAGTGTTGTGCCTAGGTCAGAATTTTGGGTGGACACAGGTGTCCCCCTACCTAAATTTCAAGGGGACATTGGGAAATTTTGGGGGACAAACTAAAACAACTATATCTACCTTCTAATTTGAGTATGATTTTCTGTCCTTGCTGGATTTCCATAGCTTCAATACTTGTTTCAAGTCAATTCTTTTGGAAATTTCGTTCCTTCCCTTTTTTGTGGAAGAAGATGACTGGGTCATGTCGCTGTCTGCATCGGCAGACGTAGACGGTGCTGGATAGGAGGTTTCACAGCCGTCTCCGTCGATTCAGCGTCGTCTGCTAGTTTTCTACTTTTCCCGAACATAAAGTCAGTCAAGTGCATTTGTCGTTTTGCCATTTTAAATTTAGTAACAATTTTAAGACTGGTTCTCGTTATTCTATATTAAAATCGGCTGACTCGACTGGTTATTTTTTGGGTCACAGTCAAGTTTTTGAAAGTGCGCTAATTACGCAACCGGTTCACATTATTTGACATCAAAATCTGCAAAATTGAATGGTAAATTTCGGTCCACAGTCAATCTTTTATGGGTGCATTGGGCCAACTTATTTCACGCCCAGCCGGGACCCGTTTGTCAGCTTGAATCCAGCCCTGCATTCAGGATGACAAACCGGTTCAAGTCGTGTCCCCCTTTACCCGTATACTTGCGTGTAAAGCGGGGTATAATTTAAAAACGGTTTGCACATTTTTTTCAGCCTGAACGAAGGGCGGGTTTCAAGCTGAAAAACAGGCCCCAATAGGGCGTGAAATAAGTTAGCCCATTGTGTACGCGTAACAAAAGACAACGCATGAAATATACTATCATAACAAATATAAACGCTCAAAAATAAAAGATCGCGGAATTCTGAGCGTGCCTGAAATCCTGCAATGGCTTAGATTTTAGGAGACATTGGGAATAAATTTGCGGGAATCCCGCAATGGCACGGCCCAGGCACAACACTGGTCAAACTACTTCAAATTAAGACAAGGCATATGTAACAATCATTCCTGTAATTCATTAAAATTTTCAAGTTTTCAACTGATAGAAGAGAAGAAACGTTTACGAAGGATGACCAAATAAATGTGCTATTTCATCTATTGTGCCAGGTAATTGTTAACATGGCATTATATATTTCAAATGGGTATGTCATGTTCAAGAACTTTACTGATTTTAGATAGTTGTAAACGGTTTAAATTCATTCAGCGAATGATATCTAATATAGTAAAATTGCCTGAAGGATACAATTTTGCAGGCAAAATTCTGGATTATTTTTAACAACCCCCAAAAGCCCCGCCCTGCAATGCCTAAATTCAACTTAGAGAACTATTTTTGAAAAGGGTCACCAAAGGAATGTTCTGGTAAAGTTTCATTGAAATCTGCCCAGTGGTTAAGTAGATGTGGTCAAAAGGTTTTGTGATCAAGTAAGTCACGCCCCTATTCATGGACCAATTAAAATTTTGGGAACAACTTTTGTAAAGGGTCACTGAAGGAACATTCTGGTAAAGTTCTTTGTTTGCCAAGTGGTTCAGGAGGAGATGTAGTTCAATGAATTTGGGGCTCAAATAAGCAACGCTTAGCCCTGCCTCGCCCATATTTTTTGGCCAATTAAAATTTCACAACAAATTTGGAAAAGGATCACACAAGGAACATTCTGGTAAAAGTTTTGTTGAAATTGGCCTAGTGGCTAAGGAGGAGATGTTCTTCGAAGATTTCGCGCTCGAAATGAGCTCCCACCTGCCCCGCCCATATTAATGGGCCTATCAAAATTTTGCTTACAATTTTTGAAAAGGGTCACCTAAGGAACATTCTGGTAAAGTTTAATTGAATTCCACCAAATAGTTCAGGAGAAGACGTTGTTAAAAAATTTTGAGCTCTAAATAAGCATCCCCCTGCCATTCCCATAATTATACTCCAATCAAAATTTTGCAAACAATTTTTGAAAAGGGTTACCCAAGGAACATTCTGGTAAAGTTTCTTTGAAATTAGCCAAGCGGTTCAGTAGGAGATATTGTTCAAACATTTCAGGCCACCACCATAGCGCAGTTGGTTCCAATCTGGAAGTTGTGGGTTCAATCCCCGGTGGCAGCAAGAATCCTTTCCGATGTTTGTCTCTCACTAATGGGTAGATAATCGTAAACCAATGTGAGATAGCACTCGGGGGCTAGGAAAGGGTGTAAAGGTAGTACAGGTGAAAGAAATACCAGGAATCCATTGTTAGATCGGCCTAGTGGTTTCAGAGAAGATGATGTTTAAAGATAAAGTTTACGGACAGCACACACAAGCACTCAGGAAGGACACCTGGCGACAACATTTACAAGGGGACCATGATGGTCCTAGATCAGTTTCCTGAGTCTATTTGATCCCTGGGACATCACGTTAATTAAATAGGCAGATGTCAACAAGGAGACAATTTCTAAATAAGATCAATACCATGAAATGTTTTCAGCCAAGAGCAAGACAGATATGCCTTTCGGCTCTTTGATTCTATGTAAAAAGGGTTGCATCCTGGTGGAGCCCAAATGTGACCCCAGGGTCTTGATATGAACAAACTCGGTAGGTCTATTTGATGATGGAATTAACTAAATATGAAAGCTGTCTGCCTTCTAGTTTCAGAGAAGAAATTTTTTTAAAAATTTTCCTATTTTCATCCATCATGCTCAGATGAGCTTAAAGGGATGCGCCCAGGTAGAGCCCAAATATGGTCCCAGGGTCTTGATATGAAAAAACTTGGTAGGGGCCCACTAGATGATGCTACATACTAAATATGAAAGATGTGTGCCCTCTGGTTTGGGAAAGAAGATTTTAAAAGATTAACGCTCATTGATTCTATGTAAAAGGGTTGCGCCCTGGTGTAGCCCAAATATGATCCTAGGGTCTTGGTATGAACAAACTTGGTAGAGGTCCACTAGATAATGCTACATACCAAATATCAAAGCTGTTTGCCTTCTGGTTTCAGAAAAGAAGATTTGTAAAAGATTTTTGCTCTTTGATAAAAGGGTTGCAACCCGGTGGAGCCCAAATATGATCCTAGGGTCTTGGTATGAACAAACTTTGTAGAGATCCACTAGATGATGCTACATACAAAATATGAAAGCTGTCTGCCTTCTGGTTTCAGAGAAATAGATTTTTGAAGATTTTTATTTTTTACACTATCATGCTCAGAAGAGCTTAAAGGGATGTGCCCGGGGAAAGCCAAAATATGACCCCATGAAATGAATATGAACAAACTACGTAAAGGCCCACTTGGTGATACATACCAAATATGAAAGCTGTCTGCCATCTGAAGATTTTCTATGATCTTCGCTCCTTGATTCTATGTAACAAGAGGGCCGTTGGCCCTGGGTCGCTCACCTGAGAAAAAAGCTTCATTACCTAGGTATGTCCATTTAACCACACAAAAAGAGATTTTCACTTATTCAATCAGATAACATTTGAAATAATCCTCCCCCCCCCCCTCTGCTCCTCCCCTGGTCATTATTTATTTAAGCTTTTTCCATAAAAGGTCTGTGATCAGCTAATCTATGCCAGATATACAGGCTGAGTCTGAGACTTTTAAAGTTTTCCTTAATGAGTTGATCAATCCATGTCAAATATAAAGGCTGTAGGGATTCAAAATTCTCAACAAAGCACTCCCCCTCCTCCAAGATGCTCTGCACCTGGTGAATCTACAGTCATGATTTTAGCTAATTCAATTAATGTCGATATGCTGATCATCCATACCAATTTTCAAGTCTGTAGGACCTGGTTCATTAGAAGAAGTTAAAAGATTTCAAAAATGATCCAAAGTACTACCCCCTCCCCAAGACACTCAGCACCTGGTGACCCTACAGTCACGATTTTAGCTATTTTTATTAATGTCAATTTATTGATTACCCATGACAATTTTCAAGTCTGTAGGGTTCCTGATCCAGGAGAAGAATAAGGTTAAAGAATTCAAAATTGATCAAAAGTACTACCCCCTCCCCCCTAATGCTCCGCATCTGGAAGCCCTACATTCATGATTTGAGCTATTTTATTTTAGATCCATATGCTTAGCATCCATGCCAATATTGAAGTCTATAGGGCTCCTGGTTCATTAGAAGATGATGGTTGGTTACAAAATTTTCACAAAAGTACAACCCCCTCCCCCCCTGGTGCTCTGCACCTGGTGAATCTACAGTCATGATTTTAGCTATTTTTATTAAGGTCTAAGAGCTGATACTCCATGCCAATTTTCAAGTCTGTAGGGCTTGTGGTTCAGAAGAAGAAGAAGGTTAAAGATTACAAAATTTTCACAAAAGTACTACCCTCTCCCCCCTGGTGCTCCGCACCTGGTGAATCTACAGTCATGATTTCAGCTATTTTATAAAGGTCCATATGCTGATCATCCATGCCAATATTCAAATCTGTCAAGCTCCTTGTTCAGAAGAAGAAGAAAGTTAAAGATTACAAAATTTTCACAAAAGTACTACCCCCTCCCCCCTCATGCTCCGCACCTGGCAGCCCGACAGATATGATTTTAGCTATTTTTATTAAGGTCTATGAGCTGATCCTCCATGCTAAGTTTCAAGTCTGTAGGGCTTGTGGTTCAGAAGAAGAAGAAAGTTATAGATTACAAAATTTTCACAAAAGTACTACCCTCTCCCCCCTGATGCTCCGCACCTGGTGAATCTACAGTCATGATTTTAGCTATTTTTATAAAGGTCCATATGCTGATCATCCATGCCAATATTCAAATCTGTCAAGCTCCTTGTTCAGAAGAAGAAGAAAGTTAAAGATTACAAAATTTTCACAAAAGTATTACCCCCTCCCCCCTGGTGCTCCGCACCTGGCAGCCCGACAGATATGATTTTAGCTATTTTTATTAAGGTCTATGAGCTGATCCTCCATGCCAAGTTTCAGGTCTGTAGGGCTTGTGGTTCAGAAGAAGAAGAAGCTTAAAGATTACAAAATTTACCCAAAGTACTACCCCCTCCCCCCTGGTGCTCCGCACCTGGTGGCCCAAAAGATATGATTTTAGCTATTTTAATTCAGGTCTATGAACTGATCATTCATGCCAAGTTTTAAGTCTGTAGGACTACTGGTTGAGAAGAAGAAGAATTTTAAAGATTTTCTTAAAATTTCACCTTTTGTTGCCATAGCAACCAGAGTTTTTCATGGATTTCAATTCTTTTAGCTATTTTTGAAGGGGACGACCTAAGCAACATTTCTGTAAAATTTGGTGTTAATTGGCCTAGTAGTTTAGGAGGAGATGTCGTTTAAAGAAATTGTTGATGGACGCCGGACGACGGACGACGACCGACGACCGACGGACGGACGCCGGACGAAAGGTGATCACAATAGCTCACATGAGCACTTCGTGCTCAGGTGAGCTAAAAAGGGTTGCACCTGGGTGGAGCTCAAATAGGGGCCCAGGGTCTTGATATGAACAACTTTGGTAGAGGTCAAATAAATGATGCTACATACCAAATATGAAAGCTGTCTGCCTTCTGGTTTCAGAGAAGAAGATTTTTGAAGAATTTCATATTTTCACCCTTTTTGTTAAGGGTTAAGGGAAAGTTAAGGGTGGATTTCATTTATTTGAACAACTTTGGTAGAGCTTGACCAAAGGAACATCCCTGCCAAGTTTCATCAAGATTGGTCCACTGGTTTAGGAGTAGAAGATGTTTAAAGAAATTGTGGTCGACGCACGACGCATGACGGTCATTCTATCGTGCTCAGGTAAGCTAAATATGTTAATTGACGCTTGCACAGACACATACTCATGACAAACATCAGACAATGACAATTACCTACCCCCTACTGATCATTGAGCTTACAAAAATTGGTTGTAAAGTGACATCTATTGTTTTAATGGGTCTAAAGCGGTGATTTTCATCATTTTTCAAGGAATAAGAATAATCAGCATGTGTTTGACTTCCATTTTTCTACAAGAATGAGACACTTGACACACAAATATATGCTGGTATTTTAAAGTGCAATTTCTACCTGTATGAATGATACATCAATATAAATAATTAAATCAATTTTAAATTCCAGAAATTTTAGGACCAAACTCTGTGGTAAATCAACCAGCTATTATCTGACAAAGTTTTCAAATATAAACTCCTATTTAATATATTAATTTCCTATCTCAGTTAATAATATGGAGCTTTGCAATCTCTATTATTGGCTAGTAGCAAGAAATTGTAAACAAGTCCATAGGTGGATATTTTTTTAATGACTTATTTCATAATTTTCTGAGTAAATAGACCGAAGAAACTGTTAACACAATGAAAGTCAATTACTGCAACTAGTTTTGTCAATCTACATTCATTTAGTGTCCATGTTTTGTCAAGCAATTCTAGTGTGATGTTTTCTTCTTTTTTTTTTTTTTTTTTTTGGGGGGGGGGGTTAGGAGGGGGCATTTATAAAATTTATTTGGAAGGTTTCTCCAATGCCAAAACCCAGATGCAACACTGGAATTGTGTTGTTTCCAGGTATATTTCTGATGACGCATGATGGGGACAGACAGTCAATGATTACAGAAGCTCACAATGAGCAAGTTGTACTCATGTAATTTAAAAAGTTCTTCTGAATATTGAAAATCTACTTAAACAAACAGTTTGGTCCTTGTAAGGAAATGTTATCTTCAGAAATACAGGCTAAATCCGAATCTCTAATTGAAAATTATGCCTACCTTAAATGTCCTATGATTCTGTTACTGTCAGGTAGTGTCAGAAACTCAACAAGAAATGCACTTCTCCTTTGTATCAACTTTGATGACATGCTATTCAATGTTCCAAAATAATTCAAAGTCTCGGCTATTGTTAAGTCTGGGAATAGTGCTGTTTCCTGCATAAAAAACAAATCATCATGAACAACAATAGTATAATTTTCGCTTGTGGCTTTGTCACCGTTTAATTTTGCGGATTCTTACTACCCGGGGAAAGTGTCTAGAGCAAACAAGCAACAGAAAAATAGCATGTATATGCCTACTTAATATATGTTCACCACAGGTGGAGAAGGTTTTGTTTACAAAACAACCTAATTCCAGCTAATGAAAGCTGCATTTACGATCTTACGATCGCCAACTAACCAGTTTATATAGTCAATCGATTTCAATTAACCTATTGCGCAAGTTCACACTTAAACATTTCAACAGTTTGTTGCCATTGTCTTGTAAAATTAACACCTTTATGCATACATTGTTGTAATTTAATTCTCAAAACAAAAACGCTTTTTATTAATATAGTTTGATAGATACAACTTACTTTAGACTTTAATTTTATGCAAAGAAACCAAATTATGCAAAAAAAGATCATCACAGCATTTGAAAAATAAAAAAAGGAATATACAAGAAAAAGACATCATTTAAAGTGACCTGTATCACATGTGTTTACTAAACCCAAACAGATTGCATCAGTGACATCCATTTCATTGCTTGTATTGTATTATGTAGACTGTAGACGTCTGTCAGTGGTTGTAAAAACTTATTCTCAATGTGCATCCTAAATAATTTTCAGCATCTAAAGTGTTTTGTAGTCTCTCTTCTTTCAAATGACAATTTTGTGAATAATGATATTGAATTTTTATGACGGAAGAACTCTTAGTAAAGAAGCTGGCACAAAAATTCAATTCCGTTTTTTTCCTATAAATAAAGTAGAAAGCCATGGCTTGAGTTGCTCCACAAGCTTGAAATTCTTGTAATAGCAAATCAAAATTTTGACTAGATTTTTCGAAATTTTGGGTTCTTAGAGCAAACACAAACTAGAACTGTCGCATAGCGGACTAATACCCCCCACAAGCGCTTTGTCAGAATGCAAGTGCTATTAATGCAGGATGTGTTTGTAACTAATATTGAGGTCATATGTAGCATTTCCATGAAGTTTCATGATTCTAGGTCGCTTGGTTTTTGAGTCAAGAGTCCAGAAATGAAAATTGAACAAAAATTGACCGTGACCTTGACCTTTGACCTATATGACCCAAAAACAATAGGGCACTTCCTTGGATCATAAGCAACATTTGCATGAAGTTTCATGCTTGTAGGTCACTTGGTTCTCGAGTTAGAGTTCGGAAATGAAAATTGAACAAAGGCTGACTGTGACCTTGACCTTTGACCTACATGACCCAAAAACAATAGGGCACTTCCTTGGGTCATAAGGATCATTTGTATAAAGTTTCATGCTTGTAGGTCACTTGGATCGAGTTAGAGTCCGGAAACGAAAATTGAACAAAGGCTGACTGTGACCTTGACCTTTGACCTACATGACCCAAAAACAATAGGGCACTTCCTTGGGTCATAAGGATCATTTGTATAAAGTTTCATGCTTGTAGGTCATTTGGTTCTTGAGTTAGAGTCCGGAAACGAAAAGGTCTACGGACGGACGGATGGACGGACGGACGGATGGACGGACGGACGGATGGACAGACAAACAGACATGGTGAAACCAATATACCCCCCTCTACTTCGTAGGTGGGGGGTATAATTAATAAGCAGTAATGTGATCAAAGCAATTGATTGACTAACTGATTAATTGATTAAGTCGAAAACTCCAATTTTGTCAAACTCAAGGGCACTTAAAACAAGAGGACCATGATGGTCCTTAATTGCTCACTTGAACCTAGATAGCTAAAAATCACACTGTTGCCAAATAAAGATACCAGATTATTAACAAGCTGAAAATTGCTCTCGTGATCTTATGAGTCTTTAATAATCAATATATGTGGCTGTAACAGTAAAGGATGTTTAAGAAAACTGCAATTTCGTCAAAGTCAAGGGAACATAATTCAAAAAAAAAATATTCTCATGGAAGTTCTTATGTTCATCAACATTATGCCCAAGTTTTGTTTTCGTTGGTCAAACTTTGTGCCTAATATAGTGAAACAATTGAAAATGGCTATTTTGTCAATGTCGATGGCAACTTACTCTGGTTTTTCTACTTCGATTAAAGTGAAAACTAAAATCATCCAAGATCTTATGGCCACGCAAATTGTGACAAACTTGTGTCTGGATTGGTCAATATGTGCGGTTGTTTAAGTGAAAATCGAACTTATCCAAGATATTATGGTTGCAGATATTGTGGTAAGGTTTTGTCTTAAACAATTACCTGACAACAAAAATTTAAGTTTGTTCAAATTGAAAGGTTTTACAGATGACAATGTCAAGTCAATAAAATTTTAAAAATATTTAAGATTTTGGTAAGAAAACATTGTGGGAAATGATAACGAGAATTGAAGTGTATGAATGAGTGAAATTCATTTCAAGAAAATAAGTATTGTTAAGTGTAATATACTATTCAATCCAATCTATTTATTCTGCCAAATATTTTAGAAAGCAGTCAAAAAGGCTCTTTCTAACCCACTCTGAACCTCAGTAGGTCAGAATATTTTACACCAGTTAATTGTTCTCTTTGTGCAGAGTCAACCTTCGTTCAACTAAACTGACAAATTCCCAGGGGTATTCTCAGGCTACCTATTTCAACCAATGTTTCTTAACATTTGGATTTCAACAAAGGTTTTGTTTCTTCCAATCTACAATCTTTAGACCTATTAAATATTTTAAGGCTAGAAAAAAATCACCATTTAGGTGATACCAAAAGGGTTATCAAAAGGGTTATCAATTTCACTTTATATGTTGAAATGTCCTCTGCCAAAAAAAAATGCTGTTCATCTTATCAAAAATCTTTCAGAGTCTGATACAACTTCACAGAAATAAAATTCCCATAATACTTGACTGAAATTCATCTGTTTAAATTTTGAGAAAAGTTTGTTTTATCCTATATTGGATATAACACCATATAATATATTTGATGAAATGACCTCTGCCCATCAAAGATATATTTCTCATCTTATCACAATATTTTTGTCAACTGATAAAGGATCACTAAAAAAACATTCCAGTGAAATTTGGTTGAAATCCATCAGTCATTTTCTGAGAAAATGATTTTCAATGTTGTCACTATATAACAAATAGAGAAATGACCTCCGGCCAAAAAATATATATTTTTCATCTAATCACAATTTTTATTTTTTTTTTTTTATTTGTAAAGGATCACTAATGCTTTATTCCAGTGAAATTTGGTTGATACCCATTTGGTAGATTCTGAGAAAATGATTTTCAAAGTTTCAAATTCAGGACTCATGAACCAATGAAAGAGATATGAATTAGGTTAAAGTTCATCAGAAAGTACAACAACAACAAGGGTATTTATTATACTGCAAAGAAAATTCTAGCATTTTCATTGGTTAATGCTGACCTGACAAACATTGATATCTACGGCCCCTCCTGTATTACCTCTCATGTTTCCTTAAGGCCCCTCGCCGTAAACATAGACAAACAAGATGTGTTTGTGAAACACGAATGCCCCCGTAACGGCAATTTTTTTCAAAGTTTGACCTTGACAGATGACCTTGACCTTGTCACATGACCTTGACTTTGGTACCAGCGGATGCGGATCATTGAGATCTATCATCATGTCAAATATTAGCTTTGTATCTTGAATAGGCTTGAAGATATTGGCAAGGTTAAGTTTTCAGGTGATGACCTTGACCTTGTCACATGACCTTGACTTTGGTACCAGTGGATGCGGATCATTGAGATCTATCATCATGCCAAATATTAGTTTTGTATCTTGAATAGACTTGAAGATATTGGCAAGGTTAAGTTTTCGGGTTAAGTTTTCAGACGTTTGACCTTGACAGATGACCTTTACCTTGTCACATGACATTGACTTTGGTACCAGCGGATGCGGATCATTGAGATCTATCATCATGCCAAATATTAGCTTTGTATCTTGAATAGGCTTGAAGATATTGGCAAGGTTAAGTTTTCGGACAGATGGACGGACAGATGTACAGACAGACAGACGGACGGACAGACAGACAAACAGAAGGACATGAGTAAAACAATATGCCCCCTATCTATCGATGCGGGGGCATAAAAATTGAAACGGTAATGGCAGCCATGATTCTCTCGCTTTGCGGATAATAGACCCGAGTATACACATAATACTACATTTATAAAGCATGTTGGGCAATAATGTGCAAAAGAAAAATGATAAAGATATCAATAAATACCTTAAATTTTGACCAATCTGTACATTTAAAGTGCCAAATTTCTCGCAGGTTCAGCCAAGAACCGCTTTAATATCACAACATCGCAAAGTGTATCATTGTGACGTCACAGCTATATATGACGTCACTTCGTACATGTTTACTTTTCATAGGGGCACATTAAGGGATATTGGTGGTTTAAAAGTATTCGGTTTAAACCAAGGCCTTAAATAGGCGAAAGACAGATGTTTAGGCCTAAAAATTTGAAGTATAATAAATTTGTTATATGGTTTCTTGCCTGGGTATATGACGATTTATTCCCGGCAGTAAAAAGTGATGTAAACCCTCGCCTACGGCTCGGGTGACATCATTTTTTCCAACCGGGAATAAATCGTCAAATACCCCGGCAAGAAACCGTATCACTGATAAAGTTGAAGTTATCAGGCCTCGAACAACAACATTTTAAAGTTTATCAGGCCGCCTATATCAACAACAGAAAAATGACTAAGGTTAAAGATTGTCAAGCCTCGTACAACAACAACAACAGAGATATGACTAAAGTAAAAGTTTATCTGACCTTAGACGGGAATAACAGAGGTATCAGAAGGGTAAAGGTTTATCAGGCCTGATTTAACAACAATAGAAATATGACTAAAATCGAAGTTTTTTAAGTTCTCAGGCAGTATTTACAGAAGTACAACTAGGGTAAAAGTAAATCAGGCCTCATATAATATCAATGACAGAGATATGATTAAGGTTAAAGTTTATCAGGCCTCATTCATCTACAACAGAGGTATGACTAAGAAAAAACTTGACCTTTGTCCCAAAACAACTGTTTTTAAACTACTCCATGTGGTTGAAAAGATATTTAACAAGAGGGCCAGAATGGACCTAAACCGCTCACCTTCATTTTATTGGTCTAGTGGATCCCATCCAAGTAACTTTCTGGCAAAGTTTCATTCGCATTTGCCTAATTGTTGAAGAGGAGATGTTATTCCAAGAATTTACAGTGAAAATAGCCCTGCCCAACCAGTCATTACAAAGGAGACTAAAAAATGAGCGCTGCCAAGATACACCCATACTTATGGGCCAATCAAAATTAAGTGAACTATTTTTGAAAAGGGTCACCCAAGGAACATTTTGGTAAAGTTTCATTGAAATCAGCCCAGTGCTTCGGGAGGAGATGTCGGCTCAATGATTTCGGGCTCCAAATTAGCCACGCCCTGCCACATCCATATTTTTGGGCCAATCAAAATTTGGCAAGTTATTTTTGAAAAAGGTCACCCAAGGAACATTCTGGTAAAGTTTCATTGAAATCTGCCCAGTGGTTAAGGAGGAAATATTGTTCAAAGATTTCAAAGTGAAACAAGAGGGCCATAGTGGCCCTTAATCCCCCTGAATGAACTGTCTTAAATTTTTTAAAGTAGGTTTAGAAAAAGAATAATGAATGATTGTCACGCAACTAAACAATGCTGTTGCTTCTAAACAACAATTTAAAATTTTCAGGTTGACTAACAAGGTTTTTCTATGATTTGACTCAGTGACCTAGTTTTTGACCCAGGTTGATCCAATTTCAGACTCATTTCAAAATTGCATCAATTCAAATATTCTGATCAAATTTCAGGTTGATAAGGTAAAAAATGTGACCTCTAGAGTGCATATAAGGTTATTCAAAGATTTGACCCCGTAACCTAGTTTTTGACCCCATTTGACTCTATTTCGAACTCCTCTGACATTTTATCAAGACAATCATTCTTACCAAATTTCAGGTTTATCTGGCAAAAAAATGTGACCTCTAGAGTGCATACATGAATTTTCTAAGATTTGATCCTGTGACCAAGTTTTTGACCCAAGTTGACCTTATTTTGAACTCGTTCCGAGATTTCATCAAGACAATTTTTCTGACCAAATTTCAGGTTGATCGGGCAACAAATGTGGCCTGTAGAAGGCATACAATGCAAATGTTGACGAAGGACGTCAGATGTCTGACGTCACACAACGGATGGCGGACATCAACCTAACCACAAATGCTCACCTTGAGCACTTCGTGCTCAGGTGAGCTAAAAATGCCACACCCTGCCATGCCTATATTTATGGGATAATCAAAATTTCAGGAACAACTTTAGAAAAGGCTCACCCAAAGAACATTCTTGTAAAGTTTAATTGAAATCAGCCCAGAGGTTCAAGATAATAAAAAGTTTATAAGATTGTTGATGAAGGACAACATGCAACGGACAATGGACTCAGGGTGATCCTGACAGCTCCCCTTGAGCATGATGTGCACAGGTCAGCTAAAAAAAGATTAGTTGCTTGTTACCATCAACTTCTTCTTTTCATATGTTATTTCATTCAGAATAAATCACAATGATTTTTATCCTGGGGATTTACAGGAAAGGGTCTAATCAATCTTAGAATCCTGTTGTTCAAAACTTGATTCTATTTTTTCCACAAATGCTAGAAATGTCATATAATTACCTGCGGCATGTATCCCACCATTTTTCCAGGAACCTGGTGACCTCTAGCTCCTGGTTTGTCCCCTAAAGCTAGCAGATGACCAGAGTCTATTCTAATTCTACCAATGATGCTTCGTAACAATGTAGTTTTACCACAGCCACTCGGTCCAAGTAATCCATATCTGTAAAGAAAAGGTGGGCAAATCTTTGTTAAAGAAGTTGATAACAGAACTATTTGTAAGGCAATACAAAAAGTCACAATTTAAGAGAGTGTGGTGATTATTTTAATGTGGTAATTTTCTTTCCCACCCAGCCCATCCTCCTGGCTGTCAGTAAGTTGAAAGTAACTTATGTAGAATCAAAGTGCTGTCAGCACTGTAAATCGGACATCATTGAGAGGCTGGGATAGTGCAGTAGTTCTCCAATCAAAAGGGCTCAAATTTGGACAATAAAAGTTGGTAAAATCTTTGCCCAATTTGTGAGTTTTTTGTCTTAACACTCAATGTTTTCGAGGACATCGCCAGCTCATCCAACCTCGTGGGTCCGATTTTGAAAGTTTGCTGATTCGATAGCCCTCTGCTAGTCTAAATTATTTCTTAGCAGATTTTTTACGTTGTTATAATGAGCACGCACAAAGCTAAAAGCTTGTCTGTTAATATTATTCCTCTCTCTATAGAGTTTAAAAGCCTGTTTAGCAACAAACATTTTTCATTAAACTTTTTACAATTTTGATTACCAACATGTTTGTATCTCAAGCATTGTGTTTCCCCAAATACTGTAAATGCATTTTCCCTCAAGAAACACGTAAAATGGCCAACTATGCTATTTTATCTTTGGTTTCTGACCAATCATTAAATCTAGCAGCACTCTATGATTATTCATGAGTTGTTCTAAAAAAAGATCGCTCTTACTGCTATCCTATATCAGTTTATGGTATGTTTTTGTCGGTTTATTTGTTGTTGAATAATATTTCTTCATACTCAAATTTGAATTTATTGAAAATAGGATTGGAGCGTGATCAGAGTGCTCATTGAAATCAAATATTTCAAAATTACAAATTTATTTCTATTTGTTAACACATAGTCAACAGTACTCATTCCACCATGCGAACTTCCCACGCTCCCTGTTTGAGTGCAGACGACTATTGAGCAATGACAAACAACTTAATTGACACAATTCGAGCAGACGATGTCCATTTGCATCTACCACGTGGTCTGAATTTACGCGTGGGTTTTGACCGAGTGATAATCATAACAGAATTTGATTGGTTGTCAGCCCTACAACTGGTGAATGACCGTTCGAGAAAAACATCAGAGCAGTAATATTGTAAGTGCTACAAATTTATTATACAGTTAACCTATTGTACGTTTCAACTCCTTTACTCAACCAAAAATCTTGTTATAAACACTGAAAATACTAACTGGTAATTACTTAAAGCGAAAATTACATCAAATTTTGTATTGGCCTCTTCTCTTTTTGTCGAAAAGTAAATAAGATAAAAACAAAGTTTGTAGATTGTGACTGAAAAGGCCGTTTCTTTGGTGTTTGAAAACACATAATTTGGTTTGAACACATTGCTCAGAAGATAATGGTAAAAATGTAGTGGGTCAAACAGACTGGATTTCTGGAAAACGGTATATATAAATCTACTGCTTCGCAGTCTGATTTAAAAATGATTCTTTATTAACTTAAGACCCCACTGTCTCAATGATAGGCAAGTACACTAAATGCAAAACATGTAGAAGGAAATTAGCTTTTATAAGGAAATAAAAATCAGGCAAAGGTCATCCTTGGCAGCCCAGTTTTGTTGAAAACAAGAGGACCAGAATGGCCCTAAACCGATCACCTGAACTTTATTAGTCCAGAGGATCTCATCCTGGCAAAGTTTCATTCAAATTTGCTTGTTGAAGAGGAGATGTTATTCCAAGAATACTGAGGACACTCAAATTAAGCCCCGCCCCGCCAAGCCCATAATTATGGGCCAAATTTAACTTTTACAAACAATTTTTGAAGAGGGTCATCAAAGGAACATAGTGGTAAAACTTCACTGAAATCGGCCCATTGGTTAAGGAAGATGGTGTCTAAGATTTCAGGCTCAAAATAAGCCCTGCACTGCCACGCCCATATTTATGAGCCAATCAAGATTTCATGAACAATTTTTGAAGAGGGTCATCAAAGGAACAATCTGGTAAAGTTTCATTGAAATTGGCCAAATGGTTTAATCAGGGGGAGATATCCTTCAACAATTTTGGGCTCAAATAAGCCCTGCCCATATTTATGGGCCAATCAAAATTTCACAAACAATTTTTGAAAAGGGTCACTCAAGTAACATTCTGGTAAAGTTTTATTGAATTGTCTCTGTGGTTCAGGAGATGTCTTTCTAAAAATTCGGGCTCATTACAAGCCCCGGCCCTACCATGCCCATATTTATAGGCCAACCAATGTTCTCGAACAACTTTTGAAAAGGGTCACCCAGGGAACATCCTGGTAAATTTTAATTGAAATCATCCCAGTAGTTCAGCAGGAGATGTCATTCAAAGTGAAACAAGATGTGTTTGTGAAACACTAATGCCCCCGTAACAACTTTTTTTTTCAACGTTTGACCTTGACAGATGACCTTGACAGATGACCTTGACTTTGGTATCAGCAGATGCGGATCATTGAGATCTATCATCATGCCAAATATGAGTCTTGTATCTTAATAGGCTTGAAGATATTGGCAATGTTCAGTTTTTTGGTTAACTTCTGCAGACAGACAGATGGACAGACAGACAAACAGACAGACAAACAGACAACGGTAAAACAATATGACCCCGATCTTTCGATACAGGGGCATAAAAATGCCATGCCCTGCCCTGCCACGCCAATATATTTATGGGCCAATCAGATTTTTATCAGTATGGTAGCCTACATTATATCTGATGTCATCAAATACATATTTTGGCTAGCCTATTTTCATCATGTTAGCTAAATTTTTCAGCTCTCACTGATATATACTTAGCGCCACTAATAAGTTACAACCCAAAGCATTCTTGGATCTTTCAAACAGTATTGACCTTTAAAAAATACTATGTACATTATTAATATTGAGTGTATTATCAATATATTTATGAAACATCTGGTCTATCTGATGCTGTTACCAATCTTTTTAATTGTTTGTCACATTTCCTCATGAAAATGAAAAATATCGACTTTGGGTATCACCCCTGGAATTTAAGTATTATATTTCTAGCATCTGAAACACTTGATTCAATCTCTTTCACAGTGTAGCATATCATCTTCATCATTTTGATTGACTAATTCTGATGTAAACAAAAATATTCATAGAAAAGATTTTGCTAGGGTAATATTGCAGGGATAATGAATAGAAGGTAAGGTACTGCTTATGCCTAGTCTCCAAGGATAGGAAAACCAAGCTTATCTCTGCTGTGTTGCTAATGAAAGTAGGGAATACTTTGAAAGAGATGCTACGGACTGATGAAACAATCTCTTTGGCCAGTGGTCAGAAATTAGGGTTTTAAATGAATTGTTTTCACAGAGTTGTTGGATTATGTTCTTTAATCCTTATCCTACATTCCTAATTTAGCAGGAAATAAAGACAAAGATCAGCCTGCACATATGTGTGATCTTAACCTTTACCACCTGATTTTCCATTTAGAACCAGCAATGTTTTTAAAACTTTATTTTTAATATCAAATAACTGACTCACATTTAGGGCTTTAAATGCTATCAACACTTTGATTCTGATGTAATTTTGTCAAAATTGTATTCAGCATCACAAGGGTTACTAGAGCTTGTCACAGGATATGATTTAACACCACCTCAAGTGTTTTGTTGGTAATAAGATACTTGTTAACACCCCCTCAAGTGTTTTGTTGGTAATAAGATACTTTTTAACACCACCTCAAGTGTTTTGTTGGTAATAAGATACTTGTTGACTATGGAAACTTTTAGCAAACAATGTTTTATTGCATTTAAAGTATTAGGCTAAGTCATTATCTATTTGTTTGTAGATAATCATCTAAGGCAAAGATTGGTTAACACATGAAATGAAAAAAAAAATCATAAGTCAACAAGAAGTCTCGCATGAATGTCCCTTTTTTCTGTGACACAGAATAACATTTCAAAGAGGTTTAATGTGTGCATAGTCACATGATAAGTACCCAATAACATTTTTTGAAAATTTCATGAAATCTGTCATTAAATGTAGAAGTTGTGGTAACACGTAGTGTTGCATCATAAAGGCCCCTTTTACCATGATACAGCAACATCATCAACAAAAAAAGAAATCGGAGAGAGGTCTATCCAAAGAACAATCCTGGCATCAATCATTTGCATCAAGTTATCAGTCCAATAAGAATTAAAAGAAGGAATCTGAAAGAGCATGTCCCAAGCAACAATCATGTGCAGTGTGGTTAAAGTCTGACATGTAGTTTCAGAAAAGAATTTTTTTTTATTTTTCCATATGGGGCCATTTTTAGATGGCACAGCTGCCTGTAACACTTTGGTTATCAGTCTAATCAGGATAAAAAGAAGTAACTTGAAAGAGCATGTCCTAAGTATCATTCCTGTGCAGTATGGTTAAATTCTGACAGGTAGTTTCAGAGAAGAAAATATTTTCATATTTTGCCATATGGGCTCATTTTTGGATAAAGCAAAAGCCTTTAGCACCCTAGTTATCAACTTGATCATGATAAAATGAAGGATCCTGAAAGAGAATGTCCTAATCACCATTCCTATGAAATTTTGTTGAATTCTGACCAGTAGTTTCAGAGAAGAATATTTTTTCATACTTCACCATTAGGGGCACTTTTTGGCAACTTGACAGCCCATAGCGCCCTTGTTATCAGCCTGAAACAAAGGAATGCAAAAGAGCATTTCCTAAGCATCATCCCTCTGAATTTTGGTTAAATTCTGACAAGTAGTTTCAGAGAAGAAGATTTTTTTATATTGGGGGCCCTGTTTTCGGTGACGTGTCCAACAGTGCCGAAGGTATCAACCCAATCAGAATTTAACAAAAAGAATCTGAAGGAGCATGTCCTGAGGATCATTTCTGGGAAATTGGTGAATTCTGACCTGTTGTTTAAGCGAAGATTTTTGTATATTCACCATTGACTGGACTGCCAGTAGCACCTAAGTTATAAGCCTGATCAGGATTAAACCAAGGAATCTGAAAGAGCATTTCCTAAGCATCTACCCCCGTGAAATTAGGTTAAATTCTGACAGGTAGTTTAAGAGAAGAATTGTTTTAAAGAAAATGTTAACAGACGCACGCATAAACCCATGACGGACACCAGGCCAAGACAATAGCCCTCTGCAAGACCAGTGGAGCTAAAAATTTCTAGTATATGTGTTGCACCTTGCAAAACTTCAACATGTGATAAATGTTTATATAAAATTTCAAAGCTTTTGAAGTAAAACTGAAGGAGGAGTTCCAGTCACAAAATTACTAGTACTTGATCACATATGGACAGACAGATGGACAGACGGACAGACAGGCTGATTCCAGTATAAGCCAGAAATCATTGGTTTTGCAGGAGTATAAATATAAGGTCAAAGGGAATGTAAGTCTAGTATATTTACATAGATCCCCTTGGTACTGCAATATTCAGATTATTCAGAACGCCAACTTTACTCTTTCCCCTTCCATACGCCTTTTTGATATCTTGACCCCAAATGGCTGCAGGGTATTCATTGTACTGTGCTGCATCATTAGAGGACCTTACAGCATCAAAATATTCCATTCCATTTGTCACCAGTCGCGTCATGGTGAATTATTATGCTGAAAAATACAATATAGTGCAAACAGTCTAATACAATATAATGCAAACAGTCTAAACCATTTCCCATTTTTCTGAATTTTAAACCGGTCCAAATTGGAAGAGGTGGGGACAATAATAAAAAGATGTTCAATTAAATTAAAAAACATATCTCTTAAGAGTTAGTTAATATTTTTGTGAGTTGGAAAAAAAGAGAGGCGTAGTACAAACACCTTTCTTTTATCACAACATATTTTCAAGTACAAAATCACATAAAATCTGGTGATCTTGTGATTGTACAGGAAAGAGTTCAATTGTAAGACAAAAGTGAGGAAGCAGAATAAATTTCTTGAATATTGTTTTAACAGCAGTGGTTCTGAAATATTTTGAAAGTCTGCTTATCCACTGACAAGTAACAATCACAAACTGGCTGTATCTAAAACCTACTTGTCCATTGAATTTTCAAGAGTCTGCAAAATACATGTATTGAAAAAAAAATGGATGTTGCTAAAAAAACTAAAAGTATCCTAGAAATAGACTTAATGTTGACATGGGATTATATGGAATATCAGAAAAAAGTCCTTCTTTTCTAAGAAAATATTTTTCTCTAGAGACTTTTTCACTTGTCTACGGACAACCTAGCCATGAAAATCTGCTTGTCCATGCAGCTTAACCCTTTGCTGTTTAATCCCTGCTTTTTACGTGCCTGTGATTTTATGATTGAGGAAACATTGTGAAAAAAGAAGAAATTGCTTCTGACAAGCAGTTTCTTCTTTTTCCACACTATTTTCTACCCTACAGAATGGTTATTTTTCAAATTAAATCCACTTTAAATTTTCGTCTGCAAAACCTTTGAATTTGGACAGGTCCAAAGTTTTGTAAAACAGGAAAGGGTTAATAGACAAGTCAGACAACTTGGGCAGCTTATTTCAGAACCACTGAAAAGAATATTGCTTGGATCTTGTTTCAAAAATGAATTTTTAAAGTGCCTTTGTGACCATTTGTAGAAAAAAAAGCAACATAGAAGCCACAGCTTCCTTTTTTAAATTGGTTCGATTATCTTATCATGCAATACTCCTCGGCATAGGTATCAATGACGTCATCAAAAACTGAATGGTTGGCATAAGGAATCATTTTTACATACACAAAGAACAACAAATCTAATATTCAAGTAATTGGAATATACATTTATAATAATTTTATTCCAGGTGACAAAGGTGTCAAAATTTAGATAAACCATCCCTTTTTAACTTGGGAGTTTTCAGAGATACCCAAAGTATTGCTATAGCCTTGTCATCCATGTCTTGCAAAAACTTTTGACATAAAATTTGTGGTATCTCTGGTTCTACTATTGGCATTCACTTAAAACTTGGCACACATGTTCACTATCAAAAGAGGCACCTATAATATCAAGGAGAATACTCTTGGTACATTTTGTGTAAATTTTGACAGAGATTTTTTATCCACTATCCAGCACCCTACAGCCAAGCATAGGGCCCAATCTCGTACTTATATGACCAGGGGTGTGTAATTCCCATGCCCGACTTGTCCGACTCGGGCTTTTGTACTTGCAGACAAGTAAATTTTTCTAAGCCACTTGTCCAAGGACAAGTAAACACCAGGGCAAATCTTTGAATGTTACTTAAAAGAATTAAGAGAGAAATCATCCCAATGTTCATATCATAGGGTAGAAAACATTGTTTTTAATGAAGAAAATGCTGGATACCAGCATTTTCTTCCTCAAAAAGCAAATTTTTTTTTTTCAATTTTTTCTATTTACTCTGTAGCGGACAAGTTCATTTTGATCCTGGACAAGTAGAAAATCCGCTTTTACTTGTCCAGGGACAAGTGCAGAAAACTCTTATTTCCACAGCCCTGATGACCCAATATTGTCTAAACAATTGGCATGAAAAATGAAAGAAAATGATAATAATTTGATTGAAATTACAATCTACATTCAGTTAATTCCAGTTCATTTCATTACCAATATAAGAGTCAAATCATTGTCCCCTTTGATATAACAAACAGGTAGCCTGTTGGTGTACAAATGTGTTTGCATAACACCTTTAAAGACCAGGTAAATTCCTCACACCTCTTAATGTCCCAACACTTAATCTAATTGGCCATCAAGGCACGTGCCCATAGCCTAGCTCGTACCTACTACCTTGTAACAAAAACAATCACAGAAACAATAAATGATATATCCCCGATTTCTATTTCTTGTCTACTTTGCCGTCTGCAGCACTTGAGTATTAATTGTAGGGTGTGAAACCTCATTACGTAATCAAAGAAAATGCTAACCGGATGGTTACATTCTTACTACTACATGCAGCCGGGAAAAGTGGAAAATTAGGTCATTTGATGGTGCATTATGGGTATTTTTGTAAGCTCCAAGAATTATTTATGAAACTAATCATTCATGGCTTATTTTTTGGCAGTGTCTTAAAAAAGGTTTAACTTAAGTCACATGCAAAAAATATTTTTTGTGTTAAAGTTTTCTTAGATATGCATCATGCACAGCTAAGTTGCTTCATTGAAGTTGTGACCCAATTATTTGCAGGCAGCTAGCTCAAATGATAAATGACGTCATTAGAACGGGTTTATAGAAAAATGGCGGCCACAAATTTTTGAGTAGGGAGAGTTTAAAATTTTATAGGATTCTCATCAATTGTATTAGTTTACTTAATAAAAGTGCTATGCCCAGATGGAATAATGATTTTTCTACACACACATGTACAAAAATAGAAAGTTTAATCTGAATTTAAGCTATTTGATTTTTATTACTTATTAAGAAGAACGGAGATACAGGAAAAGGGTATAAACAATAAGTTTTTCTTCAATGATGTAACATAACAAAATGACACACATATACACATATATCACTATTCATTGTTATATCTATAAACCATACTGTACCGGTATATAGGGGTCTTCAGTATGACGTCACAGCCCACTAGCCAATAAAAATGGTTGGCGTTGAATCCCATCGCTCTATTCAATTTATGTAACTATCGCCTAATCTAAATCACTCTTTTCGCTTGATTTGAGAACAAAAGATGTCAAAACTATATATTTTTTAAAAGTTAATCATTCGAACTTTTCAAAAAACATGTTTTTAAAGAAGATTACAGGATTTTAGGATTTATATTGCTGCTTTGAAATACCCCTATCAAAAACGGGAATAACATCGATTTTGTTGATTTTCTGCACACATTAATTATTTGTTTACCGATTATTTATCTCGATTTGAAACAATCCTTATTTAATGTCTTCTTTTAATATCTTACTATTATAAAAATAGATTAATGTTTTGTTTCTGCAAACAAAATCTTTCGGTACATCGGCATTGATCGTCCTTCCCTTAATCGCTAAAAAATTAACCATTGTAAATACATCCAAGCAAAATCTGTAAGACTTTAAATAATTTGGCACGTTGCAAATTCTCCTTAGATACCCAATGACATTCCATAATTAGGGTATGTTGATTGCTTGATAACCAGTTGTGTAATTATCGATTTTTTTTCCTAACCCTTTCATCTTGATGAAAAACAGTGAATTGGTATTTGATTTGCGCTAATTAACTTCGTTTAAAATAAAAAGGAGTCAGAACTGAAGATTTTTCATATGCTAGGAATATTCCATGAGCGACGGGCGTATGATTTGAAAGACGACGGACGGATGGGTGGACGGAAAAATCGATGAAAAGCACACAAATCAATGAATAACTAGAAAGTCAGAACTTCAGACGAATGATGGAATATGATGCATTGAAAGGGGAATGAATGAATGAATGAATGAATGAATGAATGAATGAATGAATGAATGAATGAATGAATGAATGAATGAACACAAACTATTCAAGCAAACTGAATGAACGAACAAATGAATAGCATTTATCTATAGCATGTTCCAAATGAGCCTACAACTACAGGTGCGTTAGATTTCCAACAATTTCAAGTATGCGCAAAGCAAAGACTCTGACCAGCCTGTGCGTCCACACAGTCTGACCACAGTCTTCACTGTACGTTTAGTAGATAGATAAGGTCTTAAGTATCTGTAGACATCGTGTAACATTATATTTAAAGTATGTGGCTGTCGACGCTCCTCAGTGTTTGCACCTCACGAACATTTCAAATTGTTGGAAATGTCACGCACAGGTTCAAATGATTTTGATCATATCGAAAATATTTATATCAACTGCTGCGGTGGATCAAGGATAACTGTTAAGTGGTTTCGAACTTAACATATAGGGGTGCCTTTTCCTTTTAATGCCCAGTTTAGATTGAATTTCAATATGATAATCAAATGACACCCCTCCTACCCCAACCCCTGCAAGCCCTCTCTAGATAAGCCAATAATTAGATTAATTGAAAATAAGTCTACATTTTAGCTACTTCTTACAAAGATAACAAAAATTTGCATATTTGAGTGACTCTTGTGCATCTATAATTTCAACGAGATGGCTTTCGGACGTTTGTAATCCAAACTGTTACAATTCTTTAGTTACAATGTTTTGAAGCATGTGGATATTTTCTTTTCTTTTTTTTTATTTTTGTGTGACAGCATGTTATTTTTATGCCTGATTAAGCATAATATTTGATGTGTAAACCGAGATTTCACACATTATCCGGCTTAAAGACTAATTGTGTCAAAATGAAAGCCACCAATCAGTGGCGTATGACACGGGTTATTGATTGATACATCGTCATGACATGATCAAAGAAAATTCGGAACCTGGTACTGATGATTGCATAAGAAAGGGCGATCTTTATGCGGGTGCACGTGTGTGTGATGTCGCAAATTGAAGATTCTCTGTTAGGATTTTTATGCCTTACAATTTTTTTTCGAAAAGCAGTTTCGTCCGAATTTCTTGTGACTGGCCTCATTCACTTATTATCTTATAAGACCTTTATTTATATATGTGTGTGTGTTTTCATCTTCAGCAATTTGGTTTCAAATAATATTTAAATAGTTCAATGGTGATTCTCAACATGTACTGGTGAAAATGATTGATATTATAAGATAATTAAGGATAAGTACAAAACTTTCATCTTTGTTTGAATGATCTGAGACGGGATAAATATCCTTACCAGGATAAAAAAAAAAAAAAAAAAAAATTAAATTCAAAACAACGAGGATTAGGTAAGATATATCATATTTTATTGATGAGTGGCAAAAATGACGTAAATACAGCTTAACTAGTGTTCTACATTCGATACTTTGGTTGCTCAACTACGATTTATTTGGATTCATAAGCCTCTCCGAATGGGTATCTTTCGACGCAAAGTATTCATTTCAAAGACATTGTCACATGATGACAACTGCATAACCAAAAGAAGGGGTGATTCACCTACGCTTTGACACCTTTGTCACTTGGAAAATATCATAAGAAATGTATAATCTTATTACTTGAATATTGGATATTTTGCTCTTTGTGTATGTAAAAATGGTTGGCAACGCCAACCTCTCATATTTTGATGACGCCAACGACACCTGTGCCGAAGTCCCCTATTCTGTATATTGGGTCCTAGTTGACCGTGCCGAGTTTTATCCTTAGGCCGAGTTGTTCCCCTCCCCCTCCCCTGGGTCGATTTAAAAATGGGCCGAGTCAACCGAGACGGAGTATACATTTGTAAAGAATTCGATGGTTCAAATTGGCGAATTCAACTGAGCCCATGGATCTATATATGAATGTAGAATTCATGGCTCACCGCACAAAATCTACCTATACTTGTGATCACTGTAATAGTTTGTATGTTTGTTTACATAAAGTCATAACTATAAAGGGCGACTATTCACACCGCCTCGATTAGTAAGGGCTGTAATCCAATTAAATTAGGAAATACCGCAATACGTTAAAATGCCCAACTACTCCTAATTATACCAAAATGCGCACATATCAGTCAAGATAGATAAAGATGTTTTACGATTTGGTGTCCTGTCAACACGGCTTGTTAAAAACTCGGCCAGTGTAAAACTCGGCCTGTGTAAAACTCGGCCCGTCAACTATCAGATAGTTAATGAAGGTGTGCAATGTACTTAAAGGAGATGCAAATTCACTATTGATGACTAATATCAACAATCTTCATATTTGATACGCATATAATTTGTCATCTTCTTTTGTGCTTAGAAAATATAATTTGAAAAATAAATTTGAATGAAAGGTGAATTAAGTAGATCTATTTAATCAATTTTATCTCATATTTACTCAAATGCCATATAATAGTAAAATAAGATTATTATTATTATTGAAACCTTTTTAACGAGTGTTTATTAATCTAAAAAAGGCATATAAGGCATATAAGGTCCACAAAATATTTACATTGCATCGTCATACATGTAGGCCTACGTATATGTTATATAGAACAGGACATATATTTTATTCATATTCTCTCTCTCTCTCTCTCTCTCTCTCTCTCTCTCTCTCTCTCTCTCTCTCTCTCTCTCTCTCTCTCTCTCTCTCTCTCTCTCTCTCTCTCTCTCTCTCTCTCTCTCTCTCTCTCTCTCTCTCTCTCTCTCTCTCTCTCTCTCTCTCTCTCTCTCTCTCTCTCTCTCTCTCTCTCTCTCTCTCTCTCTCTCTCTCTCTCTCTCTCTCTCTCTTATAACGTTTAGATAGTTTTGTTTTATATAAGCATTCTATTTAAACGAAAAAGGTATGTCATTTAAATATTTTTCAATGCAAAAAGATTTTTTGATGTTTTTCAAAAGGCGTAAAACAGTCTAACAATTTCTGCCTTAATTCCGATAAGAACAAATCTTTATTGTACAACGATGGATTTTCAAAAACGTTTGAGAACCCATAATTATCTAGAACGGTTTAAATATTAGTAATACAATTCTTTTTACCGATTTTAAAGTCATCGAGAGATTGTGAGTAGACATTTGCTAAAATGATATTTTTGGTATTTAGAATTTTAAACCAGTAATTAATAATTCTTATGTATCTCGAGAAATACATTTGAACACGACCAAGTTCTCCGTAAACTGCCATAGAACTAGTACTGGCGCGAACTTGTAAAATACGTTTACAAAATTTAAGATGTATTCTTTCTATTACCTTTGTTTTACTGAAACTCCAATTTTCAAAGGAATAACTTAGGATCGAACCTACAGATGCATCAAATAGCTCACAATGAATACCAGTTTTAAGCTTTAGTTTTATGGAATTGTTTAATAAAACGTTTAATGCCTTGAGAGCTTTACCTGCTAGGTATTCTTGGTTAAGTGAAAATTTCCGGTATAGTGAAATAAAGTATCTTAGTAGTTAAAATTGTCTACTGATTCCAGAATTGATCCATTAAGCGACCACTTTTCGTTAACTAACAATTTACCTCTTTTTCTAAAGACCATTGTTTGGTTTAATCAGCATTTATTTCTAGACACCATTTGTTGCAATATTCTGATAACTTATCGATATTGGTTTGAAGTTCCTCAAGAGATTTACCGAAAATGACCATATCATCAGCGAATAGCAGTACTATAATTTGTATCAAACCGATTTCTATTCCAGATTGTGTGTTATCATATAAATACAACTCTAAGTCTTCTAGAAATAATGAAACTAGGATAGGAGATATCGTCTCCCCCTGTCTTAGACCAGTTGCAAAATCTATAAAATCCGAGACTTCCCCATTATTTCGAATACAAGAGCTAACTTTATTATACATGTCTTTTAAAATTCGGAGTAGTTTTCCTTTAATACCACTTCTAAATACAAGTAATTTTAACCATAACGCACTTCTGTCCATGGAATCAAAACATTTTTTCAAGTCTACAAACACACAGTAAAGTCGTTTGTTTTCATTTAAGAATTTTTGTACAATGTCTAATAATGTAAATATTGCATCTATAGTTGGAAGTCCTTTTTCTAAAGTCAAATTGGGCATCAGAAATCACAGAATTTTCATTACAAAATTTAGTTATGCGGTTATTGATAATTATTGTAAATAATTTTGAGAGGCAACTTAATAATGTAACGCCTCGATGGTTATTCACATCAGTAGTAGAGCCTTTTTTTGAATAGGGACAATAATTCCTTCAGTCCATTTATCCGGGAAGACACCGGAATCTAAAATAGAATTAAAAATATCTTAAAGATGTGAAGATGAAATATCTACGCTTTCAATCAAATATTCGTTCATAATATTATCAGTTCCCACCGATCACCGATTTACGCTTTCTTAAAGAATTAGTTGCTTTTATTACTCCCGATGTAGTTATACGTGCATCGAGTTCCTCGAATGATTTGTTTGTTTGAATGGGTTTAACGCCGCTTTCAACAATCTTGCAGTTATATCGCGGCGGCCGGAGCACCTAACAATGGATTCCTGGTATTTCTTTCACCTGTACTACCATTACACCCTTTCCTAGCCTCCGACTGCTATCTCACATAGGTTTACGATTATCTACCCATTGGTGAGAGACAAAGGTTCCTCGAATGAACATCTTTCATTGAAATTATGGTTTTTACAGAAATTGTCAGCCTCGATGTTACTCGAATTAAACTCAGCTGATCCTAATAGGGAAAAATATTCTTTGAAATCATTTGTAGGAATCAATGCACCTTTAGAATGTTTTTTCTTAAAATATTTCCGAAAATTCCCTGGGGTTACTATTTTTCATTTCACATATTTCTGATATTCGCTTTTTTTCAAACTCAATTTTTTTTCTTTTTACAAAGTTTTTTGTAAACTTCCTTCAGCTTACAAAACTCCTTTCTATTACGATCTGAACTGTTACGATTAAAAACTTGCAATGCATTTTCATATAATTAACGCGCCCGTCGAAATTCTAAATCGAACCAATCTGCGTCTTTAAAAACTTGGCTTTCAGTGAAATCATTATTAAAACTATTATGTGAATAAATTGTCCTTGATTTACGGAATAATTTGTCCGCTGTATCAGTTATTAACATCGAAAAAGAATTAACTAAGTTTTTTATCGAATTTCTGCAGGAGATATCGATATTGTTAATTAAATTATTGAACTTTGGTAATTTTTCAATAATACTAGCACGAAAATTGTTACTACAATTTATAGACAGGCCGAGTTGACGGGCCGAGTTAACGGGCCGAGTTGACGGACCGAGTTATTCACAGGCCGTTGACTGTGAACCTTACGATTTCTGGTATTTCTGGTATTCGGCTAATAAGCCATAAAACCTCTCAGGTATTCTTCTTTAGTAAAGATCAAACACAAGTACTTTCTCGCGGTATTTTTTTATCAACGTGTTTTAAAGTCTGTTTAAGATGAATTAACAGGAAGCAAATGAAAGTCTTTTCTAGAGATAAACATCTTTTTGATATATCTTTAATCGATGGGTTCTTCGAGGATAATTGAAGGGTGGTTCTAAAACGTAGACAATATAGAATATATAGTAACGCAGACAATATATAACAAAGAGGGATATTGGACTGGGGTCTAAAGCGCAGACAATATAGATAAAGAAGGATTATATCCTTACGCAGACGATATAGACAAAGAGCAGTTCATACCTATATAATGACAGGTAAATGTTCACTGATCATGATAGTATTAGAATTTATCTATTAAATTATTAACCTTGCCCTTTGATAGTTTTCTATCTAATTAGTACTTTGATATTGTGTATATTTAAGTCATGAACATATAAAAAGATAAAAACAAATCTGAAAAAAGAGAAAGAAATCAAATGAATAGGTATCTCCAATATTGATTTAGGAACAATATTTCTGTTTAAAACTACATTGTTTTAGGGTATCTAACCAACTCAGTATAGCATTACTTGATATGAATTATTCATCAATTTAATCATTTGATCAAGAATATCAGACACTGTAATTCTGGAATTTCAAGTCGATCGGTTGCAGCCAAGACCAAATTAGTTCACCAATGCGAAAAAGAAAGAAGTTGTAATCAAAAAATTGTTTTGGTTACAGCGTAAAATAATATGTAGAATAAAACTTAATTTATTTGATTAGTGGAATAAATAGCTCTATTAACAACTTATAATAATTTTGCTGCAATAAACCATGTATTTCCGACAAAACCGAAGAAGAATTAAAGCTTATTTTGAACATATAACGCACGTTTATTGTCAATTGAATTTAAAACTGAATGTTACAAAATCGTGAAGAATACCTCGGTCAGGTCTTCCAAGCAGGGATATTTGGAAGCAATGACTGTATGGTAACGCATAGAAGTTTTCATATTTTATCATGGTAACTTAGAAAAAAGATAAACTCGAAATTTTGAAGTTATTCGTTCTTTATTGAACAAAAATGTCAGGTTATATTGATTTTAACAGAGACTCTGAATATACGTTTATATTGTGTGCATGGTTTTAAAAAGGCGTAATTACAACGTTTTACGACGTCCGCCTGGAAGGACTTCAATCACAGTCGACTTAAACGAAGTCGGGTATTGTATAAAGATGAAAATTTGAGCCACAGATTAATTTACAATATATGACAGATGCCAGTTTGTAACTAGGAGAAGTATCGAAAATACAGTAATGAATTACTGCAGTTTTTATATGATCATAGAAAAGGAGAAAAAATGCGTGATCAATCGGTCAATGTCGGCGGCGGGAGCCAATAACAACGCAATCTCAGCCAGCTTAATAAGTTGTAATTACTAAAAAGCTATTTCGGTTGTCCAGGGTCGCGTGGTCAATCCAAATTCATCATGCAGTGTGTTTTATCCTAACTGATATGTGTGATATTTACAAAAAAGATGAAAAACAGCAATCTATGGGTGTCCTAACTTGCGATCACAGGCACTTGAATCTACGGTACATTTGAAGAACACCATTTTTTCATTTTGAATTTCATATATGATTTTTTTTTTTTTTTTTTTGGAAGCGCATCAATGTTTATCAATGTTGCAGCATTGCTCTACTCATTTTCAAAGAATTTTACTGTCCCGCGAAGAGTTATTAATCATTTAAATTTCGTATTCAGTCATGAGTAGGCCTTATCAACAACATATCTATTTCTATTTCTTGTTTCGCTACTCTTATCTAAACTCTGATCCAAACTTTTTTAAATAATATAACCGGAATTTTACAAGGAAAACATACATTGTTGAAAAGTTCAACAAATGTTTTTGCTAATAATTTAAATCTACTCATTATCACTGAATCAACTAACAAAAACAAAACAAAATAAAAAAAAATAAGACAAAAAAAAATAATTTAAATCTAGTGACTAGAACCATTCACCTGTTAAAATATATTATCACCTCTTCGTCTATATCATCTGTGTAAGGATATGATCCTTCTTTACCTATATTGTCTGCGTTTTAGACCCCAGTCCAATATCCCTCTTTGTTATATATTGTCTGCGTTACTATATATTCTATATTGTCTGCGTTTTAGACCCACCCATAATTGAATCATCACCCTCCCGAGATTGCAGGGTCAGACACAATAGAGATATTCAAATCAAAATCTTGTAGTCTTAGATATAGGTAGGTAGTTAGGGGAACATCTGTAATTTTCTTTTATAAAATAAAACACAACTTGGTCCATGTTGATCATCATCATATTATATGTACAAGAAACTTGAACTGCCTGATACCTTTTTCTAGAACCCAACAGCATACTCATTCCTTTTTTTCCACGTGCTATCCGCTTATGGAATAGCCTGCCACACGAAGTCTAGTGTAGCCCCAGCATAGCTATTTTTGCCGAGAGGCTTGACCCCTTTACCCAATTTTGACATAGCAAATGAGTGTTTTTAACCTGTACATATACTAATTTCCTATTCTTTTATCTTTTGGCACTCTAACCAAAATATTCACTTTTAATATTTATTAACAGCTGTTCCCAGACAACGTGCCTGCTATTAATAATCTGGAAAAGATTGTGTCAGCAGTATTATGTAGAAGTAGAAGTAGAAGGGGGAACGAATTCAATCTGAAACAGGAGGCCAAGGTAGCAGAGATTTTGGGACCCATCTGGGTCCCATGCGGGGATCTATATGGGACCTATATGGGAAACCCATGTGAGGCTCAGATATGATGTGCAACCAGGATCTAGACTGGTAATTCTCGTACTAGTAATATCGTCAAATCTTTTCCTAGCTCACAGCTGCTATCCTACATAAGGTTACCTATTTCAACCCTATGGTGGGAACCAAATAATCGGAAAGGATGAGTGCCGCAGTCGGGGATCGAACCAGGGCCCTCTTGATAAAGGTAGAAGAATACATATGCACAATAACGTGGAATGTTGATCTTATTATAGACATTACTTGAGTATACGTAATATCAGGTAAAGAGGAAACACTTAAATACATCGAATATTTTTTTTTTCTTTAAAAACCCTTAGTTTCCCCTCACAAAAGATGCTTTTACATGGAATATATCATCAGTGGACGAACAAAACGTCGCAACTGCAACTTAAATTGCCACTGGACGAAGTCCGGCGGGGCTATCGTCGTGAAGATCGTGTCCATCGTGAGTGCATGCGTCCGTTCGTCGGTAAACTTTTATTCTTAAAAACATTAACTTGTCCGAAACAACTAGGCAGAATTCAACCAAACTTTACAAGAATAAGCCCTGGGACATGCTCTCGCCGATTTGTTCGTAAAATTCTGATCGGGCCAATGACATTGGCTCCACGGGCTCGCGTCACTGAAAAATGGTCCCATAAGATCAAAGTATAAAAAAGCATCTCTGTAACTAATCATGCTTAGGACATGGTCTTTCAGATAAGTTCGTAAAATTCTGATTAGGCTGATGACATGGGCTCTATGTACTTTCGTATCACTGAAAAATGGTCGCATAAGATGAAATATATAAGAAATCTTCTTCTCTGAAACTTCTATTCAGAATTCAACCAAACTTCATAGGAATGCAGCTTAAGACTTGCTCTTTCAGATTTGTTCATAAAATTCTGATCGGGATGTTAACATGGGATTCAGGGGCTGTCGCGTCACTGTAAAATTGTCCCATAAGATGAAATATGAAAAAACAAATTCTTCTTCACAACTACTGATAAAAATTCAACCAAACTTCGTTGAAATGTTGTTTAGAACGTGCTTTTTTCAGATTTGTTCATTGAATTTTGATCAGGCTAATTAAATGGGCTCTACGGTCTGACGCGTCACTGAAAAATGATCCAATAGGATGAAATTAAAAAAAAATGCTTTCCTTCTGTAACAATTAACCAACTTCACACAGGAATGATGCATAGGATTTGATTTGAATTGGGGTTTTACGTCGCATTCAACAATCTCTCAGTTATATCGCGACGACTGGTTGATTGATTGATTGAATGGGGTTTTACGCCGCTTTCAACATTATTTCAGTTATATCGCGGCGGCTGGAGCACCTAACAATGGGTTCCTGGTGTTTCTTTCACCAGTACAACCACCACATTCTTTCCTAGCCTCCAGCCGCTATCTCACATAGGTCTACGATTATCAACCCATTAGTGAGAGACAAATAGTCGGAAAGAATGAGTGCCGCCGTCGGGGATCGAACCCGCGAACTCTAGATTGACAGTCCGACGCGCTACCAACTGCGCTATGACGGCGGCATCGCGACGACTGGAGCACCTAACGATGGATTCCTGGTATTTCTCACACCAGTACTACCATCACATCCCTTTCCTAGCCTCCAGTTGCTATTCCACATAGGTTTACGATTATCTACCCATTGGTGGAGGACAAATGTCGGAAAGGATAAGTGCCGCGGCCGGGGATCGAACCCGTGCGAACATAGACCCCTGGATTAGAAGTCCGGCGCGCTACCAACTGCGCTATTACCGCGGCTAATGATTCATAGGACATGCTCTTTAAGATTTCTTTATTTAATTTTGATTGGGCTTATTAAATGGGCGTTGTCATTGAAAATGATTCCGTAAGATGAAATAAAAGGAAAATTATTCTCTGAAACAACTGTTCAGTATCCAACCAAACTTAACGTAAATGATCATTTGGACATTCTCTTTTAGATTTCTTTGTGCTCTCACCATATCTCTATAGGCACTCTAGTAACAATGAATTTGGCCCTAACAGTACATTGTATTTGAAAGCCAGTGGAGCGATACAGGTCCTCTTTGGCCTCTTGTTTTTATAAGTTATATATTTTAGGGTCTGACTTTGAACTATACTTTTATGAGAATCGTTTCATAATAAGATTGCGTTTCAGATGCAGGTCCTTTTACAGCTAAGTGAAGATATTGTTTTCTCTTATTAAAGGGTAAATGTTTTTTATCAACGTTTTTCTTTCGAGACCATGGCGTTGTACCCAAGTGTATAACTTCAAAACTGACATTATCCTGTTTGAGAGAAGAATCCTTTCATATGAAAAATATGATATAACACATGTAGAAATTATATAAGCCTCGATAACAGTTTCAGTGTTTCATTGCGAACTTGTATTCTATTATTTCAAATCTGAAATTTACGTCTTAAGGTTGAACTGCTGAATGCAAACAAATTTGCCATGTAAAATCAATTCATTTTATTTATCCAAGTAAAAACATAAATTAACTAAACAACAACAGTAAAGTTGATAAAACTTAATAATAAACACAACATATAAGAAGTATGCTATATGATCAAGCTGTTTTAACAAAATGTCTTTTCTGTAAGTTTTGGAATAAAAAAATTGATTTAAACGTCTCTTAAACTTCCGAAAGCTCTCAAAATAAATCACATCATCACTCGATGAAAGATATTTTCTTAAATACAACATATAGATCAAATTAGAATCGTCGCAAAGCGGACTGACACCCCCCACCTTAGGCCTTTGTCCTTCCAAGGCTATTTCCCAGTATAATTGCTTTTAGTACATGATCTATTTTCAATATGATGACAAAAATGACAAGAATTTACAGGTTCAAGAGAGATAATTTGGTAACAAATATGTGCAATATCGTAGGTAAATGCTCCAGATACTAAAAAATGTACAAGTAGGCAAGCTCAGGGGGGAATAAAAATGTGTGTACGCCTTTTTCTAACTAAAACAGGTTGTACAGCACGGACTCTTGAAATTAATTTTGCACAAATAATAATGAAATGGGGAAGAAAGAAATCGGTGAAAATAAGAATGTAACAATGTTTTATGTTTCACCACAATGATTTACAAAAATATTGTAAACTTAAATGATAAGTAGACGAAAGTGCATGAAGTTGTTATTATAGAGTTGTACTAAGTTTTCTTAGTAACAAATTTCGTTACTGTTATAAGCTTGCTTGCTAGTCCTCAACGTGTGAGACATTAGTTTTACATAAAATGTACAAATTCAATTTCCAGGTTGTCTCCATACATTCGAATCCGGACATACATGAATAAAGAGAGTTTATGCACCTTAGAGCAATCAACTGACTGGAGACCAGAAACAAAAGACACTTGTACTATACAGTTGTACGAAGATGAGAAGAAGCAGAGTTTTAAACTCTTAATCTTCGTCTGTATTTCTATAACTCTGGACAGTGTTATTCATGTGTTCAAGATTGGATTCCAGCAATAGCGTACTCCCAGAGTTCCCAATGGATATGAAGTTTCTGTAACAAGAGACACCAAGACTTCACAAAAAATTATGTTTCGGTAACTTTTTGTACGGTGAAAATTGTCAAAAAAAATCAATGTGGCCAGAGTCCGAAACAATTCAATTAAGGATCGTATTAGAAAGATTAATCGTTTGAATGGGTCCAACGTCCAGGAAGCGAAAACGTTTTGGAACGTTTAGAAACTGGTTCCGCTTTGAATATTGGTACAGCTGTAAAGCGGGGTAACATAATTTTGTGAATGTTTTCATCCTGAACGCAGATCTACATAAGTAGTTTTAAAGGAAATTGATAAGGGAATAATAACCATTTTCCCACCGATAAGAATCCGTTTCCTCTCTAGTATGAGATACAACAGGAGTCAAATAATTTCATTTATGATCTGTCATGCGTTGAGGAAGTGAAACACTCTGTGAACGTTTGAAAAATTACTTTGAGTTGTACATGAGTTCACATGCAAAGTTGGGCACGGTTCTGCAAAAGTGTCTCAAAACTTTTCATCTTGAATTCAGATTGTCCCTTTTTCGCGTGATTGATATCATTATTACCTTTTAAAGCTGCTCTTGCACAGATTGGGAAAATGTGAATTTTAATATTTTTCGTAAAATCAATTGGAATTAAATACCTCATCACGCTGAAGCCTTGAAAACAGTAAGATTCAATCTGGTAATGCATTGAAAGAAAGACCGATATATCCGAATTAAGGTTAAATTCATTCTCAAAAATAAAGTGACTACTAACGCTAAAAAAATATTCTTCAATTTCGAGCCAACTATTTTGGCTTGACTTTCGGCATGATTGTCTTATACAATCAAAGATTAAGGTTAAAGTATTTGACAGCTGGAAACTTCATATCATTACAGGCAAAAATGAAAGAAAATTCACCGAAAATAACGATTTTTTTAATATATAGACTAGAAATAAATAGACTGGATCCCTTACTGATCTTGCCACTTCGAAAAAATAAGTTACAAAATTATTGAAATATGTTGTTTTTAGTGCCAATGTTTTGGGCCATTCTTAATAGTCTGAAAATACACACATTTCCAAATCTAAGAAAAAGTTTTGTATTTTTTCTATGAAAACTGTGAAAGAGCAGCTTTAATTGTAATTTTATAGTCAATATTTGTGTCTAATTGAATTGTTTTGATGAAATAATTAAAATACATGTAGCTTTTTTGTTAATAAGCAGCGATTTATTTTTTTTTAGTTTCAGACGGCAAGTTACAAAATATGCGTTAAAACAAAGGCAATTGCTTTCAATCTAATAATCTGATATGATTTTATTTTGAATTTCCACTAGAAATGAATATGTCTTATTGAATTTTAATTGAAGTTGATTTTGTTCGTTTATTTATTGGCAGCAAACAGTTTGAAATTTCAAACGACATTTTGAAAAGTATGAACCACAAGCAAGTTAATTCACAATACGGTTTTGTCATATAGGATATTAAATTAAGTAACCTATATGACAAAATCTGATTATGAATCAATTACCAATGCCCTAAACTTAATAAAAAACGGACACAGAGGTGAGCGAACAGCTTAGATATCATATTAATTGCTTGCATAAGCAATATTTGGCACATTTAACCTCAACAAAAATGTTTGAAATGAATCTCTGTAGTAAACACAGCTCATCTTATAAATGGTTGATTTGATTGGTATGTTATTTTTTAGTTACATTAGTGGTCCGTCTTTATAAGTATCTCAAACATTTTCACAATTATTGCCAATAATATTGAATTGCAGTTTTAAACATTTATTCTCCTTCTCCAGATTGTTCTTCGTGGTGATTCATATTATTGCCAATAATATTGATAGCGTTTCGGCCCTTTTAATAAATCTGACCCGATGACTCACCAAGTCGAGTTAAATTCAGATAATTTTGAATAACTTGGATGCAAACTGTTCAAACTGCTCTTCTCCAATTATATAAAATTTCACTTACAAAAAAACAAACAACACAATTTTGATAATGAAAAGATTCATCATTATATAATGCTTTTGAAGTTTACATCAAGAATTTGAGGATCTACATTGTGCAAGTTTAACAGATATATCGATATTTGCTTTTATCATAACCTGGGAACCATGTGGTTCCATTATGGGCAATGTTTTCCCCATTCAGGGCCCATATAGCTTGCCCATGTGGGGGTGGGTGGGTGTCGGGTCAAAAAGGCCCAGTGACAAAAAGGCCAGGGTCAGAAAGGCCCGGGTCAAAAAGGCCCACTTTCAGAGTTGACAAAAAAGGCCCACAAATATTGACCTGAAATGATTCAAATACCTGTTACATTTATATGTTGATAATTTTTACATCTTATTTTTAAATCATTTTGTATAATTTGAATATAAAAACATCCTATTGGTTATCCTTTTAGTTTCACTTTGAGCACTGAATAGATAGAAATAATTTTACAAATGTCAATCGTGAAATAATAGTTTCATATTAATCTGTTTGCCAGGTACATGTATTACCATCCATGAGTGAAATGAAGTTTAACAATTGTTTGGATTAGGAATGATGCTTTGAAGCAAAAGACATGTAAAATAAACATTGTAATTCATTAAAAGAAAATCTCCCAGGTTCTGCCATCTGTTCTTCTGTTTCATTTCAAGCAATAACCAAAAGTTGACTCTCTGTGACATAAGGTTTTAAAATAACCCTCTTTCGTTCATTTCTGACAGTGGGCCTTTTTGGTCATTTTTCATAGTGTGCCTTTTTGGACTGGGCCTTTTTGACCCGGACCTTTTTGTCACTGGGCCTTTTTGTACACTGGGCCTTTTTTGTCATGGGGCCTTTTTGACCCTAAACCTGTGGGGGCTATCCAGATCCCGGTTGCACATCCAACCTGGGCCCCACATGGGTTTCCCATATAGGTCCCATATAGATCCCCACAATGGACTCAGATGGGTCCCACAATCTTTGCTACCTGGGTTGACAGGGAATAAAATGTTCTCGTCTTGTCTTGCCTCCAATAGATCGGTTACCAATAACTCGGCCCGGTCAACTCGGCCCCAATATAGTCAATATATTATTTTCATACAATATGTACAAGTTTTGTACAAACGATGCTTCTATACTTCACTGGGTTTATTCTTTATTATTTTTAATCTATAGTTATTGTCATTTTAGAAATATTTTTTCGATTCAAAGTTTGATTGTGTACGATTCTACAGAGACGTAGGGCCAACTTATTTCTCACCCGGGCGGGGCCCGATTTGGTTGTTTTTCAGCCGGGCCACAATTTGAAACCCGGCCCTGTGTTCCGGTTGACAAGATGCTACAAACCGTTTTCTAATTATACCCCGCTTTGTGCGTGCACATGCTTGCAAAAACGGGTATAATTTGAAAACAGTTTGTAGCATCTTCTCAGCCGGAACACAGGGCCGGGTTTCAAATTGTGGCCCGGCTGAAAAACATCAAAATCGGGACCCTTTCGGGCGAGAAATAAGTTGGCCCTATAGGGGACTTCGGCACAGGTAGTGATGACGTCATCAAAATATGAGTGGTTGGCGTTTCCAACCATTTTTACATACACAAAGAGCAAAAAATCCAATTTTCAAGTAGTAAAATTATACATTTGTAATGATTTATTCCAAGTGATGAAGGTGTCAAAATGTAGATAAATCACCTCTTCTTCTGCTTATGCAGTTGTCATCATGTGACAATGTCTTTGAAACGAATAATTTGTGTCGAAATGTAACCACCCGGAGAGTCATACGAATCCAAGATTCGTAGTTGAGCAACCAAAGTATCGGAAATGGGACACGAATAAAGCTGTATTTACGGCATTTTTGGCCACACAGCAATGAAATATGTTAGTTTGAATTTCAATGTTGATTTATTTTTTTTTATTTTATTTTAGTAACGATATTCATCCCGTCTCAGAACATCCAAACATAGATTTAAGTTTTGTATTTATCCTTAATGGTCTTAACAACATAAATCCAATCATTTTAACCTAGGAATATTGAGAATCGTCCAAAGCTATCTAAATATTAAATCCAAATTGATAAAAATGAAAACACGGGGTACGGACAAAAGCCCCCCTAGGACAAAAGCCCCCTGGGACAAAAGCCCCATGGACAAAAGCCCCTTGGGACAAAAGCCCCATGCCCTTAACTGAAAAGTGGACAAAAGCCCCATGGTTATGAAAATTGTGTTTTTTGTGAATTTTTTGAAAAAGTCTTAAAAAGTTATGATTTTAATATGAATTTGTGAATATTAATGTGTTAATTCTTTAAGGAAATTAATATTTTAGTCATTTTTTTATTGAATCAAAATAAACATTTAAGGGAGGGATAAAGTATTCCCTTGTGTATAAATACCTGTGAAAAGATGACTTGGAAAATATCTTCCATTTGGTTTTATATTTCATAATTGACTTGTTATAAGAAAATAATTGTCAAAAAAAAAGGCGTAACAGGTGGGAAAAGAAAAAATATACTGTTTTCATAATCAATTTTGTCAACAACTTCTATATTGTGAACTACATGTAAAGTTATACTTGCGCTCTCGAAGGTGTGAAATAAGTCAATAACAAATATGGATTAAGTTTCAATGATGTGAAGAATGTAAAATGTGTGAATAAAAGAAAAAACATCAATAAAGGAATTACTATTTAGGGTTCTCCTTTTCAATGTACATTTCTTTGATTGCTGGAATATCTAATAAATTTTCTTATAATGAAATTCAAAGAAAACTGATTTTGAGTTCTTAGAAAGAGAAATGGTGGTTTTTATTGCTAAGAATTATAAAAAAAAATTCACCTTATACAATGGCAAATAAAACAAAAAAGGACCCGTTTTATTTAAATGATTCAGTTAAAAGTTAATACCAAAACATGTATTTATTATATTGTGGGGCTTTTGTCCTAGGGGGCTTTTATCCTAGGGGGCTTTTGTCCCAAGAGGCTTTTGTCCAGGGGGCTTTTGTCCTAGGGGGCTTTTGTCCCAGGGGGCTTTTGTCCTACACCCGAAAACACACACACGTTTAGAAATTAAGGTCACGTTAGATAATAAGCGAACGTTGCAAATCCAAGATATTCGGATGAAACGGCTTTTCGAACACATTCTGTTAGGTACAAAAACCCTAACAGAGAGTTTACATTATGCGACATGAAAAACATTATCGGCACTCATCACACAAACATGTGTCATACAGATTGTCATTCCTAACCCAATGATCTATACTACACGGCGAATCTCTTTGATTTGACCATAACCGGATGCGCCAATCAATATTGTCAATGTCATAAAACGGTAGCCGCTTATCCCACACACGTGCACGGGTCATTAAGATCGCCCTTACTTACGCAACGTTTTATACCACATTCCCAATTTTCTTTGATCTGCATCAATCAAGCCATGTCATTTGCCACTGATTGGTTGCTTTCAGTATGACACAACTAGTCTTTGAGCCCAATGTGTGAAAGCTTGGTTTACACATCAAATATTATGCATAATCAGACATGGAAATAACATGCTGTCATATAAAAAGTCAAAATACTCAACATGCTTCAAAACATTGCAACTATAGAATTGCAACATTTGACTGATTACAATCCTCCGAAGGCCATCTCGTTGATATTATAGAACCATTACAGTCACTCAAACACATACTTTTTGTAATCTTTGTAATAATTAGCAGAAGTGTAGAATTTCAACCAATCAAATTATTGACGGATCCTGAGGGGAAATTGCAGTGAGGGGTCGAAGATGTGTCATTAAATTATCATAGAGAAATTCAATTTAAACTGGGCACTTATAGGAAAAGGCACCATCTATACTTTAAGTTCCGAACCTCTTTACAGAAATCCTGTATCCACCACTGCAAATTATAAAAATGTTCATTCATTCATTCATTCATTCATTCATTCATTCATTCATTCATTCATTCATTCATTCATTCATTCATTCATTCATTCATTCATTCATTCATCCCTCCCTCCGTCCATCCGTCCAACCATTCCTCCATCCATACATCCATTCGTCCGTCCGTCCATCCATACATCGGTCCGTCGCCGCCGTCATAGCGCAGTTGGTAACGCGTCGGACTGTCAATTTAGAGGTCCCGGGTTCGATCCCCGACGGCGGCACTCATTCTTTCCGACTATTTGTCTCTCACCAATGGGTTGATAAATCGTAGACCTATGCGTGAAAGCAGCTGAAGGCTAGGAAAGAATGTGATGGTTGTACTGGTGAGAGAAATACCAGGAATCCATTGTTACGTGCTCCAGCGGCCGGGATATAACTTGACTGAAATAATGTTGAAAGCGGGGTTAAACTCCATGCAATCAATCAATCAATCCACCGTCCTTCCATACATCAATCCATCCGTCCTTCTATCCGTCCATCCATCCATCTGTCCGTCCGTCCTTCCGTCCATTCGTTTGTTTGTAATTTCGTTCGTTAGTTTGTTCGTCCGTCTGTTTGTCCGTCTATCCGTCCGCCTGTCTTACTAGCCGACTTTGAATTCATACGTCAGTCGGTCATAGAACATTTTTAGTACCATAAAAAATCTTCAGTTTGAACACTTTGTATTTAAACAGGTCAATTAGCCCAAATCGAATACCTTTTCACTGTTTTCAACAAGGTGAAAGGGTTTGTCTAACAAATAATCGATAATTACACCACTTGTCATTCAAGAATCAATATTCCCGAATTAGGGAATGTCATTAGGCATCTAAGGAAAATTATGACATGCCGAAATATTTTGTTATAGTGTTACAGATATTGTTTGGGTATATTTATAATGGCTAAATTTTGAGTGATTGGAAAAGACTATCAATGCCGATTTACCGAACGATTTTGTTCGCATAAACAAACAAAACATAAACCTTTTTTTTTTATAACAATAAGATATTAAAGAAAAAAATAATAATCAGGATTTAATAAAATCAAGATAAATCAGCCGTAAAAATGATAAATGTTTGCAAAAAATCAACCAAATCGATGTTATTCCTTTTTGATAGTGGTGTTTTCAAAGCATGGTTATTAATTCTAAATTCGTGTTATTTTCTTTATAAACATGTTTTCTGAAAAGTTCGAATGATTTACTTTTCAAAAATGTATTGTTTTGATACCTTTTTCCTCAAGTAAAGCGAAAAAAGTGATTTAGATTGGGCAATATTTACATAAATTAAATAGAGCGAGGCGATTCAACGCCAACCATTTTTATTGGCTAGTGGGCTATGACGTCATACCGAAGTTCCCTATAGAATAATAGAATTACCTTTTTCTTAAAGAGTATCCAACATGTCGGAGAGATACAGCTTTTCGCTGACTACTTTTAGGTTTGTACATTGTACTCTATGTAACGCGTGTCTTGAAATCATTGGTTACATCTCTAAAATAGTGAAATCACGGATGTGAAAATGGCATCGAACTCTCGCGGCAGTTTTATCTTCTGTTTGAAGTATCTTTTGAAAGAAAAGAAGTGCCATTTCATCCATGTGGGTGGGGTAGAGCGGCATCCTTTTACTATTTATCATGCTCAGACGTTTCGCTATTGGACGTTTCCTACAAAGGTGTTTTTCATTCAAATGGTAGTGAAACATCCAAAGAATGTCAATATTATATATACAGTGCTGTCGGCTAATATTGCGCACCGAAGAAAGTTAAGTACACAATTTGTGTTGATCTATCAGATGTACACAAAAATCAATTCTCTACTGAACTGATTAACCATATTGTCTGTGTAAAATAAATTTTATGTAGAATAAAATGTCACTAAAGTTACACAATCCGGTGATAAACAGAGGCACTGTTGTGTTTTTTCAATGCCGTTTTTGTCGGCTAAGCCTGCGCAGTCCAGGAAAGAACTTTATTCTGATACCCCTAAATAAAGACGTCCTCACATGCGAAAATAAATTTCCTAGGGTGTTTTGATGATGAGTTTGATTACAAAACTTTAAAGTGGTTGACTGTTTACACAATATGCGTGACGATGAAAAAATTCATCTGCATTTGCTACACCACCGTCTTACTCAAGACTTGTAAAGAGACATAAGAAAATACTAAAGTCGTTGTTGATAGCCTGAGACTTAAGTTGTTTGAGAGATCATGACCTGAGATTAGTTTATTCAAGTTTGGTTCATCAAAACTTTAGAAGAGAACTGAAGGTGCTTGATTTTTTAGCTCCACTGGCTGAAAGCCGCCACTGGCTTTCTAGTTTTTGAAAACTTTTAACTATCTTATAAAGTTATAATTTCATACACAGCTAGTATATCAGTCTTTTGAAACAATTAAAAATTGAATTAGAATATAGTTTTTAAAATGTGTCAGGTAGTTCTCTTGTAAATCTTGTCCTTTTGGCTGTGTTTTTTTCGACGCAGACTTTTTATCCCTTTTTACACGCCGCCAGAGGCGGACACATATTGGCGTCATCTTCTCCGTCTGTCTGTCCGTTCGTCCACTTTCTTGTCAACGCAACTCCTCCTTAGTTTCTGGCTGGATCTTCTTGAAACTTGGTCAATGTTATCACCTCAATTGGTAGATGTGCATGAAGGAAGGATTTTTATGTTTCGTTGATTTTTGCCGGAGTTATGCCCGGCCCCTACAAAACATAGTCTCTGGGGCTTATTGCCTCAGTTTTTTCTTGGTCAACGCAACTCCTCTAAAGTTTCTGGCTGGATCTTCTTGAAACTTGGTCAATGTTATTACCTCAATTGGTAGATGTGCATGAAAGAAGGATTTTATGGTTCGTTGATTTTTGCCTGAGTTATGCCCCTTAAAAACTTAGTCTGTGGTCCACTTTCTTGTTAACGCAACTCCTCCTAAGTTTCTGGCTGGCCCTCTTGAAACTTGGTCAATGTTATCACCTCAATTGGTAGATGTGCATGAAGGAAGGATTTTATGGTTCGTTGATTTTTGCCTGAGTTATGCCCCTTTAAAACTTAGTGTCGGGGGCTTATTGCCTCAGTTTTTTTTTGTCAACGCAACTCCTCTAAAGTTTCTGGCTGGATCTTCTTGAAACTTGGTCAATGTTATCACCTCAATTGGTAGATGTGCATGAAGGAAGGATTTTATGTTTCGTTGATTTTTGCCTGAGTTATGCCCCTTAAAAACTTAGTCTCTGGGGCTTATTTCCTCAGTTATGCCCCCTTAAAATTTAGTCTCTGGGGCTTATTGAAATTGCAGCCTTGTGAATGCAACTCTTCCTAAGTTTCTGGCTGGATCTAAATGAAACTCGATGGATGTTATAACCGAAATTGAGCATGAAGTAAGGATTTTTTGGTTCATTAATTTTACCCTAAATTATGCCCCCTTAAAACTTAGTATCTAGGGCTTATTGAAATTGCAGCCTTTTGAACGCAACTCCTCCTTACTTTTTGTCTTTATTTAAATGAATCTTGGTAAATGTCATCACCATAATTTGTAGATGTACATGGATCAAGGATTTTATGGCTCATTTATTTCCCTGAATTATGCCTCCTTAAAACTTAGTGTCTGGGGCATATTGAAATTGCAGCCTTGTGAAGGCAACTCTTCCTAACTTTTTGTCTTGATTTAAATGAAACTTGGTCACTTTGAATTTAGTTCTGTCAAAATAAGTAGTATCTACAATTATTTTCGTGAAACAGCAGCAAAGTGGTGGCGTATTTTGTGACAATGACACTCTTGTTATTTCAATTACACTGATTGAAATATATATTTAGTTCTTGTTTAGAAAAAATAGCTTTTCATTTGATCTTTAAGGACAAACTTCTTTAATCTCACCCAAATTTCTGAATCTTTTTAAGTGCTGATCCTTTGATGTAGTTAATTAAAAGCATCAATTAATTATTTGATCTACAGGACTCTGTGATAAACAACAATACTGAGTAAAATGAAACATCCTTTTAAAAATGATGTGCTTTAAGAAAACATATTATTATGGTCAGCCCGATAAGCTCAGTTGGTAGAGCAGTGGACTTCAAAACCATTGAAGTTTGACGTTTGACGTGGGTTCAAACCTGGGCTGGCACACTAACAAACTTATTGTCTTTCAGATGAGACGTTAAACCGAGGCCCCGTGAGACAGTGCTTTACATTGAGCACGTTAAAGAACCATGGCTGATCTCAGCAGTAGTTTTGTCATGTATCCCTGCACTATCCCCCGTAACAACTTAGAGTCTTCTGGGGGGCGTCCCTCATATGGGCATGTGCTACAGTAGCGAAGATATATAAACAGAAATACATGAACACACAAAACATATTATTTCATCATGTAAATGCCATCCTGATACATGTATATGTGACATTTGGAACATAATGTCAGATAATCTGAAAACAACTCAAAATACCCCTATATAAACAAGAGGGCCATAGTGGCCCTTAATTGCTCACCTGAATGAACTGTCTAAAATTTTCAAAAGAAGAATGAGAAATAGAATGATGAATGACTGAGCTAAACAAAGCTGTTGCTTCTATACAACTTGAGAATCCCTTTTTTACAATTTTAAGGTTGACTAACAAGGATTTTTATAATAGATTTCGTGACCTAGTTTTTATTCCCAGATGACCCAATTTTGATCTCATCCGAGATTTCATCTAGACAATCATTCTGACCAAATTTCAGGTTGATTGGCCAAAAATTGTGGCCTCTAGAGTGCATACAAGGTTTTTCTTAGATTTGACCCAGTGACCTAGTTTTTGACCCCAGTTGACCCAATTTCGAACTTGTCGAAGATTTTATCAAAACAATCATTCTGACCAAATTTCAGATTGATCTGGCAATAAACGTGGCCACTAGAGTGCCTACAAGGTTTTTCTTAGATTTGACCCTGTGACCTAGTTTTTGACCCCGGTTGACCTAATTTCCAACTCATTCAAGATTTCATCAAGACAATCATTCTGACCAAAATTCAGGTTGATCGGGCAATAAAAGCAGCCACAAGAGTGCCTACCAGGTTTTTCTTAGATTTTACCCTGTGACCTAGTTTTTGACCCCGGTTGACCCAATTTCGAACTTGTCCGAGATTTCATTAGGACAATCATTATGACCAAAATTCAGGTTGATCGGGCAAAAAATGTGGCCTCTAGAGTGCATACAAGGTTTTTCTTAGATTTGACCCGTGACCTAGTTTTTGACCCCAGTTGACCCAATTTCGAATGCATTCAAAATTTCATCAAGACAATCATTCTGACCAAAATTCAGGTTGATCGGGCAATAAACGCGGCCACAAGAGTGCCTACAAGGTTTTTCCCTAGATTTGACCCTGTGACCTAGTTTTTGACCCCAGTTGACCCAATTACGCACTCATTTAAGATTTCAGGAAGACAATCATTCTGACTAAAATTCAAGTTTAACTGGCAAAGATTGTGGCCTCTAGAGTGCATACAAGGTTTTTCTTAGATTTGACCCCGTGACCTAGTTTTTGACCCCAGTTGACCCAATTTTGAACTTGGCCTAGATTTCATCAAGACAATCATTCTGACCAAAATTCAGGTTGATCCGGCAAAAAATGTGGCCACTAGAGTGCCTACAAGGTTTTTCTTAGATTTGACCCTATGACCTAGTTTTTGACCACAGTTGACCCAATTTCGAACTTATTCAAGAGTTCATCAAGACAATCATTCTGATAAAAATTCAGGTTGATCGGGCAATAAACGCGGCCACAAGAGTGCCTTCAAGGTTTTTCCTAGATTTGACCCTGTGACCTAGTTTTTGACCCCAGTAGACCCAATTTCGTACTCATTCAAGATATCATCAAGACAATCATTCTGACTAAAATTCTAGTTGAACGGGCAAAAAATGTGGCCTCTAGAGTGCATACAGGGTTTTTCTTAGATTTGACCCCGTGACCTAGTTTTTGACCCCAGTTGACCCAATTTCGAACTTGTCCGAGATTTCATCAAGACTATTATTTTGACAAAATTTCAGGTTGATCAGGCAAAAAATGTGGCCTCTAGAGTGCCTACAAGGTTTTTCTTAGATTTGAACCCATGACCTAGTTTTTGACCCCAGTTGACCCAATTTCAAACTCGTCCGAGATTTTATCAAGACAATCATTCTGACCAAATTTCAGGTTGATCTGGCAAAAAATGTGGCCTCTAGAGTGCCTACAAGGTTTTTCTTAGATTTCTCAGGTGAGCTAAAAATCAGTAGTGAAACGTCCATACAAATTATAAACATCCAAAAGTGAAACGTCTCAATAGTGAAACGACTCTAGTAGGAAACGTCTCAATAGTGAAATGACTGACATTCAGTGGGGTATCCCGTGTCACATATTCAGGGTTAATTCTTTGAAATGAAAATGGATGGGCCATATGGCCTCCTCAATGCTTTTATCAGGGGCCATTTCCTAAAATAAGGGGTCAAATCTTTTTTGTTGAAAAAATTAAATAAGTCAATTGAAAAATTATACTTGTTTTTTGTCCTTGCCAATGCAAAATTATGAAATTGGTGGTATGCAAAAAACTTGTTTACAAATTTTCTAACTATCCACTTAATGAACAAGTGTATTTTATGGCCCCATTATGTCCCTCTCTAAATTTTAGACCCCTACTTTAATATTCATTTCCCTAGATGTTCTATTGCAGAAACTTTGGAAATCATTTTTTCAGAACCCAACTGAGGGGTACCAACCAAATTTCACTTGAGTGGTCCTTTGTTGACCGTTATCCGAATACAAAAACTTTTGTGATTAGATGAAAAATATTTTTTTTGTGAGTGGAGGTCATTTTTCTATAAATCTTAAGTTATATAGTGAAAACTTTGAAAATCATTTTCTCATAACCTTGAAGATGCCATCAATATCATGGATATTAACCAAATTTCAGGCGGCCTGAGGAGCAAATCAATAACTCAATCAGCTCTAGTATAAATGATTGGTCTCACATTAATGGAAATGTGACTACTACTTACAAGTATCAAGGTCAAGATTATCCTGTTAATGACAAGGTCATCTATCAAGGTCAAACTTTTGAAAGCAAATTTTTGGTTTTGGAGGCATTTTGGTTTCATGAACACATGTTGAATATCTCTTTACAGTCCATCAGGAAAGTTGGTTCAGATAGAGTATGCTCTTGCAGCGGTAGCAGCTGGTGCTCCCTCAGTGGGAATTAAAGGTAATTACTAACCATTGACATTAAATGAGCCACTACAGGACATTTTTATAACTTCATATGTGCAAATTGTACATGTATACGTTGAGCAGAACAACCACACAATACAGCAGAAAATTTTCTGACATTGTCTCTTTAAGCCCTCGGTGAAGATCGAGTCAGATCAATCTGTACAAATGTACTGACTAATCTAATATGAAATGGTTGGTAATCAAAAACCTGCAAAAATTATGTTTTCTAAAGACTTCAGGAACATGCAATATAATCTCTTACTAGTCGTGCCCAATAATCAAAGGCCCTTCATATAAAGCACCCCTATTTAATTTTAGTTATATGAATCAATATTGGTGTGTTCCGAACTTCCAATTGGCCGAAAAGTTGATTTTATTCCTGAATGAAAACAATTTTTAGTATGCAGCTGTTTTTAGCTCACCTGAGCACGAAGTGCTCAAGGTGAGCTTTTGTGGTCGCATGATGTCCGGCGTCCATCGTCCGTCGTCCGTCGTGCGGCGTCAACATTTACCATGTAGACACTCTAGAGGCCATGTTTTTTGCTCAATCATCCTGAAAATTGGTCAGAATGATTATCTTGATAAAATCTCGGTCAAGTTCGAAATTGGGTCAAGTGGGGTCAAAATTGAGGTCACAGGGTCAAATCTAAGGAAAACCTTGTAGACACTCTAGAGGCCATGTTTTTTGCTCAATCATCCTGAAAATTGGTCAGAATGATTTTCTTGATAAAATCTAGGTCAAGTTCGAAATTGGGTCAAGTGGGGTCAAAATTGAGGTCACAGGGTCAAATCTAAGGAAAACCTTGTAGACACTCTAGAGGCCATGTTTTAAGCTCACCTGAGCACGAAGTCATTGGGTTAAATCTTAGAAATACCTTAAATATTTTTTAGATTGTTAATTCAGGTGAGCGATTAAGGGCCACTATGGCCCTCTTGTTTGCTCAATCATCCTGAAAATTGGTCAGAATGGTTATCTAGTTCAATCTAGGTCAAGTTCGAAATTGGGTCAAGTGGGGTCAAAAATGAGGTCATGGGGTCAAATCTAAGGAAAACCTTGTAGACACTGTAGAGGCAATATTTTATACTCAATCATTCTGAAAATTGGTCAGAATGATTAATTGGATAAAATCTCGATCAAGTTCGAAATTGGGTCAAGTGGGGTCAAAAATGAGGTCACAGGGTCAAATCTAAGAAAAACCTTGTAGACACTCTAGAGGCCATGTAATTTGCTCAATCATCCTGAAAATTGGTCAGAATCATTATGTTGATAAAAACTTGGTCAAGTTCAAAATTGGGTCAAGTGGGGTCAAAAATGAGGTCAAGGGAGCAAATCTTAGAAAAACCTTGTAGATACTCTAGAAGTCATATTTTTCTCTCAATCATCCTGAAAATTGGCCAAAATGATTATCTTGATAGAAACTCTGTCAAGTTCAAAATTGGGTCAAGTGGGGTCAAAAATGAGGTCAAGGGATCAAATCTTAGAAATACCTTGTAGACTCTGTAGAGGCAATAATTTTTACTCAATCATCCTGAAAATTGGTCAGAATGATTAATTGGATGCAATCTCGATCAAGTTCCAAATTGGGTCAAGTGGGGTCAAAAATGAGGTCACAGGGTCAAATCTAAGGAAAAACTTGTAGACACTCTAGAAGCCATGTTTTTTGCTCAATCATCCAAGAAATGGGTCAGAATTATTATTTTGATAAAATCTCGGCCATGTTCAAAATTGGGTCAAGTGGGGTCAAAAATGAGGTCACAGGGTCAAATCTAAGAAAAACCTTGTAGACACTTCAGAAGTCAAATTTTCTCTCAATCATCCTGAAAATTGGTCAAAATGATTTTCTTGATAAAATTTCGGTCAAGTTCTAAATTGGGTCAAGTGGGGTCAAAAATGAGGTCAAGGGATCAAATCTTAGAAATACCTTGTAGACACTGTAGAGGCAATATTTTTTACTCAATCATCCCAGAAATTGGTCAGAATGATTATCTTGATAAAATCTTGGTCAAGTTTGAAATTGGGTCAAGTGGGGTCAAAATTGAGGTCACGGAGTCAAATCTTGGAAAAACCTTGTAGACACTACAGAAGCCTTATTTCTTGCTCAATCATCCTGAAAATTGGTCAGAATCTCTGCATTAGTGAAATCTAGTTCAAGTTTGAAATTGGGTCAAGTGAGGTCAAAAATGAGGTCACGGGATCAAATCTTAGGAAAACCTTGAAGACCCTCTAGAGGCCACATCTTTTTCTCAATCATCCTGAAAGTTTGTCAGAATAAATGTCTTGATGAAATCTAGGTTGAGTTCGAAACTGGGTCAAGTAGAGTAAAAAATGAGGGCACAGGGTCAAATTCTAGGAAAACCCCGAAGACACTCTAGGGGCCATAGTTTTTGCTCAATCAATCTGACAATTTTGGCTCTATAAAAAATTTGTCTGAATAAATGTCTTGATGAAATTTAGGTCAAGTTTAAATTTGGGTCAAGTTGGGTCAAAAATGAGGTCACAGGGTCAAATCTTAGAAAAACTGTGTAGACTCTCAAGAGGCCATAGTTGTTGCCCAGTCACCCAAAAGGTGCTTAGGTTGATTTTCTTTATGAAATCTGAGCCTGGTTTAAATTTGGTCAAGTTTGGGTTAACACTAGGTTGAGAGGTAAGATCTTAAGACAGTTAACTCAGGTGAGCGCTTTAGGGCCACTATGGCCCTCTTGTTTAAGCTTCCATAACAGTGAGAAATCTGTTTCTTAAGAGACAAATCTTTACAATTACATAGGCCGCCAAAGGTGGTCGTATATTGGTACATATTGTATTTTCTTTTCTGACTGTCTGTCAATCAGTCTGTCAATGAGTTACAAAACAAGCTCGAGTTTGGTTCTGGCCCAATGATTTTTCAGGAAGATGTGGATGCTGGACTTGAAAAATTACTAAGAAATTTCAGTTTTCCAGACTTTTTTTCTATACCATTGGTTTAACCCTTTGCTGTTTAATCCCTGCTTTTTACTTGTCTGTGATTTTATGATTGAGAAAACTTTGTGAAAAAAGAAGAAATTGCTTCTGACCAGCAATTTCTTTTTTTTTCCACACTATTTTCTACCCTACTGAATGGTTATTTTTCAAATTAAATGCACTTTAAATTTTCGTCTGCAAAACCTATGAATTTGGGCAGGTCCAAAATTTTGTAAAACAGGAAAGGGCTAAACATATTTTATTGATGAAAAGTGTATACAGAATGTCAGAATACAGCATAATAATTCAAATGGATAAGAACAAAAGCAAAGCCTATTGATTTCTTTTCCAGGGGGATTTTAAAGGGTCAGATGTTATGTTATTCAGTTAATTACTTAAGAAATAATTATCATCACTAAATGGTTTAAAGTCTTAAAGTGATAAGCTACCAAAACAATGTAGCCTCATTTCGTACACTTAATATTAGATGCAATTACCATGCTTTGGCAACAGCATCTGTGCTCAAATATGAATAATTCATACATATGTACAAGATGTGAAAAAATATAATATTTTTACAAGATGAGAAAAGCATGGTGAAAAAATATTCGATAGAAAATTGTGTAAAAGTACAGGGCGTCAACTTCTGTCCTATATCCTATATTTGTCCTATATTTTGATGGCTATCTATATTGTCCTATATTTGAAAGGTGCCCTATATAGTGAACACCTTTATTATATTTCCAGTCATAAATACACTAACTATAGCTCCATTTCAAAGTGAAACTGTATTATCTGTGAATTATTGCACCACACTGAGATAATTGTATTTCTATTTCAATTTGTAAAGCAATTGCTTGATGAACATAAATTTTCCTAGGTATCAAATTTTAGTTGCCACTTTTTAGTTCACCTGAGCAAGAAGTGCTCAAGGTGAACTATTGTAGTTGTCCAGTGTCATACGTCCTTCGGGCATCATCTTCTATTTCTTTATCTTCTACTTTTAAATCGGTCAATCTTGATGAAACTTGATAAAAATGTTCCTAGGGTTATTGTCTACCAAAGTTGTGCAAAAAGGTGTAAACCACTCTTAAGTCTGATTGCCACAGCATTTATAAAATGCTATAAAAATCTTCTCTGAAACTAGAAGACAGACAGCTGTCATATCTGGTATGTAGTATCAGGTAATGGATCTCTACTTGACTACTTTGTTAGTTTTTATCATGTCCTTCCTCTATGGGGTAATATTTTGGCCCTACCCATGGCACAACCCATATAACATAGAGATAAAGGAGAAAATCTTAAGAAAATCTTCTCCATATCAGAAGGCAGACAGCTTTCATATCTGATATGAAGCATCAGCTTGTGGACCTCTTCCAAGTTTGTTTTTATCATTTCTTTGGACCTGTACCAAGTATGTTCATATAAAAGCCCTGTGGCCAATTTTGTTTGTAGCTTCATCAAGTTGACTTAAATTTGGCTAGTTCATATCAGGCTACTATCAGTCTATGATCATGATTTTTGCTCAGCCCATGTGTATCCCTTTCTATATAAAAACAAAGTTGGAAATTATTCAACTATGATCTATTATGAAAAAGTCTCTGGCATTGATATTTGGTACAAAATATATTCTCTCAATCTTATTCATGTGGTGTCCCAGGGGTCAAGGAGACTCTGGCGAGAAAAATAGGACCATATAGGTTCTTTTATTTTGAGTTTATGCTTTTTAACTCACCAAAGCATAAAGTGCTCAAGATGGGCTATTGTGATAACTCACTGTCCAGTGATTGACCATCGACTATCCCTCTGTCTGTCCATCCAGCAATATCTTTTAACATCTTTTCCTCCTAACAACAGGCCAATTAAGCTGAAACTGCTAAGGTTGTTACAAGACACAAAATCCATCAAAAACTGGTTGCCATGATAGCAAAAGGCTGAAAATTTAGAAAAATCCTAAAAAAAATATTATCCTTCTAAACCACTCAGCCAATCAGGCTAAAACTTGGGAGAGATATTTCTTGGTTGGAGGTCTTTCAAAGTTGGTAAAAGATTTCAATTCTATCTAAAACGCTGGTTGATAGGGTAGATGGAAATGCTTAAAAGTAATTTAAATTTTTGAAAAAACTAATCTCCTCCTTAACCTCCTGAGCCAATCATGAATCAAGCTGAAACTTGACAGGGACATTTCTTTGGTGAACCTCTTATCAAATTTGTTAAAGGATTAAATTTCAAAACAAAAACATTGGTTTGCATGGTAACAGTAAGACCACAAATCAAGAAAAACTTCTTTCTTTCAAAGACCTATTTGTGAAGCAAATTATGCTTTTAGCAAAGATTTATAGTATACTACAATTAACAGGTGATTGAAGGTCTAAAGGTTGTGTTCTGTGGTATTGAAATAGTCTGATTATTTTATCTTAAAACTTATACTTTACAGAAAGATATGACAATAAAATGATTGTAAGGGAAGGCTATTGGGACAGTGGCAGCCATAAGTATTGTCCTATATTTGTCCTATTTGTCGAATCTGCTTTCATCCCGTTTTTTTTTTTCTTTTCTTTTTTTATCCTTTTTTCTGTAAGCCCCCATTAGACTTGTTATCTCGTGTTTGAATGACAATAATTGTTTTGCACAGCCCGTTTAATTTGTGAAAAAACACACCTTTTAATTCTCTGCTAAGCATTATCAGTATATTGCAGCTTGTTGAGGGAATTGATTGAATGGAGATTTACGCCGCTTTCAACATTTTTTCAGTTATATCGCGGCGGCTGGAGCACCTAACGATGGTTTCCTGGTATTTCCCTCACCAGTACAACCACCACATCCTTTCCTAGCCTCCAGCAGCTATCTCACATAGGTCTACGATTATCAACCCATTGGTGAGAGACAAATAGTCGGAAAGAATGAGTGCCGCAGTCGGGGAGCGAACCCGTGACCTCTGGATTGACAGTCCGACGCGCTACCAATTGTGCTATGACGGTGGAGGGAATCAGCTGCTCAAGTGTCTCTAGTTATGATTTTATATGAATTCAGTGACAGAGTTAAATCTACAAGCCTGAAGGGTGTTATGATTAAGCCATGTGCTAAGGCAATTGCACTTTATACCCCAATAAACGCAGTTAAAAAGACACTCGTCCCTTATAATTGCATTCATCTAGATCAAAAAACTATTAAAATACTCAGCCAAACATTAAAGCTTCAAGTTTACTTTCTGCGCGTATAAATTACACGATCTATTTTTAGTTTGTGTATTGTTTATCTCGCTATCAAAGTGAAATGTCATATAGTAAAACAAATGATACGCAAATAAAAGACAACATTAAAATTTGTAGAGGTACTTATGACAAATAAGCTTGTTTCTGCCAGATTAGTCTGTATTTTTGAACGAAAACAGCGTGGTCGGTCTTTGTTGAGAGGGTTGCTTGGAGGTCTACGTCGACTCGCTGTTTTCTAAGTTTAGGTCGGCTCAGAATTAGCACTGCATGCTTGTTATCGTTAATTCTTTCGAAAATATTTTAATTCATAATAAACTGAATAGCAATGTTACGTTGATGATTGGGAACTAGGTTAATTCGAGTTCCTACAACACAGGACTTGCAGATCGAATTTCGGGGGTTTCCCGAAAGACCTATTGCATTTTAAGCAGAAATAAAGTGCAATGGATTTCCCCATGTGATGCGATTTAAACCAGAGTTCTTAAATTTATTGGATTGCAATTATAGTTAGCTAAATCCATATGCCAGAGAAAATTATAATATAAATTCTTTTAACATCATTTGCAACCATTGTAGTGACATAATTATATATTTAAGCCACAAATGGAGTTGTATTGGCCACAGAGAAAAAGCAGAAATCTATATTATATGATGACAGCAGTATACACAAAATAGAGATGATCACCAAGAATGTAGGGATGGTATATAGTGGAATGGGACCAGATTACAGGTATTCTATAGCAATTGAATTTGTATCACATTCAAATGCTTGTCTTGTAAAACGAGTTGGTATCTTAATCTTCTCAGAAACTATTGGATAGATTTTAACCAATCTTCATTGGAATGATACTTGATCCACTTTCAAAGTTGATAAAGGATTGTTGAAATAATGAAAAACAAGGCTTTAATTTTTTTTTGTGCGTGGTCTAATTTCCATATAGGTATTATTTCACACCTAAACAATTTAGACCACTGACATCGCTTATTTTGCATCACGTGAGAGTGAAATATCTAGATTCATATTGTACAACCAAAACGAGGCTACTGTGCAATACGGATTTTATTCCAAACCGAGGCAGCCTATATTGTACAATGAAAGTGAGGCAAGCTATATTGTACGATGAAAGCCAGGCTGCAGTCCCGAATATAGATATCACCACTTCTCGCAGCCTTTTCAATATATCAAACCCTCTGTTCGGGGGTATTGAAATAAGTTTGATCTTGAGAAGATTCTTGATTTCTTAATTTGTTACATTGTTTAGCAAGTAAAAGAAGATTGCAATTGACATAGAGGGACACAAAATTGTTGTTGTTTCTTTATTTTGGAATATCATTTGTTCACATGAAAATGAACATTTCAAGCAAGGACGGGTAGTGAACCTGTTTTATGTTAATTACAAATTATAAAAAGTTAGCACTTATCGACTTGACACATGCAATAAACATTTCACATGGAATTCTATTTTTAGAACAAATGTTTGTTTCAATTTCATCATGTTCATTGTAAATTGCATTTGACGGCCCTTATCATTTTGGATTTATATCGTTTGTCTCTCTCAAATGCCGCAAATCGTTAATTGTAAAGATGTCATTTAACATGATCGAATACAATACTGAATTCATTGGATTCGTACCCTGCAGAACCAGTCTCTATTTTGACTCGGCTATCGCCTCTTCAAATATAGACTGGCTCTGCAGGGTACTCATCCAATAGAATTCAGTATTGTACACGATCATGTTAAATAACCTCTTATTATGTGACTTTTAGCTCACCTGAGCACATTGTGCTCAAGGTGAGCTTTTGTGATCATTGAATGTGCGTCGTCCGTCGTCCCTTGTCCGGCAATTAGTGTTTAAACTCTAGAGGCTACAAATATGGCCCAATCTTCATGAAACTTGGTCAGTATGTAAGCCAGGTCAGAAGGATGAACTCTATCAAAAATGGGAATGATCCGTGCCATATTACAGGAAAAGGGGCCTTGAAGACAATTTTCTTGTTTACACTCTAGAGGCCACAAATAAGGCCCAATCTTCATGAAACTTAGTCAGAATGTTGGCCAAGTCACAAGGATGAATCCTTTTGAAAATTAAAAGGATCCATTCCATATCATGGGAAAAGGGGCCTTAACCCTTTCCTGTTTTACAAAATTTTGGACCTGTCCAAATTCAAAGGTTTTGCAGACGAAAATTTAAAGCAGATTCACTTTAAAAAATAACCATTCAGTAGGGAAGAAAATAGTGTGGAAAAAGAAGAAATTGCTTGTCAGAAGCAATTTCTTCTTTTTTCACAATGTTTTCTCAATCATAAAATGACAGGCACGTAAAAAGCAGGGATTAAACAGCAAAGGGTTAAAGACAATTTTCTTGTTTACACTCTAAAGGCCACAAATATGGTCCAATCTTATTGAAACTTAGTCAGAATGTTGGCCAAGTCACAAGGATGAACCTTTTTGAAAATTGGAATGATCCGTGCCATATCATGGGAAAAGGGGCCTTAATGACAATTTTCTTGTTTACACTCTAGAGACCACAAATATCCACCAATCTTCATGAAACTTGGTCAGAATGTTGGCTAGGTCACAAGGATGAACCCTATTGAAAATTAGAAAGATCCATAACATATCATGGGAAAAGGGGCCTTAATGACAATTTTCTTGTTCACACTCTTGAAGCCACAAATATGGCTCAATTTTCTTGAAACTTTGTCAGAATATTGGCCAGGTCACATGAAACTTGTTTAGAAAAGACTAGAAATTGATGCAGGAATCATAGGAATATAGTTATGTCTTTCTTTCAAAGATTTAATGGTCATTTAATGATCTTTCAAGCATTTAATCTTGCTAAGGGAGAGGTCAAAGAGACAAAGGTGAGCGATATAGGACCATCATGGTCCCCTTGTTTAGAATTTTATTATGAATATCTACCCGAATTTTGATGGAATGATCTTTAACTGAACCTCTATTAGTCTCCAAAACTTATTGAGATTGGATGACAAATGCTTCTTTTATGGGCAGAGGTCTTTCTCTTAACATTGTATAGTGGGTTTCACTAAAAATAAAGAATTTAGACTAGTTTTACCTCCTATTATTGGTACCTCTGCTCATAAACAACTCAGTTACAACAAAAGTGTGATACATGTGGAGGGACCTAAGTTTCCATGTGGTTAAATAAGTTATCCATCAACCATTTATAATATCTACTGCATAACATGTTGGTCTTGCTAGGAATTTATCGCTTAGTTTGAAAGGTGTGCCACAAACACTTTTTAGCTCCACTGGACTAAGGCCACTGGTACTATTGTCATGGCGCTGTGTCCGTCTGTCTGTCCATATGTGCGTCCATGCATCAACATAAACTTTTTCTTTAAAAATCTTCTCAGAAACTACCGGATGAATTTCAACCAAACTTCACAGGTATGACCCTTGGGTGAGCCTCTTTCAAAGTTGTTCAAGAAATTTTGATATAATGAAAAACATGGATGTAATGGGCCTGGCTAATTTCCAATTATGGTAAAAAGTGAGTTTTCTCTGATTCAAATAGACGACTACCAATTAAATTTTATATTTATGAATCTTGGGTGACCCTTTATCAGTCTACAAATAATTATTGTGATCGGATAAAAAATATGTGTTTAAGGGGCGGAGGTAATTTTTCTATATGTTATATAGCGGAAACTTTTAAAATCATTTTATCAGAATGTAACAGATGGGTATCAACCAAATTTCACTGAAATGATACTTGAGTGACCCTTTATTATTCTACCAAAAATTATTGTGATCAGATGAAAAATATGTATTTTATGGACAGAGGTTATTTCTCTATATGTATAATAGTGGAAACTTTGAAAATCATTTTGTCAGAATGTAACAGATGGATTACCAAATTTCACTTGAATGGTCCTTGAGGGACCTTTTGTCAGTCTACCAAAAAGTATTGTGATTGGATGTAAAAAATATGTATTTTATGGGTGGAGGTCATTTCTCTATATGTTATATAGTGGTATTTTTGAAAATCATTTTCTCAAAATCTAAATGATGGATATCAATCCAACTTCATTGGTATGATCTTTGGGTGACCCATTATCTTGCAGCCAAAAATTATTGTGATTGGATGAAAAATATGCATTTTATGGGCAGAGGTCATTTCTCAATATTTTATATAATGAAAACTTTGAAAATCATTTCCTCAGAATGTAACTGATGGATATCAATCCAACCTCATTGCTCTTGGTTGAGCCATTATCATGCAGCCAAAATTATTGTGATTGGATGAAAAAAAAAGTCTTTTAGGGGTGGAGGTACTATATGTTATATAGTGGAAACTTTGAAAATCAATTTCGACATCAGTAGAACCCAAAATATCCAAAAATTTAGTCAAAACTTTGATTAGCTATTACAATAATTTCAAGCCTGTGGAGCAACTCAAGCCATTCATGTCTTTCTAGTTTGATACTTAGCTGTAGAATCAGAAAATATTAATTTTAATTTCAAAGCATTTATATGAAAATTCAGATACCAGGTTGTGAAATATTGATTCATGAAAACACTTTTTGAAGGAAAAGGAGATATTGTTTTTAAGCAAAATTTTTTTTGTTCAGCTCAAATCGCCAAATACCATCACTGCAATATTATGCCTTTAGAACATACATGTATGGTTTATCTTTATGTCATCTAAAACATTCTATGCACATGTTTGCCATACTGAAAGGGGATAAAAGGGCAAAAACATATTTCCGGATTTTCAGTCCTTTGATTCTCCATTATTAGAAGTTTAAGGTAAACATCAAGTTAAAAAGTTTGAAAGGTTTACACTATTTGTCCAGGGAAAACCATTTTAGATAGACCAAAGACATTGGGTTTCTCAATATCGGTAATCAGAAAATCTGTATCATATTTAAGACACTACAATTGGTTTGAAATGGTTCTTCTTAAACTCTTTATTTGTGTTACTTCAATTAGCTCTGAATCTGCAATCCAATGGTTCATAATTATACAGTACAGTAATTGTACTCCAACTTTTCCTTTTTACATTACAGAGTACTTGTAAAAAATGCGAGAAAGCTAGCACAGAATTATTTCCTTCAATATCAAGAACAGATTCCTACAGCACAAATTGTGCAAAGAATTGCAACAGTGATGCAGGAGTTTACACAATCAGGGTATGTGTGATGGACCAGATATGCTTTCAGAACTTGACCACATTTGCGCAAGAAATTAACAGAACTCCTAAGGTAGAGGTGTTGTTACACACAAGTTATACCCCCATCAAAGTAGAGGGGATCATATTCAAAAATAGGTCATGATGGATCAAACAGTTGGTAACTAGGTCAAATCTTAAAAACATCTTATTTCACTGAAGAGTTCACTATTATGACTCAAATATAATCAAAATCCTGATTAAAATTAGTTGTGATTAGTCAAAAAGTAGGTCACTAGAACAATTCTTAAAAAAATTTATTTGTGCCGTGCAGTTTACAATTTTGACTTAATCATTATCAAAATTGAAGGCATATTAATGTTTTAACTTCTAGGTTATGATTGAAATAAAAATCCTGTAGGGTAAGAAAGTAGATCCCTTGGTCAAATTTTAGAAAAAACTTTTTTTGGTTTAGAGTTCACAATTTTTCTATCAAAATTGACTTGAACAATGTTAAAGAAAACTTTTTCAATTTTTAATTATGAAATCTTTGAAGAGCATCTCCTAAACCAGTCATTGAAACTGCCGGAACGTTCCTGCGGTGACTGTCCTGAACAATTTTTTGAGAAATTTGATTGGCCGATATATACTTAGCAAAATTAAAAGTATCTACCCAATAAAACTTAGGATTTCTTTAAAAATACACACAAATTCTATGAAATATATTGCAAATTACACCCTGGCCATTTGGAAATGAACTTGAAAAGTTGTATGTGATTTGAATGTAGCCAGGGGTCATGTTTAAAAATTGCAGACTCTTAAATAAATATTCAATCGAATTTTCTGAAGGTTTTAAACTTGCTAAATGCAACTTGATTCATTCTGCTGCTTCCTGCCAATGTTATGTCAAACGAACACAAACAAACAAAAAACATATTACACAGATTCAACTCTCAAATTTACCAATTTCTGTCTGCACGCTTCTTTTCAATAAAGCCAATCCCAATATTCTCTATTTCAATTTTTTGCTGTTAACAAAACAACATTTGCATTGCTATGTAACATGTTCCTCTTGCTCATTAGAGAGGCTTGTATGAGTATCCAGGAAATTTATTCGCCTTACACCCATAAAGCTTAAATGGCAATTGGCTTTGTTTAAAGTTTGCCTTTTTAGCTCCACTGGCTGTAGGCCACTGGGGCTATTGTCATGGTGCTGTGTCCGTCGTGCATACGTCTGTCAGTGCATCTGTGCACCAAGTCGTAAACTTTTTCTTTAAAGATCTTCTCCTCCGAAACTACTGGATGAATTTCAACCAAACTTCACAGGAATGATCCTTGGGTAACCCTCTGTCAAAGTTGTTCATGAAACTTTGATCCAATGCAAAACATGGATTTAATGGGCATGGCTAATTTCCAATATGGTAAAAAGTGACTCTTCTCAAAACATAATATATGGATACCAATTAAATTTTACATGAATGATCCTTGGATGACCCTTTATCAGTCTGTAAAAATTATTTTGATCAGATGAAAAATATTCATTTTATAGGCGGAGGTCATTTCTCTATATGTAATACAGTAGAAACTTTGCAAATCATTTTCTCACAATCTAAGTGATGGATATCAATTTAATTTCACTGGAATGAGCCTTTAGTAATCCTTTTTCAGTCTTCCAAAAATTATTGTGATCAGCTTAAAAAAATATGTATAATTAAGGCAAAGGATATTTCTCTTTATGTTATATAGTGGAAACTTTGAAAACCATTTTCTCAGAATATTAATGATGTATATCAACCAAATTTCACTGGAATGTTCCTTTGGTGACCCATTTTCAGGCTGCACAAAATTACTGTGGTTGGATAAGAAAAATATGTTTTTAACAGGGGAGTACAATTTTCTAAATGTTATTCATCAATCATGAATTTTTCTTTGCAGAAATGTTGTAGTATGTGACACTTAAAAACACTTATTTACTTGTTTGATTTATGTTCCCTTGATGTTGACGAAATTGCAGTTTTCTTAAACATCCTTTTCACTATTACAGCCACATAATTTGATTATTAAAGACTCATAAGATCACGAGAGCAATTTTCAGCTAGATAATAATCTCACATCTTTATTTGACAACAGTGATATTTTCTAGCTACCTAGGTTCAGGTGAGCGATTAAGGTCCTCTTCTTTTATGTGCCCTTGAAGTTGACTTTATTATTATTCCAATGTCCGCCATGGTTATTATCACTACAATACTCATCAAATAGTTAATCAATGAGTCAGTTAGTCAATCATTTGCTTTCTTTTGCTTTGAACACATTACTGCTGTTAAATTTGTGTTAGCTCTAAGAACCCCAAATATCAAAAAATCTTGTCAAAACTTTGATTACCTATTACAAGAAATTCAAGACTGTAGAGCGACTCAAGCCATTTATGGCTTTCTAGTTAAAGGGTAAGACATTTATTCCACTTCCATTTTGAAATTGTGGATAGAAAGCGTAGAAGCAATTGCATCAACGTGAATGAGAAAATTTGGCGTGACGTATTCCCAGTGGCCCTTTTGAGTTGAAGAGGGCGAATAACAATACTCCTCTTTGTTCTTTTCTTACAACTAACATCTATAAAATCTACTGTATGTTTGACGGTTTTTGTTTTGCATGTGGTAAAGATTTTCTGTGTTTCATTACAAAGTGTGTTTCATGGAAACACAACACATAGTTGATTTTCTTAACCACAGAGCTTTTGAGGTTAAATTCATTTGAGAAGAAACTCCAGAACAAAGACGTCAACATAAAAAAAACAGGATTTCAACATTTCTTGAAAAACACCAAAAATGACACATTGTTTGAATGAAAACGATGTATGCATGAGAAAACAAAGCGCTGCAAACACTCTGGTACTTTAAGTAGTCATTTTATCACACAAATGCAAAAGATATGGTGGATACTTTCTTTTTTTGCTGAGTATATATCGGTGTGGTGGGGGATGTCATTAGAAAAAGTCCAGCAAAGCTTATGTTATGGCTGGTCGCCCATTTTTATACGTGACTGGAGGCAATGGTATATTGGCATCATCTCCTTCTGTCTGTCTGTATGTCTGTCCACTTTTTGTGTGAACGCAACTCCTCCCTCATTTATGGACCAATTTTGATGAAATTTTTTACAGAATGTTTCTTGTCACCTGACCTTGCGCCTTAAGTCACTGGTTTGGTGAATTTCAGCTGCGTTGTGGAAAGAGAAGGCTTTGTGTAAAAAATCTTGTGAACGCAACTACTCCCTCATTTATGGACTGATTTTGATGAAACTTTCTCACAATACTCCTAGTTTCCTGACAGTGTGCATGAAGTCACTGATGAATTTCAGCTGCGTCATGGAAAAGGGGACCTTCATGTAAAAAATCATGTGAATGCAAATCCTCCCTCATTTATTGACCGATTTGGATGAAATGTCACAGAATATTCCTATTCACCTAACCTTGCGCATATAGACATGCTTTGGTGAATTTCAGTTGAGCATGGTAAAAGGGGCCTTGTAAAAAATAATCATTTGAACGCAACTCCTCCCTCATTTATGGACCGATGTGGATGAAACTTTCACAAAATGTTCCGGGTCACCTGACATAATGCCTAAAGTCACAGGTTTGATGAATTTTAGCCGCATTGTAGGGAAAGGGGCCTTTATATAAAAAATCATGTGAGCACAACTCCTCCCTCATTTATGGACCAATTACAATGAAACTTTCACAAAATGTTCCTTGTCACCTGACCTGTGCATATTGTCCTGGTTTTGGGAATTTAAGCAGTGTCATGGAAAAAGGGGTCTTTTTATAAAAATTCTTTTGGACACAACTTCCCTCCATTCTTGGAATAATTTGGATGAAACTTTCACAAAAAGTTCCTAGCCACCTGACCTTGCCTATATAGTTGTGGTTTGGTGAATTACAGCCTTGTCATGGAAAAGGGACAACCTTGTAAAAAATTTTGTGAATGCAACTCCTCCTTTATTTATGGACTACGAAATGTTCATTGTTATCTGAATTTGTGATGTTGTTGCAGTTAAGTTAATTTTTAGCCACGTCATTGAAAAAGGGGCCTTCATGTCAAAGTTCTTTTTTTTATTATTATTAGTTGCAGTTTAAAGAAGTGTTAATCCCCATTCAATCAATCAATCAATCATAAAAAACAGTTTGATCTTTGCAATTTAAAAAGGTAGTCTGCAAATGTTTTGAATTTGGTTCAGTAAAAATAAGTAGTGTCTTCAATTATTTTCATGAAATAGCAGTAAAGTGGCAGTGTATATTGTGCCTATAGCACTCTTGTTAGTCCATGTGTAATCTTTTCAGAAATGAGCCTTGGGAAACATTCTCTCAGATTCCTTTGTTAAATACTGATTGAGTTAATAGCATGTGTGGTAGTGGCTGTCACTAAAAAAAATTGTCCAATATATTTAAATTTAAAAAACTTCTTCTCTGAAACTACTGATCAGATTTCATACAAACTTATTAACCTCCCCCCCCCCCCCCCCCCCCCCTACGAAGTAGAGGGGGGTTATTGGCTTGACTGTCTGTCCATCTGTCCGTCTGTAGATCTTATTGTTTCCGGACTCTAAAATCAGACCCAGCGACCTATATCAACTTTGAAAATCATTTTCTCTGAATCTAATTGATGAATATCAACCAAAGTTTACTTGAGTTATCCTTGGCTGACCATTAAAAAAAATCTCCTTCTAGACCATTGGGCCGATTCAATGAAACTAGGCATAAATGTTCCTTTGTTATCTCTTTACTTATATTGTCAAAACTTCTTAGGAATGATGCTTAGAACATGGTCTTTCAGATTTGTTTGTAAACTTCTCCTCGGGCTTATGGCATGGGCTTCATTGGCTGTCATGTCACTGAAAAATGGTTCCATATGTGAAAATATAGAAAAATCTTCTCGAACACTGCTGATTAGAATGAAAACAAATTTCATTGGAATGGTATTTATAAAATTCTCTTTCATGTTTTGTACAGGCTATTGACAAGGGCTGTTGCGTCACTGAAAATATTCCCATAGAATGAATTATCAAAAATTCTTCTCTGAAACTATGGTGTAGAATTAATCCAAACTTCACAGGAAAGATGCTTAGGACATAGTTTTTCTGATTTGTTAATTGAATTTTTATCAGGCTGATGAAATGGGCTCCACAGTCTTTCACATCACTGAAAAATGATCCAATATGATAAAATTAAAAAAAAAAAAATATTCCTTCTGAAACAACTATTAAGAATTAATCCAAACTTCACAGGAATGATGCTAAGAACATGCTCCTTAACATTTCTTTGTTTAATTTTGATTAGGCCAATTAAATGGGTTCTAAGAGCTGTCAAGTCATGGAAAAATGGTCCTGTAATATGAAATATAAAAGATTCCTCTTATCTGAATCTACTGTCCATTATTCAATCAAACTTTGCATAAATGATCACATTAACATTCTCTTTCAGATTTCTTTGTTACATTCGTATTGTGCCCTCACAATGGCTCTATGGGCTAACTAGTAACAAAAAAATGGTCCCATGTAGTGAAATATGAAATAATTTACTTCCCTGGACATAATTATTTAAAATGAATGATTTATTTTCATGCCCTGACATTTTCCAGAAAAAATTGCCAGTACCATCCAAGGGCAGATAACTCTAGCATGAAAACAAGCATGGAAAGTTGCCTTCAGATTTTGATATAATGTCTATACAATGTAAATCTACAACATATGTGAACAAGAAAAAAATCATTTGGTGGAAAAAACGACCCCATGTATCACTTAATCAACAGTTAGATTTACATTTTCACAACCCTTGACCAGTACTTGCAGCTGAGCCTTGCACTGATGGGGGGGGGGTAACTCTTATTTTCTCTTTAGCTACTTACCAGAATTAATCCAAATTTCACTGAATTAATCCGTAGGATATGCTCTTTCAGGTTTCATTGTTTTATTTTGGTAATGCATTGAACTTGGGTACTCAACACTTTCAAGGGAGAAATAGGATCATCTCAATGCATTAAAGTAGCCATAGGATATGAATGATTTTGTGTAAGACAGAAATAGTAAATAATAGAAGTTAGTAGATGATTGTCTTTGATAATTGTGTCAAAATGAACCTTTGACCCTAACCTTGACCTTTGACCTACTCTCTTAGATATTGAATTATTTTGACTAGAACTGTGTTAAGTCAATTTTAAAGGTTGCTAGATGACCCTTTCCGAAAAATTGTTCATGATATGATAACCCATAAATAAGGGCATTGCAGAGGAGAGCGTTTTTTCACTTTCAATTTTTTGATAGACATCTAGTATGGTTTTTAGCAATTTATCTCTACCAGAACATTCCTTGTGTGACATCCACTAGACAATTCAAATTTAAGTGAGTGGTTATAGGGCATTCATGCCCTCTTGTTGCAGACATCAATTAAAAAGGTACTGGTATTTTCTACATAACATTAGAATCATCATGCAAGGATGAAGTATTTTTGAACAAAAGAAATTGCTTACATTTATTATTTGTAGAAATGAGAGCTGATACTCCATGGGGATTGTTTAACCTTACGATCATTTTTTGTGCAAGTCAAAAATTAAAGTTGCTTCTGCAGTGGTAATTAAATATGGAATTCTACCATGCCATATCTCATTGAAATTGTCTTCTAAAGATGATTACTATGAGATATTGCAAGGCAAAATCTAAAAATGAATGTAAATACCCGGTATCATTTGTGATTTTGACTTAGAATTATTTTTTCAGTGGTGTTCAACCATTTGGTTGTCCCGATATAACTGAGAGATTATTGAAAGCGACGTAAAACCCCAATTCAAATCAAATCAAATCAACCATTTGGTGTTTCATTGCTGATTTGTTTTCAGTGCTGTTAAACCATTTATGTGTATCATTGTTGATTTCTTTTCAGTAATGTACGACCAATTGGTGTATCATTGTTGGGTTTTTTCATGTGGTGTACTACCATTTGGTGTATCATTGATTTTTAGCTCCACTGGCTGAAAGCCACTGGGGCTATTGTCATGGCGTTGTGTCCGTCGTGCGTCCATCCGTATGTGCGTCCGTGCGTCCGGTCGTAAACTTTTTCTTTAAAAATCTTCTCCTCAGAAACTACTGGATGGATTTCAATCAAACTTCACAGGAATGATCCTTGGGTGACCCTCTTTCAAAGTTGTTCAAGAAATTTTGATCCAATGAAAAACATGGATTTAATGGGCGTGGCTAATTTCCAAATATGGTAAAAAGTGACTTTTCTCAGGTTCTAACTGATGGATATCAACCAAATTTTACATGAATGATCCTTGGGTGACCCTGTATCAGTCTACAAAAAATTATTGTGATCGGATGAAAAATATGTATTTTATGGGCGGAGGTCATTTCTCTATATGTCATATTGTGGAAACTTTGAAAATCATTTCTCAGAATCTAGCTGATAGATATCAACCAAATTTTACATTAATGATCCCTTGGTGACCCTTTATCAGTCTACAAAAAATTATTGTGATCGGATGAAAAATATGTATTTTATGGGCGGAGGTCATTTTGCTATGTGTTATATAGTGGAAACTTTGAAAATTATTTTCTCAGAATCTAACTGATAGATTTCAACCAAATTTTACATGAATGATCCTTTGGTGACCCTTTATCAGTCTACCAAAAGTTATTGTGATCGGATGAAAAATATGTATTTTATGGGCGGAGGTCATTTCACTTTATGTAATATAGTGCAAACTTTGAAAATCATTTTCTCAGAATGTTATTGATGGATATCAATCAAACTTCATTAGTATGATCCTCGGGTGATCCACTATCATTCAGCCAAAAATTATTGTGATTTGAAGAAAAATATGTCTTTTATGGGCGGAGGTCGTTTCTCTATATGTTATAATAGTGGAAACTTTGAAAATCTTTTCAACATCAGAAGAAGCCAAAATATCTAAAAATCTAGTCAAAACTTAGATTTGCTATTACAAGAAATTCAAGCCTGTGGAGCGACACAAGCCATTCATGGCTTTCTAGTTTTATGTGGTTTACGACCATTTAGTGTATCACTGTTAATTTGTTTTCAGTGGTGTACGACCATTTGGTGTATCATTGTTGATAGCTGGTTGGGATGAGGATGAAGAACGACCATATCTATACCAGTGTGATCCCTCAGTATGTGATCTCAATACTTAATTAAATCTTGAAACTTTAAAGTTGGAAATAAATTCCAGCTTTGCATTCAGGATGACAGCATGGTGCAAACTGTTTGAGGATCATCTCTGCTTAGCTCATGAACATGCATGAAAAGTGTGAAAACTTGCCATTTAAATGGTTTTGTCATTCTGAATGTAGAGCTGGGGTTTTACGATGTGTTTTCATTACCCATGGTTTATATTGTCACCTAACTTGAGAAACGGAGTGGGTGTAAATTGATGAATGGCTAATCCCAACCATTAACCTCAAATATTCAAAAGTTACTCATTTGAAAAACAGGGTTGGACACTTGTCCGGGAGTCTGAGACTCCCTTTTTTGTGGAAAGGAATCCTTTCCTTTGCAAGTTAGGAGTCTGATGGACTCATTGGTCATAAAATATTTTGGCAAACAAATGATCAGAGAAATGTCCTTTTATAAGTTTCTGGCATGAACTCTATTTGTCAAAGTTTCAGATCTGTTTGAAACTAAAAATGCTGCATATAACAATAATTGGCTGTATCAATTAAAGAAAACCTTAACATTTGTCATGCTGAATCCAGAATATTCCTGCTTTGGCAGGAGCTATAGACCAACATCAGCCTGCACATATGTGCAGTCTGATGTTAGTCTACACCACCTTTTTTCTCACTTTCAAACCAGAACTGGTGAAAGATTTAGTTTTTCAAATAAAAAATGACCTACAGTTGGTACTTTCAGTGCTTTCTGTCCTTTGATTTTAATGAAAATTTTTAGCCAAGATTTATTCAGCATGACAAGGGTTAATAATTCTGAGGAAATTATTGTGAAAAAAGAAGAAATTGCTTGAAATTGAAATTTCTTCTTTTCCACAATTTTCTCTCCAAAATATGAAAATTTGGTCTCCCTGACTTTAGCTTGGACTCTTTGATTTCATAAGTTGGAAGTCTGTGTGACTCCCTTTTCCTTGAAGTTCATGTCGAACCCTGAAAAATTTAGTCAATTGACTTTAAAAAAAAAGCTCATTGTTGGAGATACACTTAAATATCTTAAGTTTATCCTGTTCAAACTGTAGTTATAATTGTGGCCTATCCCAAGAGTTTGAATTCAAATAGCTTGAAATGACAGAGTTAAAGAGTCAATTCATTTTAAATAAAGGTTTGATTGGACAAGTCGAGCCCAGCTAGATCAGCTGTAACAAACTGTGCTGTCAAGTCTGGCATTGTAAGTTCATCCCCAGCTAAGCCAGTTTTCATTTGACATTTGATACAAGTCATTTGTTTCCCATGACTGTTTTCTGTTTAAGTACTTGTTTGCAGATTTAATAAAATATATTTGGACTTGATTTTCACAATGAATTGCTAAAGGTGAGCTTTTGTGGTCATTGAATATCTGTCATGCATTGTGTGTTGTACATTGTCAGATGTCAACAACTTTTTTGTTAACACCCTGGAGCTTACTAAAGTGGCTCACTCTTTGTAAAACTTGATGTCCTTTGTACATAATGTGTCATGTGTCATCAACCTTTACCTTGGATGCACTCTAAAGGCCACCATTTTGCCGGATCAACTTTGAAATTGGTCAAAATGATTGTCTTGATGAAATGTCCAACAAGTTTGAAATTTTATCAATTTGGGGAAAAAACTAGGTCACAGGGTAAAATCTTAGAAAAACCTTGAATGCAAACTAGAGGCTATATTTTTCCCCATTCAACTTGTTAAGTGATCAGAATGATTGTCTTAATATAATTTGGGATAAGCTTGAAATTGGGTCAACTTTGGTAAAAAAAAAGGGTGACAGGGTCAAATCTTAAGAAAACAACACTTTTATACACTCTAGAGGACTTTTTTTTGTTTCGATCAACTTGAAAACTGGTCAGAATTATTGTGTTAATGATATCTTTAACAAGTAAGAAATCAGGTCAACTCGGATCAAAAACTAGGCCACAGAATCAAACCTTAGAAAACTTTTTGTTCAATTAACTTCAAAATTGGTCAGAATGATGCTCTTCATGATATCTCTTACATGTTTGAAATCAGGTAAGCTTTGGTAAAAAACTTTGTCTAGGGGTCAAATCAAAGAAAATCTTAACATGCTCTCTAGAGGCCATATTTTTTGCCCAATCAATCTGAAAATTGGTCAGAGTGATTGTCTTCATGAACTCTTTTAGAAATTTGAAATTAGGTCAACTGGGATAAAAAAAAAAAAAAAAAAAAAAAAACTAGGTCACAGGGTCAAATATTAGAAAAACCTTGTATGCACTCTTGTGGTCACATTTTAAGACTGTTCAAATTAAAATTGGCCAGAATGATTGTCTTGTGGAATAGAGTCTACAGCATTATATTGGCTTTGTTTAATTATCCTTTCAAGGCCTGGTTAAATTTAGTTATAGACAGTTTACTAAGGTGATTGATAAAACACCTCTTTGGACCTCTTATTATTAATTAGAAGGATTCATTTGAATATATGGGAAAGGGGCTTTAAAGACAAATGTTCCTGTTTACACTCTAGCTACAAGTATGGCCCAATCTCCATAAAACATTGCAACAAGGTCCTATGCAGGGATGACTTTTGTGATTTTTAGCCCCACTGGCTGAAAGCCAATGGGGCTATTGTCATGGCTTTGTGTCCGTCGTGCGTGTGTCCATCTGTGTGTCTGTGCGTCCAGTCGTAAACTTTTTCTTTAAAAATCTTCTCCTCAGAAACCACTGGATGAATTTCAACCAAACTTCACCGGGATGATCCTTGGGTGACCCTCTTTCAAAGTTGTTAAAGAAATTTTGATCCAATGAAAAACGTGGATTAAATGGGCGTGGCTTATTTCCAAATATGGTAAAAAGTGAGTTTTCTCAGATTTCTAATCGATGGATACCAATTAAATTTTACATGAATGGTCCTTAGGTGACCTTTTATCAGTCTACCAAAAATTATTGTGATCGGATAGAAAATAGGCATTTTATGGGTGGAGGTCATTTCTCTATATGTTATATAGTGGAAACTTTAAACCATTATATCAAAATGTAACTGATGGAATCCATCAAATTTACCTTGAATGATCCTAGAGTGATCCTTTATCAGTCTACCAAAAAAAGTTGTGATCAGATGAAAAAATATGTATTTTATGGGCGGAGGTCATTTCTCTTTATGTTACATAGTGGAAACTTTGAAAATCATTTTCTAAGACTCTTATTGTTGGATATCAATCAAATTTCACTTGAATGATCCTTCAGTGACCCTCTATCAGTCTACCAAAATTATTGTGATCGGATGAAAAATATGTATTTTATTGGCTGAGGTCATTTCTCAATATATCATATGGTGGAAACTTTGAAAATCATTTTCTCGGATTGTAATTGATGGATATCAACCAAATTTCACCAGAATGATCATTGAGTAAACATTTATCTGTCTACCAAAAATTATTGTGATCAGATGAAAAACATTTATTTTATGGGCGGAGGTCATTTCTCTGTATGTTATATAGTGGAAACTTTGAACATCATTTTCTCAGAATGTAACTGATGGATATCAATCAAAGATTTTGGTATGTTATTGGGTGATCAAAACTTGTATTTGCTTTTACAAGAATTTCAAGACTGGAGCGAATCTAGCCATTCATGGCTTTCTAGTTTTTCTTGAATTGTTATCTTTTTTATCAGCTCACCTGAGCATAAAGTGCTCAATGTGAGCTATTGTGATCGTACAATGTCTGTCGTCAGTTGTCCACAATTTCTTTAAACATCTTTTCCTTCAAAACCAGTGGACCAATCTTGATGAAACTTGGCAGGGATGTTCCTTTGGTCATGCTCTACCAAAGTTGTTCAAATAAATGAAATCCCCTGTTAACTTTCCCTTAACCCTTAACAAAAAGGGTGAAAATGGGAAGATCTTCAAAAATCGTATTCTCTGAAACAGGATGGCAAACAACTTTCATATTTGGTTTGTAGCATCATCTAGTGCACCTCTACCAAGTTTGTTCATATCAAGACCCTGGGGTCATATTTTGGCTCTACCTTGGCACAACCCTTTTTACAAAGAATCAAAGAGTAAAAATCTTTAAAAATCTTCTTCTCTGAAACCAGGTTTCAGACAGCTTTCATATTTGGTATGTAGCATCATGTAGTAGGCCTTTACCAAGTTTGTTCATACCAAGACCATTGGGTCATATTTGGGCCCCACCTGGGCACATCTCTTTTAGCTCTTCTGAGCACAGAGGGTATAGAGGAAAATCTTTAAAAATCTTCTTCTCTGAAACCAGGTTGCAGACAGCTTTCATATTTGGTATGTAGCATCATCTAGTGCACCTCTACCAAGTTTGTTCATATCAAGACCCTGGGGTCATATTTTGGCTCTTCCTGGGCACAGCCCTTTTTACAAAGAATCAAAGAGTAAAAATCTTTAAAAATCTTCTTCTCTGAAACCAGGTTTCAGACAGCTTTCATATTTGGTATGTAGCATCATGTAGTAGGCCTTTACCAAGTTTGTTCATACCAAGACCATTGGGTCATATTTGGGCCCCACCTGGGCACATCTCTTTTAGCTCTTCTGAGCACAGAGGGTAAAGAGGAAAATCTTCAAAAATTTTCATCTCTGAAACCGGAAGGCAGACAATTTTCATATTTTGTATGTAGCATCATCTAGTGCACCTCTACCAAGTTTGTTCATATCAAGACCCTGGGGTCATATTTTGGCTGGCCCCGGCACAACCCTTTTTACATAGAACCAGAGAGCAAAAATCTATAAAAATCTTCTTTTCTGAAACCAAAGGGCACAAAGCTTTCATATTTGGAATGTAGCGTCATCTAGTGGGCCTTTACCAAGTTTGTTCACATCAACACCATTGGGTCATATTTGGGCTCCACCTGGGAGCATCTTTGTTAGCTTGTCTGAGCATGAAGGATAAAAAAGGAAAATCTTTAAATAATCTTCTCTGAAACCAGAAGGCAGACAGCTTGCATATTTAGTATGTAGCATCATCTTGTGGACCTCTACCAAGTTTGTTCTTATCAAGACCCTGGGGTCAAATTGGGCTTAACCTGGGTGCATCCCTTTTTACATAGAAATAAAGAGTAAAAAGGGCATATCCTTGCTTTGGGCTGAAAAAATTCAATGGTATTGATCTTATGTAGAAATTATCTCCTTGTTAACACCTGCCAATTTAATTAATGTGGTGTCCAAGGGGTCAAAGAGACTCACATGAGCGACCTAGGACCATCATGGTCCTCTTGTTTATATATGCATTTCAATTTCGCCAAGAAAGGAATAAAAAAGACCAAGGCAAGTGATATAGGGTCATAATGGTCCTTCTGTCAAAATTGGCATGAAATGGGTTAAACTGTTATATTCAATAATTTGGTTTCAAGTTACTTTCATATATTTAAGAATTTAGAAACAATGACTTGTGTATTTTTTTCAGGGAGCATATTTTGCTTGGAAGGCTACAGCTATGGGAAAAAACTTTGTAAATGGAAAAACATTCTTAGAAAAAAGGTAAGTGATAAAAAAGATAGCTCTTAAACTATGCTTTTTAGTCACAAACAGAATACTCAATTGATGATTATGAAATACCAATAGTTACCTATATATATATAGTGTTATAATTTACGGATTATTAAATATAACCCAAGCGCTATAATAATCCGTAAATTATAACACTGTTTGAGCAAATATATTTCTCATATTTATCTTATTATTTTACTGTTCTTGAATCCTTTTGGATCCAGTGTTTCAGAAAGAAATTACGTTGGTATTTTTATTTTTTTTCCTCATATATATATATATATATATATATATATATTTATATATAGGCGCTGTTCAATAAGGACAAATATGGGAAAAGCCTACTTTTCAGGAGAAGGAAAAAACTTTATATCTTTTTACCTATAAACAATGGTACAACCATTTTGATCGAAAACATTTTAAATCGAATCACGAAATATATTTTCTGTCGTCATAAATATTAAATTTTGTCTCTATAATGAGTTATTTAAGAAAATCAACACAAAAATTGTCAAGTACGTCAATTTTTCACTAAATTTTTACAGTTCAAAATGTCGTATAGACAAAAAAAGTCATAAAAGATAAATGCTGAAAAAAACTAATTAAATTTGATTTTATATAAGATATAGGAAAAATCGCCTTTTAAAAAATATCTTATTGGGTGCATACGAGACCCCGAAAGCTGTTGAGTGAGACGTTTCTCGAAAAAAGTGAAAAACGCATAAAACAATTTTTATGTATGTAACTGAGACACGTGAATAATCTGGCCTGGGTAAAGGTTGTGTTCTTTTTCAAACTGATCTTTTAAAATAAACATTTATCATAAGGAAACATGAATGATTATCAAATTTGTCAATACGTAATTTTCGAACTTCACTTTTTGACCTCTTCCAGTGCGAATATGACGTATCTTACAAGTCCATGAAGCTTTTTGAGGGGGATACGATTAGCTATCTAGTCCAGCATCTTTGGAAAAGACGCGGGAATATCATATGTGTGTTAAAACACAATAAAAGAAAGATTGGAAATAGGCCTATTTGTTCTTATAGAATGGAGCCGACGATAAATTATATATAAAATTATTCTGTTTGTGTGAAAATATCATTATGATGTCATTTTCATGGTAAACAAATTGTGATATTGTGTGTATGTGTGTGTGTTTGGCATATTGTTTCACTGTGAGTAAGAAGCTGAGTAAAGAAAATTTATTTGTAATATAATACAAGGCAGCATTTACACAAAACACCATCAAGGTTATATTATTGTTACAGGTACAGTGATAATTTAGAACTAGAAGATGCCGTGCACACTGCTATATTAACTCTGAAAGAAAGTTTTGAGGGCCAGATGACAGAGGATAATATTGAGATTGGTATTTGTAACCAAGAAGGATTTAGACAGCTTACACCTGCTGAGGTTAAAGACTATCTTGCTTCAGTGCAGTAATCAAATATGAATAACAAGATCTCCATCTCATCATAAAATGTTTGTTCAAGTCATAAAACTGTTTTATATTATTCATAACTGTATGACATAATACCATTCTGGTCATACCTAAAGAAACTACAGATAACATTTCAAGCTTACTATGGGAAGTGTATTCGTACCTCACTTAATAACAAAGTACTAAAGGAACACTATTACTTTATGCATTTAACATTTGGATGATGACTCTGGCTTAAGTTGAATAGTTAGAAAAGCACTGAAGCTAAATCTGTAAGCAGCAAGTTCAAGTCTTTTTTAAACCCCAATGCCTCCAAAACTATGTTTTGGGGTAGATAGGAGTCCACTTGTAGGTCAGTTGGTCTCTCTGTAACTTTTGATTGTCTGCTTAATTTCTCAGCAATTCATGTGCAGATTTCATTCAAACTTTACAGTTACAGTATCAGACCGAAATGTGCAAGTGATATTTGGGTCAGAATCCGATAATTTTTGGCAGACTTATTGGCCTTTGGTGGAAAATGGTTTTTCACTATTGACAAGCAGGTGCAGGGGTATAAGTCCACAGGGACAAAACACCACAACCAAAATGTTATAGACTTGACAAAACCCCATACCATCAGTTTTTTACAGTGGACATAACCCAACATCATCCATTTTTCACAGTGGACAAAACCCCACATAGAAAAATGGATGGTGTGGGGTTTTCTGTATTTTTTCCCCCTACAATCAGTTCACTTTGTGACAGTCTAGGTTATCTTTAATTTAGGTAAATGTCCTTACAGAAATTGATCAGTATGTATTTATTTCACCAGGCTGCATCAAAGAAGAAAAGAATAAGTGCTAATACAGAATAAAAGTCAACATGATTCTTTGTTCAAGTTTTATTTGTGAATTGCGAACAGTACTATAAAAAAAGCTTGCAAAGGAGCTAGTAGATAGAAGTGTCTCCATTATCCATATCAAGATCTCACTTTCCATAACGGGTGTATGCTGTAAATTAAAGAAAACTGTTTGTTACAAGCACTATGGAAGTTGTTCAAAGAGCATAATTTTCTTTTAGAGCTCTCAATGACTTTTTCAATAGAACAAGGTAAAGCAAATGAAAGTCACTGTGTACTCAGTTCATTCATTAGGCTTTTACAGTAGCTTTTCTCTATCTCCTGAGGGTTCAAATATAGTAACTGCATTGCATTTTGCCTTTCGTTAGAAAGAAGACTATAAGATCTATTACAGCTTACTGTCCTAGCCTGCTGTCATGACACCGTCATCTCATTGTACTGCAGTTGGAAGTCTTTCTTCTTCTTCAAGACATGCATATTTGAGAAGTTTTCTATTTCTAGACCAGACATCATAATCATTAATTTATTCAATTATTAATCGATTAACAATATCCATTAATCATTAAATTATCGATTATTTAAGGTTTTTGTGATTTATGATTAGTAATTTAATTGATTAATGGTGAAAGAAGGGCAGTAATCATGATAAGATTACGATTATATTGTGATTACTTGTGAAACAACTTGTGTGCTAAAACTTAAACCCATAATTCACAAGGCAGAATTTATGCATAATATGTCTTCACACCTTTTGGGAGATATTGCCTAAGGGGTATTTTGACAATGATATAAGATGGATGATTAAGTGAGATTCACACCTATAGCTACCATTCTGCTGGGTACTTAGAAAGGCATTGAAGTTCCCTCCCAGTGATTAAAATTACAAATGTACTAGGTCTCATTTCTCTGCTATTATGTGAATAAATGATATTATAGTCTAAGGGTACAAAATACTTTCAACACTTTGAACTATTTTCAGCAGTTCAATCTTTAATTACAATCCATTTTCTTTAAATTACCAGCCATTTAGGATTTAAAAGACACAAAATCATTGTGAAGATTGAAGAACAAAAGAGTAATCAAAATTATCTAATCTTCTTTCAAAATAAATTTCTGATTTGGCAGTTTTCAGACAGTTGTAATTGGGGACAAACCCAGTTTAGGAGTAAGCAAGGATACAGGATGAAATTACGGCCTAGCTCTGCCTGGTTCATTTATGTCAGGATTCCCCTAAACCTTCAAATGGGGGTTATCTACTCCAAAATTTATCATTCTTTCCCTGATTTGTCAACCAAAATGTAATGACAACAGGTTGAATCAAGCCGTTAGTTCTGTCAATTCATAGTCATTATATGAAATCTCCTTAACATTTAGCAAAGTTTGCTGTGCTTGAAGCAGAAATCTTATCCTTCATTGTTTTAATAGATTCATATCATATGTTAAAGCCCCCCCCAAGGTTATCATGATTATTAATCAATTACTCTAATGAAATTAATCGTTTATAATAGGTCAATTATTGGTTTTCAATGCTGTGATTATTTGTTGATTAATAGTCAATGCTGAATAATCATCAATTGAATAGATTACTTTTTCACATCATTGACCCAATGTCTTTTCTAGACCATCTTACGAAGCAGCAATTATAGTGTAGTTTGTAGCTCGATGGTCTCCCAATCATAAGTCAATGCCGACGGCAGCACTTTTTTCTTTCAGATATTTTTCTCCCACTAGGTTATTTTTTCTTCAAATCTATGTGGCTTTACAACTGGAGGCTGGGAAAGTATGTAATTGTGAGAGAAAATACTTAGAATCCATACTGAGTGTTCTTACCACAGCTAATACGACTGAAAATTTGTTAAAAGTGTCATTAAACGCCATTCAAACCATTAAATAACACATGCAAAGATATTACAATATGTGTGAGTGTGTGAAGACAAGAAAAACATGATACATTCATATATTCGCATCCAAATTACACTATACTAGAGCCTCGATACGTTAAAAATTTGGATGCATTTTAATTTTTCCACCTGATACTTACATGTTTCGCATAAACATTTTCTGCAGTGTGGTGAATCATATTTTATACAGGACGGGTTACAATCTGGAGGGAGAGCAGGGCAACCTCCTGTAATAAGGAAAGTAAAGTAAATGTGACCTGTCAAGCAAATATGGAAATTCATTAATGGTACCTATCCAATTATAACTGCGAACTACACAGTAGCTTTTCCGGAATCTTACTTGATCATTCTTTCTTATTTTTTTGTTTTTAGCTCCACTAGCCAAAGGCCAGCGGGCTATTTTCATGGCGGGTTGTCCGTCGTCTCTCTGTAAACTTTTACTTTAAAAATCTTCTCCTCAATCGGTTGAAAATCATGGCTGTAGTAGGCTTGGCTAACTTCCATATATGGTAATATGTGACTCTTCTCAGAAACTGATTGATATCAACCAAATTTCACTAGAATGATCCTTGAATGACCCTTTATCAGTCTACAAAAAATATTGTGATCAGATGAAAAAATATATTTTATGGATGGAGGTCATTTCTCTCTATATATCATATTGTGGAAACTTTGAAAATCATTTTCTCAGAATCAAACTAATGGATTTATGCCAAATTTCATTTTATTAAATATTCAGTATCAAACAGCCGGGCACTTAAGCGCTCTTGATGCTTATCTTGTCAGTCTTGAATTTTGCTTATTACCTTCAAATTGATACGTCAAACCACCTGATCCTCCACTGCTGACGTAATTACTGTTGGATCCCCCACCAGATCCCCCACTAGTAATAACGTAAGTACCAGCACTACTACCTCCTCTGGAATAAGAAGTTTCCGAACTTCCGCTGGTGGAGTAATATGATGAACCGGAAGAACTACTATCACTACTTCCTGTTAGATAAACTGTTTGACTTCCGGATGTTTCACACCCAGCTTCGCAGCCCGAGCTTGTTTGAGTGTAGAACACGGTGGCTTAAACATAAAAATAATGACCATTATATCGGATGGAACAGAGATTTATTAAATTTTGTGAGATATTTCACTTGACTTCTCGTTAACGATTGCACAGCTTTTTGTTTCAAAAAGGACGAGCTAGCAAATTGATCGAAGAAAAAAGGTAAAATTTAGAGAAAATCGTTCTAGGGAAACAAACAAACAAACAAAAAATATTTCAATTTTGATCCTAAGTAAAAGTTGGGTATGATAGTGTATATCTTATTTAATAAATACATCGCCTGCTATTACAGCTGAATTTCTTGGTCGTAACTAAAAACTCTGGAAGATAGGAATCGAAACCAAAGATATAGTCTTACTAGGGTTTATTTAGGCCATATTCGGCTATTGTGAATTCCATCAAATTCTCATCAGATTATAGTTCAAACCCGAACCATCAATTGAAAAAGCAGACTTTAATCTTTGCGTCTTGCCCAAAGTTTTAGATACTCAAATTTTCAAAATAAAATACGCCATCCATACCTAGACGCACGTAGAAAAACATTGGTAAAAACGGACATAAGCTCATTGTTCAAGTCATCTAAACTTACCTGGTTTACATTTACATTGTGGGCAGGCTTTTTCATATCGTAATATTTCATATCCATGTGTACACTGCGAGGCACATGACGACGTACTGGGACACTGGACAACCTCATAACGAGGGGGCTGGGGTCTCTGTACCGCGTAAACCACTGAAACAGTAAATCTTTGCTGAGATTTTGAACCGCTTTCACTTCATCAACTCCTTTGGTATTAAGACTATTATTTGAATAGGTATTCCCGACTTTCATCTGTAAGCACGAACTCCTTTATGTCGTGACTTTTCATCTTATGTAAATCTCACATCACGGACTTAACCATCGATATAGTATGAGTAAGCTTTAACACGGTATTAACTTTAAAACGGGATCAACTATCACGGTAAGGTCTGTAACTACCACAATGCAACGGGCATTTACAGAATTGGTCGCTTAATACATATACCACTTTTTAATCCTGTATTTTGAATTTAGCTAGGATTATCTCACCGAGAGTGTCCCAACAGCTCATCGTTGCTCGCTTGGCTCATAAACCGGTAGTTGTCAATTCGAGACAAGCTTGTGGCGGGGAATGTCTTAAGCCAGACACTTGAAGGGGTGAAAAACTTGAATCAAGAGGGCCATTTAGAAGCTTTCCGCTAATATAACTATCTCAGTTTTATCTACTCTCTTAAAGTAAATGAGAGGGTGCTAGTGGATTACAACAATAACATCCATTTATCTACGTACAATTTTGTAACTGGAAATGTGGAACTTCGATAACTAGTCATTTATTGAATAAGGTCGCTTAAGGTAGTGAACCTGTTATAGTTCAGCCATGTTTCAGTATAATGAACTTTAACAGTCTTAAACCTCGGTCAACATTGTGAAAGATCAAAAGTTCCGAAATGTTGCGGAAATATTACGGGTCCACTACCCTAATAGAGAGGATTTCGGTAGCAAGTTGTTCGAGGATAACATATTACCGGACTCATTTTTAAACCTGTGCAAGTTTCTAGCAACAATCGAGGACTTAAAGTCGCATGGTTTTAAAAATACGTATTTTCCAGACTTATGTTATCTTAATTTAATTTAACAACAGTTTTGTCTTAGTATATACACGTCGAATAAGCAGATATTGTGTAAGCTTGCACACTACAAAGGAATCCTATAAGATCCTGGTCTCCCTATGGAGATATCTCTACATTATTTTCTTTGAATTGAATAAGATATGAAGAGAGTAAATTCATTGTTAAATAGAAGCAACAAAGTATATATAAAAAAAAAACACACACACACAAACTAATCACACGGTGATTCTGGTCTAAGTTCCATGCGGCTAGCCGTTGTCTTAGCGCAGTGGGCAGCGTGTGGGACTGTCAATCTAGAGGTCTCGAGTTCGATCCTCGACGTCGGCAGTCATTCTTTCCGACTATATGGCTCTCACCAATGGGTTGATAATTGTAGACCTACGTCAGATAGTAGCTGGAGGCTAGGAAAAGATATGATGGTTGAACTGGTGAGAGAAATACTAGGAATCCATTGTTAGGTGCTCCAGCCGCCGCGATATACCTGAAAAAAATGTTGAAAGCTGCGTTTAACCTCTCTCTCTCTATATATATATAAACACTTCTTTTCATCTTCTTGTGTTCACCCAAACGAACAGAACATGGCTAAGTCTAGACTATCCATGGAAAGCGGAATGCTACATTTAGTTATAACGGAGTAGAGAGTTCTTACTAGACTGGTCCTACTGTCGACCCCTGAAGGAAGCCTTTGAATGAGGTCGTTATTATAGTCGACAGTGGGACCAGTCCAAGTTCTTACCTGGTTGCTTACAAGCACATTTGGCACAACTTCCACCGGTGTTTATGAGCTCGTAACCATGAGAACAAGTTGATACACATGTGAGTGTATGTGTACATGTCTGTACGCTGTAGTGTTGAGCTTTTGGTGGACAATTGAAAAAATAGATATAACTGACAAGAAATGAGAGAAATAGGCGAGGCATTTCATGAGATAATCATTCAGTGCAGCTATTCGTAAAGGGGGATTAAATATACCATGATTTTAGAAGCAGATTCAGGTCGGACCCCACCCGATTTTTGGCCTTCTTTGTTCTATATAAAATTGATCAAATTTCAGGTGCTGCAACGCATTCCACAACACTTCCCTTATATATTACGTCATTAGCGCTTCATCTACGATCATAGATCTATCTTTTGAGACTAAAGAAACTTGGTCAAATCAGGTTATCTTTTGGGCTATTCAAGCGAGAGTAACGGCACCGTCTTTTTCCCTACCATGAAGAGGACAGTTAGTTCGGGTATGCCCCTAGTCCATTATTCGTCCACCCGGAAAGGAAATCGTGCACAAAAAAGATCGAACCAAGCGTTATTTTAAAGAAGAGATTCAAAACTAGCAAAAAATCACATAAATATGTACGTGGATCACTATTCTCCACTTCAAAATGCCATTTTAAAGACGAACTATTTTTTCTTTAAGATCTACTTTTACCATACAACGACCTCCGGAAGTAAATTCCAGTGAGGTCACTCCTATATCTAAGAGCTTTTTGCACTCTTCTAACTTCTAAACACTTTGGTCAATGCTGGGAGGTATTGCGACCAAAGTTAAGTCAAGAAAGTTATAATATTTTCATTTGTCACTGAAAAATGGCGCTTTTAGGACATGACCTGTTATGCGAAAAAAGGCAAGAATTTGGAGTAGTGTTATCTGTGATGTACCATGGTTACTAAATCAAATAATTCTTGGCAAAAGACCTTTGGGAATGATTGCTGAAAGTATATTTTTGAACTATTACTCGGTCCCAACTTATTAAGCAAAAAATGATAAACATAACTTGATTTTGAGGTAATAAAAAGGGGAGATAATCATTGTTGGTCAAGGTAATTTTGACCTAAATTTCCATAATTTTCACGTTTTAATGCCAATAACTAGAACTAAATCATAAAACTATGAGCAATAAGAGTGCTTTCTGTTAAATGATAGCAAATAGCAGGAGAAAGAGAAAATAAAACAGACATTTTTGCCTCAAAATTCGCTATTTCGATGAATCAAATGGTATAATAGCGTTCCCTAGAATAGAAAAGGGGTTCGTTCAGGGCAAAGGGTGAAATTCAAAATTCCACAATCTCTGCTAAATATGTCAGGATCCGAAACATCGTTTAAAAGTTTGTGCATCGTAAACTTACATAATGTGTAGGAAAATCGAAAACCAACCCCCAAAAACATGTCAAAATAGTCATACTGGGGGTGAAATTTGATGAAAAACTGACAGAGCCCGCTCATTTTAAATTCTTGAAATATAGTTTTATGTCATAGATCACTTAAAAAGCTCTGTTCCGTGACAGATGTGTTGTATTACCACTCAAAAAAGGGTATTAGAAACCGAAACGGGAAGGAGAATCGTGCATTGTACGACATGGAATGGGGGTACCCACTTCAATAAATATCCATTCTGAAATGGGTGTTAAGGGTTCGAAATTGGGTCTCTTGTATCACTTTAAGCTATTTCGGGAGTTTCATTCACGTTTAGGTATTCAGCTATGTCGGCTTTACTGTTTAAGAATCAGAAACGGAAGCTCAATAAATTTACAAGAAACAACTTGACACGATAAGTGGGACAAATTTTATAAAATTGACCATTTTGACAAGTAATATCATATGTCTCCGCTAGCAAATTAACTTGATTCAAATGTTTTTGTCTCTCAATTGCTTTTTAAAAAAGTGTTTTAAAAAATTCTAATTCAATTGAGAAAACCAGTTTGAAAATGTCTTGAAAATGACTATCAAAAAACGCTTTTAAAAGGGGCCCATCAGCTACGACCAAGTCATAGAAAAAACCGTTATCGGGGTAAGGGTTAAGCGTTTTCTCACCATTTCTGCTAAAATTTCACCTTTTATTGCATGAATAATGAAAAACAAATGTTTCTCAAGCTTATAAGCATAGATTTGTTGCCTTGAAATTTGACGAACGTCAGAAAAGTGATATTGAAATAGGCTCATTTCGATATTTAACTTACCCATTTGGCGAAAAGGGTTTGAATTTTATGCCGGAAAGGGGATTTTGAATTAGGAGAAACGGGCATATTTCCTGTTTACTACCAACAAAGGTCTATTTCCAATACTCTGAGCAAAGTAAATCAAAAATTTGCATTGAAAAAACGATTTTTCGATCACCTATGTGTGATAGCCTTATATTACCAAATCGCAGGTGTTAAATGGGGTAAGGGGTTTTCTAGTCTATTCTATCGCATTGTTTACACAATTAATTACACCCACTTGACCAATTAAACTAATCCTTTCTTCCCAAAGCACTAAAACTGACGTAATGATAATTTTAACTTTGTTAAAACTTAAAAAATGCAAGAAGAAATATTTGCAAAGAATTTCCTTAATTTTTTTAAAAAAGTTAATTATTCGATTTTAAATCGATAAAATCAACAAAATTTCATTTTTTACACTTTTTGGTACTATTGACAAAAGATAACATCATTTGAAACTATCTGAAGGGGTCAAAATTTGTTTTTAAAAAATCGGGCCTTTTTACCATCTAGGTCGGACCCCACCCGATTTTTGGCCTTCTTTGTTCTATATAAAATTGATCAAATTTCAGGTGCTGCAACGCATTCCACAACACTTCCCTTATATATTACGTCATTAGCGCTTCATCTACGATCATAGATCTATCTTTTGAGACTAAAGAAACTTGGTCAAATCAGGTTATCTTTTGGGCTATTCAAGCGAGAGTAACGGCACCGTCTTTTTCCCTACCATGAAGAGGACAGTTAGTTCGGGTATGCCCCTAGTCCATTATTCGTCCACCCGGAAAGGAAATCGTGCACAAAAAAGATCGAACCAAGCGTTATTTTAAAGAAGAGATTCAAAACTAGCAAAAAATCACATAAATATGTACGTGGATCACTATTCTCCACTTCAAAATGCCATTTTAAAGACGAACTATTTTTTCTTTAAGATCTACTTTTACCATACAACGACCTCCGGAAGTAAATTCCAGTGAGGTCACTCCTATATCTAAGAGCTTTTTGCACTCTTCTAACTTCTAAACACTTTGGTCAATGCTGGGAGGTATTGCGACCAAAGTTAAGTCAAGAAAGTTATAATATTTTCATTTGTCACTGAAAAATGGCGCTTTTAGGACATGACCTGTTATGCGAAAAAAGGCAAGAATTTGGAGTAGTGTTATCTGTGATGTACCATGGTTACTAAATCAAATAATTCTTGGCAAAAGACCTTTGGGAATGATTGCTGAAAGTATATTTTTGAACTATTACTCGGTCCCAACTTATTAAGCAAAAAATGATAAACATAACTTGATTTTGAGGTAATAAAAAGGGGAGATAATCATTGTTGGTCAAGGTAATTTTGACCTAAATTTCCATAATTTTCACGTTTTAATGCCAATAACTAGAACTAAATCATAAAACTATGAGCAATAAGAGTGCTTTCTGTTAAATGATAGCAAATAGCAGGAGAAAGAGAAAATAAAACAGACATTTTTGCCTCAAAATTCGCTATTTCGATGAATCAAATGGTATAATAGCGTTCCCTAGAATAGAAAAGGGGTTCGTTCAGGGCAAAGGGTGAAATTCAAAATTCCACAATCTCTGCTAAATATGTCAGGATCCGAAACATCGTTTAAAAGTTTGTGCATCGTAAACTTACATAATGTGTAGGAAAATCGAAAACCAACCCCCAAAAACATGTCAAAATAGTCATACTGGGGGTGAAATTTGATGAAAAACTGACAGAGCCCGCTCATTTTAAATTCTTGAAATATAGTTTTATGTCATAGATCACTTAAAAAGCTCTGTTCCGTGACAGATGTGTTGTATTACCACTCAAAAAAGGGTATTAGAAACCGAAACGGGAAGGAGAATCGTGCATTGTACGACATGGAATGGGGGTACCCACTTCAATAAATATCCATTCTGAAATGGGTGTTAAGGGTTCGAAATTGGGTCTCTTGTATCACTTTAAGCTATTTCGGGAGTTTCATTCACGTTTAGGTATTCAGCTATGTCGGCTTTACTGTTTAAGAATCAGAAACGGAAGCTCAATAAATTTACAAGAAACAACTTGACACGATAAGTGGGACAAATTTTATAAAATTGACCATTTTGACAAGTAATATCATATGTCTCCGCTAGCAAATTAACTTGATTCAAATGTTTTTGTCTCTCAATTGCTTTTTAAAAAAGTGTTTTAAAAAATTCTAATTCAATTGAGAAAACCAGTTTGAAAATGTCTTGAAAATGACTATCAAAAAACGCTTTTAAAAGGGGCCCATCAGCTACGACCAAGTCATAGAAAAAACCGTTATCGGGGTAAGGGTTAAGCGTTTTCTCACCATTTCTGCTAAAATTTCACCTTTTATTGCATGAATAATGAAAAACAAATGTTTCTCAAGCTTATAAGCATAGATTTGTTGCCTTGAAATTTGACGAACGTCAGAAAAGTGATATTGAAATAGGCTCATTTCGATATTTAACTTACCCATTTGGCGAAAAGGGTTTGAATTTTATGCCGGAAAGGGGATTTTGAATTAGGAGAAACGGGCATATTTCCTGTTTACTACCAACAAAGGTCTATTTCCAATACTCTGAGCAAAGTAAATCAAAAATTTGCATTGAAAAAACGATTTTTCGATCACCTATGTGTGATAGCCTTATATTACCAAATCGCAGGTGTTAAATGGGGTAAGGGGTTTTCTAGTCTATTCTATCGCATTGTTTACACAATTAATTACACCCACTTGACCAATTAAACTAATCCTTTCTTCCCAAAGCACTAAAACTGACGTAATGATAATTTTAACTTTGTTAAAACTTAAACAATGCAAGAAGAAATATTTGCAAAGAATTTCCTTAATTTTTTTAAAAAAGTTAATTATTCGATTTTAAATCGATAAAATCAACAAAATTTCATTTTTTACACTTTTTGGTACTATTGACAAAAGATAACATCATTTGAAACTATCTGAAGGGGTCAAAATTTGTTTTTAAAAAATCGGGCCTTTTTACCATCTAGGTCGGACCCCACCCGATTTTTGGCCTTCTTTGTTCTATATAAAATTGATCAAATTTCAGGTGCTGCAACGCATTCCACAACACTTCCCTTATATATTACGTCATTAGCGCTTCATCTACGATCATAGATCTATCTTTTGAGACTAAAGAAACTTGGTCAAATCAGGTTATCTTTTGGGCTATTCAAGCGAGAGTAACGGCACCGTCTTTTTCCCTACCATGAAGAGGACAGTTAGTTCGGGTATGCCCCTAGTCCATTATTCGTCCACCCGGAAAGGAAATCGTGCACAAAAAAGATCGAACCAAGCGTTATTTTAAAGAAGAGATTCAAAACTAGCAAAAAATCACATAAATATGTACGTGGATCACTATTCTCCACTTCAAAATGCCATTTTAAAGACGAACTATTTTTTCTTTAAGATCTACTTTTACCATACAACGACCTCCGGAAGTAAATTCCAGTGAGGTCACTCCTATATCTAAGAGCTTTTTGCACTCTTCTAACTTCTAAACACTTTGGTCAATGCTGGGAGGTATTGCGACCAAAGTTAAGTCAAGAAAGTTATAATATTTTCATTTGTCACTGAAAAATGGCGCTTTTAGGACATGACCTGTTATGCGAAAAAAGGCAAGAATTTGGAGTAGTGTTATCTGTGATGTACCATGGTTACTAAATCAAATAATTCTTGGCAAAAGACCTTTGGGAATGATTGCTGAAAGTATATTTTTGAACTATTACTCGGTCCCAACTTATTAAGCAAAAAATGATAAACATAACTTGATTTTGAGGTAATAAAAAGGGGAGATAATCATTGTTGGTCAAGGTAATTTTGACCTAAATTTCCATAATTTTCACGTTTTAATGCCAATAACTAGAACTAAATCATAAAACTATGAGCAATAAGAGTGCTTTCTGTTAAATGATAGCAAATAGCAGGAGAAAGAGAAAATAAAACAGACATTTTTGCCTCAAAATTCGCTATTTCGATGAATCAAATGGTATAATAGCGTTCCCTAGAATAGAAAAGGGGTTCGTTCAGGGCAAAGGGTGAAATTCAAAATTCCACAATCTCTGCTAAATATGTCAGGATCCGAAACATCGTTTAAAAGTTTGTGCATCGTAAACTTACATAATGTGTAGGAAAATCGAAAACCAACCCCCAAAAACATGTCAAAATAGTCATACTGGGGGTGAAATTTGATGAAAAACTGACAGAGCCCGCTCATTTTAAATTCTTGAAATATAGTTTTATGTCATAGATCACTTAAAAAGCTCTGTTCCGTGACAGATGTGTTGTATTACCACTCAAAAAAGGGTATTAGAAACCGAAACGGGAAGGAGAATCGTGCATTGTACGACATGGAATGGGGGTACCCACTTCAATAAATATCCATTCTGAAATGGGTGTTAAGGGTTCGAAATTGGGTCTCTTGTATCACTTTAAGCTATTTCGGGAGTTTCATTCACGTTTAGGTATTCAGCTATGTCGGCTTTACTGTTTAAGAATCAGAAACGGAAGCTCAATAAATTTACAAGAAACAACTTGACACGATAAGTGGGACAAATTTTATAAAATTGACCATTTTGACAAGTAATATCATATGTCTCCGCTAGCAAATTAACTTGATTCAAATGTTTTTGTCTCTCAATTGCTTTTTAAAAAAGTGTTTTAAAAAATTCTAATTCAATTGAGAAAACCAGTTTGAAAATGTCTTGAAAATGACTATCAAAAAACGCTTTTAAAAGGGGCCCATCAGCTACGACCAAGTCATAGAAAAAACCGTTATCGGGGTAAGGGTTAAGCGTTTTCTCACCATTTCTGCTAAAATTTCACCTTTTATTGCATGAATAATGAAAAACAAATGTTTCTCAAGCTTATAAGCATAGATTTGTTGCCTTGAAATTTGACGAACGTCAGAAAAGTGATATTGAAATAGGCTCATTTCGATATTTAACTTACCCATTTGGCGAAAAGGGTTTGAATTTTATGCCGGAAAGGGGATTTTGAATTAGGAGAAACGGGCATATTTCCTGTTTACTACCAACAAAGGTCTATTTCCAATACTCTGAGCAAAGTAAATCAAAAATTTGCATTGAAAAAACGATTTTTCGATCACCTATGTGTGATAGCCTTATATTACCAAATCGCAGGTGTTAAATGGGGTAAGGGGTTTTCTAGTCTATTCTATCGCATTGTTTACACAATTAATTACACCCACTTGACCAATTAAACTAATCCTTTCTTCCCAAAGCACTAAAACTGACGTAATGATAATTTTAACTTTGTTAAAACTTAAAAAATGCAAGAAGAAATATTTGCAAAGAATTTCCTTAATTTTTTTAAAAAAGTTAATTATTCGATTTTAAATCGATAAAATTAACAAAATTTCATTTTTTACACTTTTTGGTACTATTGACAAAAGATAACATCATTTGAAACTATCTGAAGGGGTCAAAATTTGTTTTTAAAAAATCGGGCCTTTTTACCATCTAGGTCGGACCCCACCCGATTTTTGGCCTTCTTTGTTCTATATAAAATTGATCAAATTTCAGGTGCTGCAACGCATTCCACAACACTTCCCTTATATATTACGTCATTAGCGCTTCATCTACGATCATAGATCTATCTTTTGAGACTAAAGAAACTTGGTCAAATCAGGTTATCTTTTGGGCTATTCAAGCGAGAGTAACGGCACCGTCTTTTTCCCTACCATGAAGAGGACAGTTAGTTCGGGTATGCCCCTAGTCCATTATTCGTCCACCCGGAAAGGAAATCGTGCACAAAAAAGATCGAACCAAGCGTTATTTTAAAGAAGAGATTCAAAACTAGCAAAAAATCACATAAATATGTACGTGGATCACTATTCTCCACTTCAAAATGCCATTTTAAAGACGAACTATTTTTTCTTTAAGATCTACTTTTACCATACAACGACCTCCGGAAGTAAATTCCAGTGAGGTCACTCCTATATCTAAGAGCTTTTTGCACTCTTCTAACTTCTAAACACTTTGGTCAATGCTGGGAGGTATTGCGACCAAAGTTAAGTCAAGAAAGTTATAATATTTTCATTTGTCACTGAAAAATGGCGCTTTTAGGACATGACCTGTTATGCGAAAAAAGGCAAGAATTTGGAGTAGTGTTATCTGTGATGTACCATGGTTACTAAATCAAATAATTCTTGGCAAAAGACCTTTGGGAATGATTGCTGAAAGTATATTTTTGAACTATTACTCGGTCCCAACTTATTAAGCAAAAAATGATAAACATAACTTGATTTTGAGGTAATAAAAAGGGGAGATAATCATTGTTGGTCAAGGTAATTTTGACCTAAATTTCCATAATTTTCACGTTTTAATGCCAATAACTAGAACTAAATCATAAAACTATGAGCAATAAGAGTGCTTTCTGTTAAATGATAGCAAATAGCAGGAGAAAGAGAAAATAAAACAGACATTTTTGCCTCAAAATTCGCTATTTCGATGAATCAAATGGTATAATAGCGTTCCCTAGAATAGAAAAGGGGTTCGTTCAGGGCAAAGGGTGAAATTCAAAATTCCACAATCTCTGCTAAATATGTCAGGATCCGAAACATCGTTTAAAAGTTTGTGCATCGTAAACTTACATAATGTGTAGGAAAATCGAAAACCAACCCCCAAAAACATGTCAAAATAGTCATACTGGGGGTGAAATTTGATGAAAAACTGACAGAGCCCGCTCATTTTAAATTCTTGAAATATAGTTTTATGTCATAGATCACTTAAAAAGCTCTGTTCCGTGACAGATGTGTTGTATTACCACTCAAAAAAGGGTATTAGAAACCGAAACGGGAAGGAGAATCGTGCATTGTACGACATGGAATGGGGGTACCCACTTCAATAAATATCCATTCTGAAATGGGTGTTAAGGGTTCGAAATTGGGTCTCTTGTATCACTTTAAGCTATTTCGGGAGTTTCATTCACGTTTAGGTATTCAGCTATGTCGGCTTTACTGTTTAAGAATCAGAAACGGAAGCTCAATAAATTTACAAGAAACAACTTGACACGATAAGTGGGACAAATTTTATAAAATTGACCATTTTGACAAGTAATATCATATGTCTCCGCTAGCAAATTAACTTGATTCAAATGTTTTTGTCTCTCAATTGCTTTTTAAAAAAGTGTTTTAAAAAATTCTAATTCAATTGAGAAAACCAGTTTGAAAATGTCTTGAAAATGACTATCAAAAAACGCTTTTAAAAGGGGCCCATCAGCTACGACCAAGTCATAGAAAAAACCGTTATCGGGGTAAGGGTTAAGCGTTTTCTCACCATTTCTGCTAAAATTTCACCTTTTATTGCATGAATAATGAAAAACAAATGTTTCTCAAGCTTATAAGCATAGATTTGTTGCCTTGAAATTTGACGAACGTCAGAAAAGTGATATTGAAATAGGCTCATTTCGATATTTAACTTACCCATTTGGCGAAAAGGGTTTGAATTTTATGCCGGAAAGGGGATTTTGAATTAGGAGAAACGGGCATATTTCCTGTTTACTACCAACAAAGGTCTATTTCCAATACTCTGAGCAAAGTAAATCAAAAATTTGCATTGAAAAAACGATTTTTCGATCACCTATGTGTGATAGCCTTATATTACCAAATCGCAGGTGTTAAATGGGGTAAGGGGTTTTCTAGTCTATTCTATCGCATTGTTTACACAATTAATTACACCCACTTGACCAATTAAACTAATCCTTTCTTCCCAAAGCACTAAAACTGACGTAATGATAATTTTAACTTTGTTAAAACTTAAAAAATGCAAGAAGAAATATTTGCAAAGAATTTCCTTAATTTTTTTTAAAAAAGTTAATTATTCGATTTTAAATCGATAAAATCAACAAAATTTCATTTTTTACACTTTTTGGTACTATTGACAAAAGATAACATCATTTGAAACTATCTGAAGGGGTCAAAATTTGTTTTTAAAAAATCGGGCCTTTTTACCATCTAGGTCGGACCCCACCCGATTTTTGGCCTTCTTTGTTCTATATAAAATTGATCAAATTTCAGGTGCTGCAACGCATTCCACAACACTTCCCTTATATATTACGTCATTAGCGCTTCATCTACGATCATAGATCTATCTTTTGAGACTAAAGAAACTTGGTCAAATCAGGTTATCTTTTGGGCTATTCAAGCGAGAGTAACGGCACCGTCTTTTTCCCTACCATGAAGAGGACAGTTAGTTCGGGTATGCCCCTAGTCCATTATTCGTCCACCCGGAAAGGAAATCGTGCACAAAAAAGATCGAACCAAGCGTTATTTTAAAGAAGAGATTCAAAACTAGCAAAAAATCACATAAATATGTACGTGGATCACTATTCTCCACTTCAAAATGCCATTTTAAAGACGAACTATTTTTTCTTTAAGATCTACTTTTACCATACAACGACCTCCGGAAGTAAATTCCAGTGAGGTCACTCCTATATCTAAGAGCTTTTTGCACTCTTCTAACTTCTAAACACTTTGGTCAATGCTGGGAGGTATTGCGACCAAAGTTAAGTCAAGAAAGTTATAATATTTTCATTTGTCACTGAAAAATGGCGCTTTTAGGACATGACCTGTTATGCGAAAAAAGGCAAGAATTTGGAGTAGTGTTATCTGTGATGTACCATGGTTACTAAATCAAATAATTCTTGGCAAAAGACCTTTGGGAATGATTGCTGAAAGTATATTTTTGAACTATTACTCGGTCCCAACTTATTAAGCAAAAAATGATAAACATAACTTGATTTTGAGGTAATAAAAAGGGGAGATAATCATTGTTGGTCAAGGTAATTTTGACCTAAATTTCCATAATTTTCACGTTTTAATGCCAATAACTAGAACTAAATCATAAAACTATGAGCAATAAGAGTGCTTTCTGTTAAATGATAGCAAATAGCAGGAGAAAGAGAAAATAAAACAGACATTTTTGCCTCAAAATTCGCTATTTCGATGAATCAAATGGTATAATAGCGTTCCCTAGAATAGAAAAGGGGTTCGTTCAGGGCAAAGGGTGAAATTCAAAATTCCACAATCTCTGCTAAATATGTCAGGGTCCGAAACATCGTTTAAAAGTTTGTGCATCGTAAACTTACATAATGTGTAGGAAAATCGAAAACCAACCCCCAAAAACATGTCAAAATAGTCATACTGGGGGTGAAATTTGATGAAAAACTGACAGAGCCCGCTCATTTTAAATTCTTGAAATATAGTTTTATGTCATAGATCACTTAAAAAGCTCTGTTCCGTGACAGATGTGTTGTATTACCACTCAAAAAAGGGTATTAGAAACCGAAACGGGAAGGAGAATCGTGCATTGTACGACATGGAATGGGGGTACCCACTTCAATAAATATCCATTCTGAAATGGGTGTTAAGGGTTCGAAATTGGGTCTCTTGTATCACTTTAAGCTATTTCGGGAGTTTCATTCACGTTTAGGTATTCAGCTATGTCGGCTTTACTGTTTAAGAATCAGAAACGGAAGCTCAATAAATTTACAAGAAACAACTTGACACGATAAGTGGGACAAATTTTATAAAATTGACCATTTTGACAAGTAATATCATATGTCTCCGCTAGCAAATTAACTTGATTCAAATGTTTTTGTCTCTCAATTGCTTTTTAAAAAAGTGTTTTAAAAAATTCTAATTCAATTGAGAAAACCAGTTTGAAAATGTCTTGAAAATGACTATCAAAAAACGCTTTTAAAAGGGGCCCATCAGCTACGACCAAGTCATAGAAAAAACCGTTATCGGGGTAAGGGTTAAGCGTTTTCTCACCATTTCTGCTAAAATTTCACCTTTTATTGCATGAATAATGAAAAACAAATGTTTCTCAAGCTTATAAGCATAGATTTGTTGCCTTGAAATTTGACGAACGTCAGAAAAGTGATATTGAAATAGGCTCATTTCGATATTTAACTTACCCATTTGGCGAAAAGGGTTTGAATTTTATGCCGGAAAGGGGATTTTGAATTAGGAGAAACGGGCATATTTCCTGTTTACTACCAACAAAGGTCTATTTCCAATACTCTGAGCAAAGTAAATCAAAAATTTGCATTGAAAAAACGATTTTTCGATCACCTATGTGTGATAGCCTTATATTACCAAATCGCAGGTGTTAAATGGGGTAAGGGGTTTTCTAGTCTATTCTATCGCATTGTTTACACAATTAATTACACCCACTTGACCAATTAAACTAATCCTTTCTTCCCAAAGCACTAAAACTGACGTAATGATAATTTTAACTTTGTTAAAACTTAAAAAATGCAAGAAGAAATATTTGCAAAGAATTTCCTTAATTTTTTTAAAAAAGTTAATTATTCGATTTTAAATCGATAAAATCAACAAAATTTCATTTTTTACACTTTTTGGTACTATTGACAAAAGATAACATCATTTGAAACTATCTGAAGGGGTCAAAATTTGTTTTTAAAAAATCGGGCCTTTTTACCATCTAGGTCGGACCCCACCCGATTTTTGGCCTTCTTTGTTCTATATAAAATTGATCAAATTTCAGGTGCTGCAACGCATTCCACAACACTTCCCTTATATATTACGTCATTAGCGCTTCATCTACGATCATAGATCTATCTTTTGAGACTAAAGAAACTTGGTCAAATCAGGTTATCTTTTGGGCTATTCAAGCGAGAGTAACGGCACCGTCTTTTTCCCTACCATGAAGAGGACAGTTAGTTCGGGTATGCCCCTAGTCCATTATTCGTCCACCCGGAAAGGAAATCGTGCACAAAAAAGATCGAACCAAGCGTTATTTTAAAGAAGAGATTCAAAACTAGCAAAAAATCACATAAATATGTACGTGGATCACTATTCTCCACTTCAAAATGCCATTTTAAAGACGAACTATTTTTTCTTTAAGATCTACTTTTACCATACAACGACCTCCGGAAGTAAATTCCAGTGAGGTCACTCCTATATCTAAGAGCTTTTTGCACTCTTCTAACTTCTAAACACTTTGGTCAATGCTGGGAGGTATTGCGACCAAAGTTAAGTCAAGAAAGTTATAATATTTTCATTTGTCACTGAAAAATGGCGCTTTTAGGACATGACCTGTTATGCGAAAAAAGGCAAGAATTTGGAGTAGTGTTATCTGTGATGTACCATGGTTACTAAATCAAATAATTCTTGGCAAAAGACCTTTGGGAATGATTGCTGAAAGTATATTTTTGAACTATTACTCGGTCCCAACTTATTAAGCAAAAAATGATAAACATAACTTGATTTTGAGGTAATAAAAAGGGGAGATAATCATTGTTGGTCAAGGTAATTTTGACCTAAATTTCCATAATTTTCACGTTTTAATGCCAATAACTAGAACTAAATCATAAAACTATGAGCAATAAGAGTGCTTTCTGTTAAATGATAGCAAATAGCAGGAGAAAGAGAAAATAAAACAGACATTTTTGCCTCAAAATTCGCTATTTCGATGAATCAAATGGTATAATAGCGTTCCCTAGAATAGAAAAGGGGTTCGTTCAGGGCAAAGGGTGAAATTCAAAATTCCACAATCTCTGCTAAATATGTCAGGATCCGAAACATCGTTTAAAAGTTTGTGCATCGTAAACTTACATAATGTGTAGGAAAATCGAAAACCAACCCCCAAAAACATGTCAAAATAGTCATACTGGGGGTGAAATTTGATGAAAAACTGACAGAGCCCGCTCATTTTAAATTCTTGAAATATAGTTTTATGTCATAGATCACTTAAAAAGCTCTGTTCCGTGACAGATGTGTTGTATTACCACTCAAAAAAGGGTATTAGAAACCGAAACGGGAAGGAGAATCGTGCATTGTACGACATGGAATGGGGGTACCCACTTCAATAAATATCCATTCTGAAATGGGTGTTAAGGGTTCGAAATTGGGTCTCTTGTATCACTTTAAGCTATTTCGGGAGTTTCATTCACGTTTAGGTATTCAGCTATGTCGGCTTTACTGTTTAAGAATCAGAAACGGAAGCTCAATAAATTTACAAGAAACAACTTGACACGATAAGTGGGACAAATTTTATAAAATTGACCATTTTGACAAGTAATATCATATGTCTCCGCTAGCAAATTAACTTGATTCAAATGTTTTTGTCTCTCAATTGCTTTTTAAAAAAGTGTTTTAAAAAATTCTAATTCAATTGAGAAAACCAGTTTGAAAATGTCTTGAAAATGACTATCAAAAAACGCTTTTAAAAGGGGCCCATCAGCTACGACCAAGTCATAGAAAAAACCGTTATCGGGGTAAGGGTTAAGCGTTTTCTCACCATTTCTGCTAAAATTTCACCTTTTATTGCATGAATAATGAAAAACAAATGTTTCTCAAGCTTATAAGCATAGATTTGTTGCCTTGAAATTTGACGAACGTCAGAAAAGTGATATTGAAATAGGCTCATTTCGATATTTAACTTACCCATTTGGCGAAAAGGGTTTGAATTTTATGCCGGAAAGGGGATTTTGAATTAGGAGAAACGGGCATATTTCCTGTTTACTACCAACAAAGGTCTATTTCCAATACTCTGAGCAAAGTAAATCAAAAATTTGCATTGAAAAAACGATTTTTCGATCACCTATGTGTGATAGCCTTATATTACCAAATCGCAGGTGTTAAATGGGGTAAGGGGTTTTCTAGTCTATTCTATCGCATTGTTTACACAATTAATTACACCCACTTGACCAATTAAACTAATCCTTTCTTCCCAAAGCACTAAAACTGACGTAATGATAATTTTAACTTTGTTAAAACTTAAAAAATGCAAGAAGAAATATTTGCAAAGAATTTCCTTAATTTTTTTAAAAAAGTTAATTATTCGATTTTAAATCGATAAAATCAACAAAATTTCATTTTTTACACTTTTTGGTACTATTGACAAAAGATAACATCATTTGAAACTATCTGAAGGGGTCAAAATTTGTTTTTAAAAAATCGGGCCTTTTTACCATCTAGGTCGGACCCCACCCGATTTTTGGCCTTCTTTGTTCTATATAAAATTGATCAAATTTCAGGTGCTGCAACGCATTCCACAACACTTCCCTTATATATTACGTCATTAGCGCTTCATCTACGATCATAGATCTATCTTTTGAGACTAAAGAAACTTGGTCAAATCAGGTTATCTTTTGGGCTATTCAAGCGAGAGTAACGGCACCGTCTTTTTCCCTACCATGAAGAGGACAGTTAGTTCGGGTATGCCCCTAGTCCATTATTCGTCCACCCGGAAAGGAAATCGTGCACAAAAAAGATCGAACCAAGCGTTATTTTAAAGAAGAGATTCAAAACTAGCAAAAAATCACATAAATATGTACGTGGATCACTATTCTCCACTTCAAAATGCCATTTTAAAGACGAACTATTTTTTCTTTAAGATCTACTTTTACCATACAACGACCTCCGGAAGTAAATTCCAGTGAGGTCACTCCTATATCTAAGAGCTTTTTGCACTCTTCTAACTTCTAAACACTTTGGTCAATGCTGGGAGGTATTGCGACCAAAGTTAAGTCAAGAAAGTTATAATATTTTCATTTGTCACTGAAAAATGGCGCTTTTAGGACATGACCTGTTATGCGAAAAAAGGCAAGAATTTGGAGTAGTGTTATCTGTGATGTACCATGGTTACTAAATCAAATAATTCTTGGCAAAAGACCTTTGGGAATGATTGCTGAAAGTATATTTTTGAACTATTACTCGGTCCCAACTTATTAAGCAAAAAATGATAAACATAACTTGATTTTGAGGTAATAAAAAGGGGAGATAATCATTGTTGGTCAAGGTAATTTTGACCTAAATTTCCATAATTTTCACGTTTTAATGCCAATAACTAGAACTAAATCATAAAACTATGAGCAATAAGAGTGCTTTCTGTTAAATGATAGCAAATAGCAGGAGAAAGAGAAAATAAAACAGACATTTTTGCCTCAAAATTCGCTATTTCGATGAATCAAATGGTATAATAGCGTTCCCTAGAATAGAAAAGGGGTTCGTTCAGGGCAAAGGGTGAAATTCAAAATTCCACAATCTCTGCTAAATATGTCAGGATCCGAAACATCGTTTAAAAGTTTGTGCATCGTAAACTTACATAATGTGTAGGAAAATCGAAAACCAACCCCCAAAAACATGTCAAAATAGTCATACTGGGGGTGAAATTTGATGAAAAACTGACAGAGCCCGCTCATTTTAAATTCTTGAAATATAGTTTTATGTCATAGATCACTTAAAAAGCTCTGTTCCGTGACAGATGTGTTGTATTACCACTCAAAAAAGGGTATTAGAAACCGAAACGGGAAGGAGAATCGTACGACATGGAATGGGGGTACCCACTTCAATAAATATCCATTCTGAAATGGGTGTTAAGGGTTCGAAATTGGGTCTCTTGTATCACTTTAAGCTATTTCGGGAGTTTCATTCACGTTTAGGTATTCAGCTATGTCGGCTTTACTGTTTAAGAATCAGAAACGGAAGCTCAATAAATTTACAAGAAACAACTTGACACGATAAGTGGGACAAATTTTATAAAATTGACCATTTTGACAAGTAATATCATATGTCTCCGCTAGCAAATTAACTTGATTCAAATGTTTTTGTCTCTCAATTGCTTTTTAAAAAAGTGTTTTAAAAAATTCTAATTCAATTGAGAAAACCAGTTTGAAAATGTCTTGAAAATGACTATCAAAAAACGCTTTTAAAAGGGGCCCATCAGCTACGACCAAGTCATAGAAAAAACCGTTATCGGGGTAAGGGTTAAGCGTTTTCTCACCATTTCTGCTAAAATTTCACCTTTTATTGCATGAATAATGAAAAACAAATGTTTCTCAAGCTTATAAGCATAGATTTGTTGCCTTGAAATTTGACGAACGTCAGAAAAGTGATATTGAAATAGGCTCATTTCGATATTTAACTTACCCATTTGGCGAAAAGGGTTTGAATTTTATGCCGGAAAGGGGATTTTGAATTAGGAGAAACGGGCATATTTCCTGTTTACTACCAACAAAGGTCTATTTCCAATACTCTGAGCAAAGTAAATCAAAAATTTGCATTGAAAAAACGATTTTTCGATCACCTATGTGTGATAGCCTTATATTACCAAATCGCAGGTGTTAAATGGGGTAAGGGGTTTTCTAGTCTATTCTATCGCATTGTTTACACAATTAATTACACCCACTTGACCAATTAAACTAATCCTTTCTTCCCAAAGCACTAAAACTGACGTAATGATAATTTTAACTTTGTTAAAACTTAAAAAATGCAAGAAGAAATATTTGCAAAGAATTTCCTTAATTTTTTTAAAAAAGTTAATTATTCGATTTTAAATCGATAAAATCAACAAAATTTCATTTTTTACACTTTTTGGTACTATTGACAAAAGATAACATCATTTGAAACTATCTGAAGGGGTCAAAATTTGTTTTTAAAAAATCGGGCCTTTTTACCATCTAGGTCGGACCCCACCCGATTTTTGGCCTTCTTTGTTCTATATAAAATTGATCAAATTTCAGGTGCTGCAACGCATTCCACAACACTTCCCTTATATATTACGTCATTAGCGCTTCATCTACGATCATAGATCTATCTTTTGAGACTAAAGAAACTTGGTCAAATCAGGTTATCTTTTGGGCTATTCAAGCGAGAGTAACGGCACCGTCTTTTTCCCTACCATGAAGAGGACAGTTAGTTCGGGTATGCCCCTAGTCCATTATTCGTCCACCCGGAAAGGAAATCGTGCACAAAAAAGATCGAACCAAGCGTTATTTTAAAGAAGAGATTCAAAACTAGCAAAAAATCACATAAATATGTACGTGGATCACTATTCTCCACTTCAAAATGCCATTTTAAAGACGAACTATTTTTTCTTTAAGATCTACTTTTACCATACAACGACCTCCGGAAGTAAATTCCAGTGAGGTCACTCCTATATCTAAGAGCTTTTTGCACTCTTCTAACTTCTAAACACTTTGGTCAATGCTGGGAGGTATTGCGACCAAAGTTAAGTCAAGAAAGTTATAATATTTTCATTTGTCACTGAAAAATGGCGCTTTTAGGACATGACCTGTTATGCGAAAAAAGGCAAGAATTTGGAGTAGTGTTATCTGTGATGTACCATGGTTACTAAATCAAATAATTCTTGGCAAAAGACCTTTGGGAATGATTGCTGAAAGTATATTTTTGAACTATTACTCGGTCCCAACTTATTAAGCAAAAAATGATAAACATAACTTGATTTTGAGGTAATAAAAAGGGGAGATAATCATTGTTGGTCAAGGTAATTTTGACCTAAATTTCCATAATTTTCACGTTTTAATGCCAATAACTAGAACTAAATCATAAAACTATGAGCAATAAGAGTGCTTTCTGTTAAATGATAGCAAATAGCAGGAGAAAGAGAAAATAAAACAGACATTTTTGCCTCAAAATTCGCTATTTCGATGAATCAAATGGTATAATAGCGTTCCCTAGAATAGAAAAGGGGTTCGTTCAGGGCAAAGGGTGAAATTCAAAATTCCACAATCTCTGCTAAATATGTCAGGATCCGAAACATCGTTTAAAAGTTTGTGCATCGTAAACTTACATAATGTGTAGGAAAATCGAAAACCAACCCCCAAAAACATGTCAAAATAGTCATACTGGGGGTGAAATTTGATGAAAAACTGACAGAGCCCGCTCATTTTAAATTCTTGAAATATAGTTTTATGTCATAGATCACTTAAAAAGCTCTGTTCCGTGACAGATGTGTTGTATTACCACTCAAAAAAGGGTATTAGAAACCGAAACGGGAAGGAGAATCGTGCATTGTACGACATGGAATGGGGGTACCCACTTCAATAAATATCCATTCTGAAATGGGTGTTAAGGGTTCGAAATTGGGTCTCTTGTATCACTTTAAGCTATTTCGGGAGTTTCATTCACGTTTAGGTATTCAGCTATGTCGGCTTTACTGTTTAAGAATCAGAAACGGAAGCTCAATAAATTTACAAGAAACAACTTGACACGATAAGTGGGACAAATTTTATAAAATTGACCATTTTGACAAGTAATATCATATGTCTCCGCTAGCAAATTAACTTGATTCAAATGTTTTTGTCTCTCAATTGCTTTTTAAAAAAGTGTTTTAAAAAATTCTAATTCAATTGAGAAAACCAGTTTGAAAATGTCTTGAAAATGACTATCAAAAAACGCTTTTAAAAGGGGCCCATCAGCTACGACCAAGTCATAGAAAAAACCGTTATCGGGGTAAGGGTTAAGCGTTTTCTCACCATTTCTGCTAAAATTTCACCTTTTATTGCATGAATAATGAAAAACAAATGTTTCTCAAGCTTATAAGCATAGATTTGTTGCCTTGAAATTTGACGAACGTCAGAAAAGTGATATTGAAATAGGCTCATTTCGATATTTAACTTACCCATTTGGCGAAAAGGGTTTGAATTTTATGCCGGAAAGGGGATTTTGAATTAGGAGAAACGGGCATATTTCCTGTTTACTACCAACAAAGGTCTATTTCCAATACTCTGAGCAAAGTAAATCAAAAATTTGCATTGAAAAAACGATTTTTCGATCACCTATGTGTGATAGCCTTATATTACCAAATCGCAGGTGTTAAATGGGGTAAGGGGTTTTCTAGTCTATTCTATCCCATTGTTTACACAATTAATTACACCCACTTGACCAATTAAACTAATCCTTTCTTCCCAAAGCACTAAAACTGACGTAATGATAATTTTAACTTTGTTAAAACTTAAAAAATGCAAGAAGAAATATTTGCAAAGAATTTCCTTAATTTTTTTAAAAAAGTTAATTATTCGATTTTAAATCGATAAAATCAACAAAATTTCATTTTTTACACTTTTTGGTACTATTGACAAAAGATAACATCATTTGAAACTATCTGAAGGGGTCAAAATTTGTTTTTAAAAAATCGGGCCTTTTTACCATCTAGGTCGGACCCCACCCGATTTTTGGCCTTCTTTGTTCTATATAAAATTGATCAAATTTCAGGTGCTGCAACGCATTCCACAACACTTCCCTTATATATTACGTCATTAGCGCTTCATCTACGATCATAGATCTATCTTTTGAGACTAAAGAAACTTGGTCAAATCAGGTTATCTTTTGGGCTATTCAAGCGAGAGTAACGGCACCGTCTTTTTCCCTACCATGAAGAGGACAGTTAGTTCGGGTATGCCCCTAGTCCATTATTCGTCCACCCGGAAAGGAAATCGTGCACAAAAAAGATCGAACCAAGCGTTATTTTAAAGAAGAGATTCAAAACTAGCAAAAAATCACATAAATATGTACGTGGATCACTATTCTCCACTTCAAAATGCCATTTTAAAGACGAACTATTTTTTCTTTAAGATCTACTTTTACCATACAACGACCTCCGGAAGTAAATTCCAGTGAGGTCACTCCTATATCTAAGAGCTTTTTGCACTCTTCTAACTTCTAAACACTTTGGTCAATGCTGGGAGGTATTGCGACCAAAGTTAAGTCAAGAAAGTTATAATATTTTCATTTGTCACTGAAAAATGGCGCTTTTAGGACATGACCTGTTATGCGAAAAAAGGCAAGAATTTGGAGTAGTGTTATCTGTGATGTACCATGGTTACTAAATCAAATAATTCTTGGCAAAAGACCTTTGGGAATGATTGCTGAAAGTATATTTTTGAACTATTACTCGGTCCCAACTTATTAAGCAAAAAATGATAAACATAACTTGATTTTGAGGTAATAAAAAGGGGAGATAATCATTGTTGGTCAAGGTAATTTTGACCTAAATTTCCATAATTTTCACGTTTTAATGCCAATAACTAGAACTAAATCATAAAACTATGAGCAATAAGAGTGCTTTCTGTTAAATGATAGCAAATAGCAGGAGAAAGAGAAAATAAAACAGACATTTTTGCCTCAAAATTCGCTATTTCGATGAATCAAATGGTATAATAGCGTTCCCTAGAATAGAAAAGGGGTTCGTTCAGGGCAAAGGGTGAAATTCAAAATTCCACAATCTCTGCTAAATATGTCAGGATCCGAAACATCGTTTAAAAGTTTGTGCATCGTAAACTTACATAATGTGTAGGAAAATCGAAAACCAACCCCCAAAAACATGTCAAAATAGTCATACTGGGGGTGAAATTTGATGAAAAACTGACAGAGCCCGCTCATTTTAAATTCTTGAAATATAGTTTTATGTCATAGATCACTTAAAAAGCTCTGTTCCGTGACAGATGTGTTGTATTACCACTCAAAAAAGGGTATTAGAAACCGAAACGGGAAGGAGAATCGTGCATTGTACGACATGGAATGGGGGTACCCACTTCAATAAATATCCATTCTGAAATGGGTGTTAAGGGTTCGAAATTGGGTCTCTTGTATCACTTTAAGCTATTTCGGGAGTTTCATTCACGTTTAGGTATTCAGCTATGTCGGCTTTACTGTTTAAGAATCAGAAACGGAAGCTCAATAAATTTACAAGAAACAACTTGACACGATAAGTGGGACAAATTTTATAAAATTGACCATTTTGACAAGTAATATCATATGTCTCCGCTAGCAAATTAACTTGATTCAAATGTTTTTGTCTCTCAATTGCTTTTTAAAAAAGTGTTTTAAAAAATTCTAATTCAATTGAGAAAACCAGTTTGAAAATGTCTTGAAAATGACTATCAAAAAACGCTTTTAAAAGGGGCCCATCAGCTACGACCAAGTCATAGAAAAAACCGTTATCGGGGTAAGGGTTAAGCGTTTTCTCACCATTTCTGCTAAAATTTCACCTTTTATTGCATGAATAATGAAAAACAAATGTTTCTCAAGCTTATAAGCATAGATTTGTTGCCTTGAAATTTGACGAACGTCAGAAAAGTGATATTGAAATAGGCTCATTTCGATATTTAACTTACCCATTTGGCGAAAAGGGTTTGAATTTTATGCCGGAAAGGGGATTTTGAATTAGGAGAAACGGGCATATTTCCTGTTTACTACCAACAAAGGTCTATTTCCAATACTCTGAGCAAAGTAAATCAAAAATTTGCATTGAAAAAACGATTTTTCGATCACCTATGTGTGATAGCCTTATATTACCAAATCGCAGGTGTTAAATGGGGTAAGGGGTTTTCTAGTCTATTCTATCCCATTGTTTACACAATTAATTACACCCACTTGACCAATTAAACTAATCCTTTCTTCCCAAAGCACTAAAACTGACGTAATGATAATTTTAACTTTGTTAAAACTTAAAAAATGCAAGAAGAAATATTTGCAAAGAATTTCCTTAATTTTTTTAAAAAAGTTAATTATTCGATTTTAAATCGATAAAATCAACAAAATTTCATTTTTTACACTTTTTGGTACTATTGACAAAAGATAACATCATTTGAAACTATCTGAAGGGGTCAAAATTTGTTTTTAAAAAATCGGGCCTTTTTACCATCTAGGTCGGACCCCACCCGATTTTTGGCCTTCTTTGTTCTATATAAAATTGATCAAATTTCAGGTGCTGCAACGCATTCCACAACACTTCCCTTATATATTACGTCATTAGCGCTTCATCTACGATCATAGATCTATCTTTTGAGACTAAAGAAACTTGGTCAAATCAGGTTATCTTTTGGGCTATTCAAGCGAGAGTAACGGCACCGTCTTTTTCCCTACCATGAAGAGGACAGTTAGTTCGGGTATGCCCCTAGTCCATTATTCGTCCACCCGGAAAGGAAATCGTGCACAAAAAAGATCGAACCAAGCGTTATTTTAAAGAAGAGATTCAAAACTAGCAAAAAATCACATAAATATGTACGTGGATCACTATTCTCCACTTCAAAATGCCATTTTAAAGACGAACTATTTTTTCTTTAAGATCTACTTTTACCATACAACGACCTCCGGAAGTAAATTCCAGTGAGGTCACTCCTATATCTAAGAGCTTTTTGCACTCTTCTAACTTCTAAACACTTTGGTCAATGCTGGGAGGTATTGCGACCAAAGTTAAGTCAAGAAAGTTATAATATTTTCATTTGTCACTGAAAAATGGCGCTTTTAGGACATGACCTGTTATGCGAAAAAAGGCAAGAATTTGGAGTAGTGTTATCTGTGATGTACCATGGTTACTAAATCAAATAATTCTTGGCAAAAGACCTTTGGGAATGATTGCTGAAAGTATATTTTTGAACTATTACTCGGTCCCAACTTATTAAGCAAAAAATGATAAACATAACTTGATTTTGAGGTAATAAAAAGGGGAGATAATCATTGTTGGTCAAGGTAATTTTGACCTAAATTTCCATAATTTTCACGTTTTAATGCCAATAACTAGAACTAAATCATAAAACTATGAGCAATAAGAGTGCTTTCTGTTAAATGATAGCAAATAGCAGGAGAAAGAGAAAATAAAACAGACATTTTTGCCTCAAAATTCGCTATTTCGATGAATCAAATGGTATAATAGCGTTCCCTAGAATAGAAAAGGGGTTCGTTCAGGGCAAAGGGTGAAATTCAAAATTCCACAATCTCTGCTAAATATGTCAGGATCCGAAACATCGTTTAAAAGTTTGTGCATCGTAAACTTACATAATGTGTAGGAAAATCGAAAACCAACCCCCAAAAACATGTCAAAATAGTCATACTGGGGGTGAAATTTGATGAAAAACTGACAGAGCCCGCTCATTTTAAATTCTTGAAATATAGTTTTATGTCATAGATCACTTAAAAAGCTCTGTTCCGTGACAGATGTGTTGTATTACCACTCAAAAAAGGGTATTAGAAACCGAAACGGGAAGGAGAATCGTACGACATGGAATGGGGGTACCCACTTCAATAAATATCCATTCTGAAATGGGTGTTAAGGGTTCGAAATTGGGTCTCTTGTATCACTTTAAGCTATTTCGGGAGTTTCATTCACGTTTAGGTATTCAGCTATGTCGGCTTTACTGTTTAAGAATCAGAAACGGAAGCTCAATAAATTTACAAGAAACAACTTGACACGATAAGTGGGACAAATTTTATAAAATTGACCATTTTGACAAGTAATATCATATGTCTCCGCTAGCAAATTAACTTGATTCAAATGTTTTTGTCTCTCAATTGCTTTTTAAAAAAGTGTTTTAAAAAATTCTAATTCAATTGAGAAAACCAGTTTGAAAATGTCTTGAAAATGACTATCAAAAAACGCTTTTAAAAGGGGCCCATCAGCTACGACCAAGTCATAGAAAAAACCGTTATCGGGGTAAGGGTTAAGCGTTTTCTCACCATTTCTGCTAAAATTTCACCTTTTATTGCATGAATAATGAAAAACAAATGTTTCTCAAGCTTATAAGCATAGATTTGTTGCCTTGAAATTTGACGAACGTCAGAAAAGTGATATTGAAATAGGCTCATTTCGATATTTAACTTACCCATTTGGCGAAAAGGGTTTGAATTTTATGCCGGAAAGGGGATTTTGAATTAGGAGAAACGGGCATATTTCCTGTTTACTACCAACAAAGGTCTATTTCCAATACTCTGAGCAAAGTAAATCAAAAATTTGCATTGAAAAAACGATTTTTCGATCACCTATGTGTGATAGCCTTATATTACCAAATCGCAGGTGTTAAATGGGGTAAGGGGTTTTCTAGTCTATTCTATCGCATTGTTTACACAATTAATTACACCCACTTGACCAATTAAACTAATCCTTTCTTCCCAAAGCACTAAAACTGACGTAATGATAATTTTAACTTTGTTAAAACTTAAAAAATGCAAGAAGAAATATTTGCAAAGAATTTCCTTAATTTTTTTAAAAAAGTTAATTATTCGATTTTAAATCGATAAAATCAACAAAATTTCATTTTTTACACTTTTTGGTACTATTGACAAAAGATAACATCATTTGAAACTATCTGAAGGGGTCAAAATTTGTTTTTAAAAAATCGGGCCTTTTTACCATCTAGGTCGGACCCCACCCGATTTTTGGCCTTCTTTGTTCTATATAAAATTGATCAAATTTCAGGTGCTGCAACGCATTCCACAACACTTCCCTTATATATTACGTCATTAGCGCTTCATCTACGATCATAGATCTATCTTTTGAGACTAAAGAAACTTGGTCAAATCAGGTTATCTTTTGGGCTATTCAAGCGAGAGTAACGGCACCGTCTTTTTCCCTACCATGAAGAGGACAGTTAGTTCGGGTATGCCCCTAGTCCATTATTCGTCCACCCGGAAAGGAAATCGTGCACAAAAAAGATCGAACCAAGCGTTATTTTAAAGAAGAGATTCAAAACTAGCAAAAAATCACATAAATATGTACGTGGATCACTATTCTCCACTTCAAAATGCCATTTTAAAGACGAACTATTTTTTCTTTAAGATCTACTTTTACCATACAACGACCTCCGGAAGTAAATTCCAGTGAGGTCACTCCTATATCTAAGAGCTTTTTGCACTCTTCTAACTTCTAAACACTTTGGTCAATGCTGGGAGGTATTGCGACCAAAGTTAAGTCAAGAAAGTTATAATATTTTCATTTGTCACTGAAAAATGGCGCTTTTAGGACATGACCTGTTATGCGAAAAAAGGCAAGAATTTGGAGTAGTGTTATCTGTGATGTACCATGGTTACTAAATCAAATAATTCTTGGCAAAAGACCTTTGGGAATGATTGCTGAAAGTATATTTTTGAACTATTACTCGGTCCCAACTTATTAAGCAAAAAATGATAAACATAACTTGATTTTGAGGTAATAAAAAGGGGAGATAATCATTGTTGGTCAAGGTAATTTTGACCTAAATTTCCATAATTTTCACGTTTTAATGCCAATAACTAGAACTAAATCATAAAACTATGAGCAATAAGAGTGCTTTCTGTTAAATGATAGCAAATAGCAGGAGAAAGAGAAAATAAAACAGACATTTTTGCCTCAAAATTCGCTATTTCGATGAATCAAATGGTATAATAGCGTTCCCTAGAATAGAAAAGGGGTTCGTTCAGGGCAAAGGGTGAAATTCAAAATTCCACAATCTCTGCTAAATATGTCAGGATCCGAAACATCGTTTAAAAGTTTGTGCATCGTAAACTTACATAATGTGTAGGAAAATCGAAAACCAACCCCCAAAAACATGTCAAAATAGTCATACTGGGGGTGAAATTTGATGAAAAACTGACAGAGCCCGCTCATTTTAAATTCTTGAAATATAGTTTTATGTCATAGATCACTTAAAAAGCTCTGTTCCGTGACAGATGTGTTGTATTACCACTCAAAAAAGGGTATTAGAAACCGAAACGGGAAGGAGAATCGTACGACATGGAATGGGGGTACCCACTTCAATAAATATCCATTCTGAAATGGGTGTTAAGGGTTCGAAATTGGGTCTCTTGTATCACTTTAAGCTATTTCGGGAGTTTCATTCACGTTTAGGTATTCAGCTATGTCGGCTTTACTGTTTAAGAATCAGAAACGGAAGCTCAATAAATTTACAAGAAACAACTTGACACGATAAGTGGGACAAATTTTATAAAATTGACCATTTTGACAAGTAATATCATATGTCTCCGCTAGCAAATTAACTTGATTCAAATGTTTTTGTCTCTCAATTGCTTTTTAAAAAAGTGTTTTAAAAAATTCTAATTCAATTGAGAAAACCAGTTTGAAAATGTCTTGAAAATGACTATCAAAAAACGCTTTTAAAAGGGGCCCATCAGCTACGACCAAGTCATAGAAAAAACCGTTATCGGGGTAAGGGTTAAGCGTTTTCTCACCATTTCTGCTAAAATTTCACCTTTTATTGCATGAATAATGAAAAACAAATGTTTCTCAAGCTTATAAGCATAGATTTGTTGCCTTGAAATTTGACGAACGTCAGAAAAGTGATATTGAAATAGGCTCATTTCGATATTTAACTTACCCATTTGGCGAAAAGGGTTTGAATTTTATGCCGGAAAGGGGATTTTGAATTAGGAGAAACGGGCATATTTCCTGTTTACTACCAACAAAGGTCTATTTCCAATACTCTGAGCAAAGTAAATCAAAAATTTGCATTGAAAAAACGATTTTTCGATCACCTATGTGTGATAGCCTTATATTACCAAATCGCAGGTGTTAAATGGGGTAAGGGGTTTTCTAGTCTATTCTATCGCATTGTTTACACAATTAATTACACCCACTTGACCAATTAAACTAATCCTTTCTTCCCAAAGCACTAAAACTGACGTAATGATAATTTTAACTTTGTTAAAACTTAAAAAATGCAAGAAGAAATATTTGCAAAGAATTTCCTTAATTTTTTTAAAAAAGTTAATTATTCGATTTTAAATCGATAAAATCAACAAAATTTCATTTTTTACACTTTTTGGTACTATTGACAAAAGATAACATCATTTGAAACTATCTGAAGGGGTCAAAATTTGTTTTTAAAAAATCGGGCCTTTTTACCATCTAGGTCGGACCCCACCCGATTTTTGGCCTTCTTTGTTCTATATAAAATTGATCAAATTTCAGGTGCTGCAACGCATTCCACAACACTTCCCTTATATATTACGTCATTAGCGCTTCATCTACGATCATAGATCTATCTTTTGAGACTAAAGAAACTTGGTCAAATCAGGTTATCTTTTGGGCTATTCAAGCGAGAGTAACGGCACCGTCTTTTTCCCTACCATGAAGAGGACAGTTAGTTCGGGTATGCCCCTAGTCCATTATTCGTCCACCCGGAAAGGAAATCGTGCACAAAAAAGATCGAACCAAGCGTTATTTTAAAGAAGAGATTCAAAACTAGCAAAAAATCACATAAATATGTACGTGGATCACTATTCTCCACTTCAAAATGCCATTTTAAAGACGAACTATTTTTTCTTTAAGATCTACTTTTACCATACAACGACCTCCGGAAGTAAATTCCAGTGAGGTCACTCCTATATCTAAGAGCTTTTTGCACTCTTCTAACTTCTAAACACTTTGGTCAATGCTGGGAGGTATTGCGACCAAAGTTAAGTCAAGAAAGTTATAATATTTTCATTTGTCACTGAAAAATGGCGCTTTTAGGACATGACCTGTTATGCGAAAAAAGGCAAGAATTTGGAGTAGTGTTATCTGTGATGTACCATGGTTACTAAATCAAATAATTCTTGGCAAAAGACCTTTGGGAATGATTGCTGAAAGTATATTTTTGAACTATTACTCGGTCCCAACTTATTAAGCAAAAAATGATAAACATAACTTGATTTTGAGGTAATAAAAAGGGGAGATAATCATTGTTGGTCAAGGTAATTTTGACCTAAATTTCCATAATTTTCACGTTTTAATGCCAATAACTAGAACTAAATCATAAAACTATGAGCAATAAGAGTGCTTTCTGTTAAATGATAGCAAATAGCAGGAGAAAGAGAAAATAAAACAGACATTTTTGCCTCAAAATTCGCTATTTCGATGAATCAAATGGTATAATAGCGTTCCCTAGAATAGAAAAGGGGTTCGTTCAGGGCAAAGGGTGAAATTCAAAATTCCACAATCTCTGCTAAATATGTCAGGATCCGAAACATCGTTTAAAAGTTTGTGCATCGTAAACTTACATAATGTGTAGGAAAATCGAAAACCAACCCCCAAAAACATGTCAAAATAGTCATACTGGGGGTGAAATTTGATGAAAAACTGACAGAGCCCGCTCATTTTAAATTCTTGAAATATAGTTTTATGTCATAGATCACTTAAAAAGCTCTGTTCCGTGACAGATGTGTTGTATTACCACTCAAAAAAGGGTATTAGAAACCGAAACGGGAAGGAGAATCGTACGACATGGAATGGGGGTACCCACTTCAATAAATATCCATTCTGAAATGGGTGTTAAGGGTTCGAAATTGGGTCTCTTGTATCACTTTAAGCTATTTCGGGAGTTTCATTCACGTTTAGGTATTCAGCTATGTCGGCTTTACTGTTTAAGAATCAGAAACGGAAGCTCAATAAATTTACAAGAAACAACTTGACACGATAAGTGGGACAAATTTTATAAAATTGACCATTTTGACAAGTAATATCATATGTCTCCGCTAGCAAATTAACTTGATTCAAATGTTTTTGTCTCTCAATTGCTTTTTAAAAAAGTGTTTTAAAAAATTCTAATTCAATTGAGAAAACCAGTTTGAAAATGTCTTGAAAATGACTATCAAAAAACGCTTTTAAAAGGGGCCCATCAGCTACGACCAAGTCATAGAAAAAACCGTTATCGGGGTAAGGGTTAAGCGTTTTCTCACCATTTCTGCTAAAATTTCACCTTTTATTGCATGAATAATGAAAAACAAATGTTTCTCAAGCTTATAAGCATAGATTTGTTGCCTTGAAATTTGACGAACGTCAGAAAAGTGATATTGAAATAGGCTCATTTCGATATTTAACTTACCCATTTGGCGAAAAGGGTTTGAATTTTATGCCGGAAAGGGGATTTTGAATTAGGAGAAACGGGCATATTTCCTGTTTACTACCAACAAAGGTCTATTTCCAATACTCTGAGCAAAGTAAATCAAAAATTTGCATTGAAAAAACGATTTTTCGATCACCTATGTGTGATAGCCTTATATTACCAAATCGCAGGTGTTAAATGGGGTAAGGGGTTTTCTAGTCTATTCTATCGCATTGTTTACACAATTAATTACACCCACTTGACCAATTAAACTAATCCTTTCTTCCCAAAGCACTAAAACTGACGTAATGATAATTTTAACTTTGTTAAAACTTAAAAAATGCAAGAAGAAATATTTGCAAAGAATTTCCTTAATTTTTTTAAAAAAGTTAATTATTCGATTTTAAATCGATAAAATCAACAAAATTTCATTTTTTACACTTTTTGGTACTATTGACAAAAGATAACATCATTTGAAACTATCTGAAGGGGTCAAAATTTGTTTTTAAAAAATCGGGCCTTTTTACCATCTAGGTCGGACCCCACCCGATTTTTGGCCTTCTTTGTTCTATATAAAATTGATCAAATTTCAGGTGCTGCAACGCATTCCACAACACTTCCCTTATATATTACGTCATTAGCGCTTCATCTACGATCATAGATCTATCTTTTGAGACTAAAGAAACTTGGTCAAATCAGGTTATCTTTTGGGCTATTCAAGCGAGAGTAACGGCACCGTCTTTTTCCCTACCATGAAGAGGACAGTTAGTTCGGGTATGCCCCTAGTCCATTATTCGTCCACCCGGAAAGGAAATCGTGCACAAAAAAGATCGAACCAAGCGTTATTTTAAAGAAGAGATTCAAAACTAGCAAAAAATCACATAAATATGTACGTGGATCACTATTCTCCACTTCAAAATGCCATTTTAAAGACGAACTATTTTTTCTTTAAGATCTACTTTTACCATACAACGACCTCCGGAAGTAAATTCCAGTGAGGTCACTCCTTCAACGTTCAACGATTTCGGTCTCTTACCGACGTTCAGTTGCATATTTAAGATATAAGAATATTTATTCAAATCGGTAAATGCTCTGATGATATGCCACTCAGTATTCGAAAAGGGACCATCTGTGCGATGCGAAAAATGACAACTTTTAGAAAAGCAGAAATAAGGGCTTTTTTGATAAAAACTCGCAGTTGGTTAGGCATAAGACTTCCAATCTGGAAGTCGTGGGTTCGATCCCCGGTGGCGGCAAATGTCCTTTCCGACGTTTGTCTCTCACCAATGGGTAGATAATCGTAAACCTATGTGAGGTAGCAGTCGGAGGCTAGGAAAGGATGTAATGGTAGTACAGGTGAGAGAAATACCAGGAATCCATTGTTAGGTGCTCCAGCCGCCGCGATATAACTGAAATAATGTTGAAAGCGGCGTTAAACTCCCAATCAATCAATCAATCAATTTGATAAAAACTAGATTTTGAGTACATAGAGATTTTTTATAGATGGTCTAGCCGTAGGCTGAAACCTTCGGAATTAAAAAACAGTCGGGTGAAACCTTCTCATCGTTGAACGTTTCGAAAAAAACAAGATCGCGCCCGAATGGCCACAAAAAAGCGATAATATGATAATTTCATGGTAAAAAGAATGTATCAACTGTCAGTTTATTGGACTTCAGAAGCAAGGTAAGTTAATATCTGATATTTTTATTTTGAATCATATTAAATAGGCAATTTGAATACTGATTTGTATCTTTCTCACTTACTTGAAGACATAGTAAGCGGTATTATCTATAATTACACCACTAGGAACATCCATACCGACAAGAAGGTAATATCATCCCCATCCTTTGTCTCCGTATCAATAAATTGTACAAAATTGATCTAAAATGAACTCGCACTTTGGTATTTATTACACTCCTCGGATGGCGTGTATGTAGCTGTGTTACGGAAGTGTTACGGGGCCGAAAGAATAGAGCGCCAGTTACACGAGGGATTATGGATACAGAGGCTTAAGACAGCAAAACTCTATGACTGCAACGTTTAAAGTAGCATGAGGACTCTCCCAACAGTATTCAATGACTTATGTGCGCCAAATAAAAACATAGTGTCAAGCAACGTCAATCCGTCAGATGACGTAATACTAATAACGCCAAAATGACGTCATGTTTCCAGCGGCGACGTCAAATACAAACATCCAATATGGACGCACAGTAAGAATGTAGTTGTGACATTTCCACGTAATATTTCTTGAAAAAGGCATTAGCCGAAATATCGAAATAGAGAATACGTTAAAGTGTTTATTCGATTCCCTTTGGAAGGGAATTGATGTAATAATTAAACGTAGCTTTGAGTTATTTTACCAAATGATTCTTTCAATAACCATGCAAAGTGATTTGAAATAACAAACGGTTTAATTAATTCTCGGGTCAGGTATTTATGGTAAATAGATATAATGAACTGTAATAACTCATAAATTAAAAAAAAAAAAAAAAAAAAAAAAACAATCGTATTTTGCTCGTGAGAGAGGAAACTCGTCCTTTTACGTACATGTGACATCTTTTTATGATCCGTAAGGTGTAAATCCGCCTTTACTATGTACTCCTAAGGATAGTATAAATAAGTTGAAAATTGTAGACGGCGATACCAAACTGTTAGTTTCAACTAACACTTTATCCTGATGAAATTTGTGTGAGTCTCCGACTAGTGGAGGCCGCCGTCATAGCGCAGTTGGTAGATCGTTACAACATACTATCAATCAGGAGGTTCCGGTTTCGATCCCCGACGGCGGCACTCATCATTTCCGACTATTTGTCTCCCACAAATGGGTTGATAATCGTAGACCTACGTGAGATAGCAGCTGGAAGCTAGGAAAGGACGTGATGTTAGTATTGGCGAGAGAAATACCAGGAGCCTGTTTCATCAATAAATGTCATAGGACGTTTTCAAGACAAAAATACGTCAATAGCTTGATGAAACAGGTCCCAGGATTCCATTGGTAGGTGCTCCAGCCGCTGCAATATTATCGTAGGTTGTTGAAAGCTGCGTAAAACCCCATTCTAACAAACAAACAAACAAACAACAAAAACAACAACAAACAAACCGACTAGGGGAGGTCAAGCCAAGTACCTTCACAAAATAAAATAAAATATGTCAAGTAACCATACAACGTATTTCCAATTGACTAAATGATCGTTCTTTCAATCCATTGCAAAAGTGTTATTCAAAGATCGCATAGAGATGAACTATTTAGTATCGGTATACTGGCTAAAATATGAGCAAAGTATCTTTTACTACCTATTTCAAATTATAACTCGTGCTATTTTATTTACATTTTAAGAATAATCAACAATTTTTCAGTCTGTCTAACCGGATCAATATATTACAGGCAATTAAATCTGTTAGGGTCATATGCGTACACCAGTGCGTCTGGAATAACATAATATTTCACCAAACATTTTTTTTTCATGAAAAATCAAATCTTATGTTACCTAAGATCTCCGTGTTAAAATCGGCGTTGCTTCAAGTGATCGAACTGCCAATGTACAAAACCATAAGTGTCAATTCAAATTAGCAAACTGTACACTTCCGCTCCTAATCTTTGTCTACGAGTAACAGAATATTTTTACAGGGTAAGTAAGTTTATTCCAAAAACAGTGACTTGCATATGGGCAAGTCAGGACCAATGCTTATCACCAAAAGGGATTCATTTCAATTGAAATATATGCATTTGAAGCAGATTTTCAGCTTTACAGTGTTTTTTGCACTAGTAATAGAGTCTAAGAAATAATAGCGCAAGGTAAAACATGGATTATTTACGACGATGGGCCTTCAGAAAAAAAAGGAAAATCACCAATGTAATTTTTGGTGAGAGAAATTTTCGTTCACCAGTGTAACTATATATACTATGTATGGAAAACCGTGTAGGATCTTAATTGCTTCGAAATAAAGTAGCGCCCATTAAGATTCAATTTAGTGAATCTCAAGACTTCTCTCCGCAAAAGCACTGTTTAATTCGTTTATGGCGTGATACTAGAATTCGTCATTAAGTGAAGATAATGAAAATTAGCCTTTAAAAACACAAAATAAGCTTGAAATGTTTAGCCGAGCGAATTGATGATCGGCATAATATTGTCGAGACTTTAGAGCAAAAACAAAGTTTGTGGCTGCACACTGTATAGATAGATACTATGTCTTTGATCTAAGCCTTCGCTGTTGCAACTTGCAGTAATTTGCCGGAAATGTGTGTATATTTCGGTCGTGACCTCTTGAACTTCTACACACCTCTGATTGGCCATACCACACGTGATAACCTACTACAATTTTATCTGCCGTCTTATGAATGAAATCTGTAATAGTGAGTTACGAAAGGTCAAGTTTACAAACGAATGGAATGTTCCTATATTCATCCCAAATTCTTATTAAAACATAAAAACGGAAATCGGGGGATATAGCCATCTCGACACGAGTTACTGTAAATATATGAATGTCGTTATAAATTTGAATTAAAAAGAAAAAAAAATGAAAGAGTAAACAATCATCCCAGCACAATAGATCTTATTTTAAATTTTAACATCGAATGGAGACTGCAACTATAGAATACTTAACATGTAAATGCGATGTTTAAAGTCTCCACTGGCATTTTTTGTCCCCTAGTTTTACACTGATAACAAAATATTCTTCATCAAAGTACTTAACATAGTAACTACAACGGTATAGTAGCGCTTCTATATCCCTTGGATGAGTTTAAAATTTCCCAAAATCCAATCATTTATCTTTTCCGGAAGTACTTAAAATATTACAAAAACATCATTGATGTATATTGTCTATATCGTACCTCATTGTACTTGAATGAAAATTAAAGATATATTTTGTTCTGTTCTGTTCCTTGTAGCATTAGAAATGCTTACCAGTCGAGTGACATGTGTAGTTTATGCAATCGGGTTTTACATAATCTTTCAGCACGCGACAGTCAGTCTCAAGACGGGTTTAAGAATTATTCCACGCGTGTTTTAAATGTAAAACCTTTCATCTACCTTTTGTTTGAATAGGGATGAACACCGCTATAAACATGTTTTCTTACAAATCGCGATGGCTGAAGTACAGGCGATCTTTACATAATCTGAGTTTTACCATATTTGTTAATATAAAATAACCCATAAGACGAAATTTGGATTGTGAATCAATCGCTTGTGGACTGGAGCACTGAAATATGGAATCTGATATTTTTCACACCAGAACTATTATTAGCATACAACAATACATAACTGCAATCTTCTACCCTCATAAGTTTACGATTATCCACCGATTTGTAATCCTGAGCAATAGGATTTAAACTACGACTATATTTGGACAATCAATTAGCTGTATTAAATACGTACCTACATAAATCTTATTGTTTTTCTTTATTTTTTTTTACGTAATGGCATCAGATAATCATTTTTTCTCTTAACTGCATAATACCGAAAGAGACCAAAACCCTGTAATTATAGCGTTTTAGTTGAAGACGAAACCTCGGTCATTTATTTCGGAGGATGGATGACCCCATTCAGGTAGTCAAAGGTCCAGAGCCGAAGCGGATGACGTTATATAGTCAAAATTCAGAAAAACTGCTGTTTGATCTGGTAAAATATGTCGAAAATGAATTATCTCTCTGACTGCTTTTTTGAGTTAAGAAAAAAAGTATATTTGTCTAGACACTATAGTTGCCTGTTTCTTTTCTCTATTGCTCTCTGTCTCTCTGTCTGTCTCTATCTATCTGCCTGTCGCTCTCTCTATCTTTCTTTTTCTGTCTTTCTCTTTCTTTGAATTTACAGTGAAATTGCAGAATTGCCGAAATTTTGCCGAGACACTTTCCCCTGAATAATGCGCCTTACATTTATAATTTCTCTTTTCTCAACGAATTCAATATATCACTCTAGAATGGCATCAGATTCGTTCACCATCAGTAAAAACCATTGAGCCTATCTGTTTTGGTCGTTTCCAAACTATAATAATTGTTTGGTTTTTTTTGCAACAATGACAGAGTAGAAATAAACAGAAATATCTTTCAAATAGACACTTATGGTAATCTCGGATATTTGCCAATTCGAAAAAAGAGTAAAATAATTGGCAAGTTTTGTTACTTTTTTACTATACTGTCTAGCCTTTCAGTAACTTTTTCTTTTTTTCCTTTTTTACATTTCTTTTTCATAAAAGCAAAACTGCTAGATATTTCCGGGAATTAATCTTGAGAACTAGTTATTTGTTGAATGATTGAGATTTACTTGTTCACAGAACAAAAAATAATAAGAAGATATATTTTGAGAATCATGAATGTGGCGCTTGTGTAAATAATACCACGGATTACAGTTTGTATAAGATCGAAGTTTTAAATCAACTAGAAACACTCATGTATAAAGAATAGTTATCCAAACAGATTTTTTGAATAATGCGCCTTTCATTTCTTTCCGTACAATGGTTTTTTTTTTTTTTTTTTTTTTTTTTTGAATTTTCTTCAGACCTCTATCTTAAGTACATAAAACTTAATTAAGTTTAGATAGGGAATAAACTTTTATTTGTAGAGAATCTCGATTATTATCCAAAATCTATTATTTTTTTTTTTGTCAGAGTGGTTGGTGCCAGCTACTTTGTAGTTTCAGCACTTTGATTGAAATTCAGTCGTCAACCACAATCGTCAACCTCTGTAATAATTTCAATTGTCTTTCCAGTGCAGTATTAACCAAACCTCTAAATAAGAGTTTTTTTGGCGATGGACAGGCATTAGAAATCCTTTAAGCCTTGGATGGCCAACAACGATGCAATATTTTCTCGTAACGCACAAGGATGGCAATGTGCCATTTTCAGACTAGAAGGTCTCCGCTTTCAGAATATTAAAAAAAATAAATCCAAATCTAGGTTCAGCTCAGTATCTACCCTACCATTTTATGATTACTTTTTTCGATATTCGCACTCTTACCTATGCTAAATCTTTTTCAAATATAACGGAATTTCGAAATGGTCTAATTATTTTCCTGCGACAGATCAAACATTAAGGTGTAATCTGTACAAATTTACATAGTTACTTACTCTGCGTATATCTCACTATACATTGACAAGTAGGACATCCATCAGAGTCGCACCTGTACCCTATCTCACAACTAGCAGGACAAGTTAGTGGTCTCATACACCGGACAGGTCTCTCTATGTGTACAACATGGGTCGTGTAGCCAACGACTGTAAAGGAAACGCTAAATAATCAATTAACCATCTTGTAATCCTAAGTACGAGTATGCCGGGTTGTAATTGACATATATCAAATTCAATAAAAATATTACTCGTAATCAATCTAGAAGTAAAAAATGATAAAAGAAGAAGCCCATTTAGCTCGACTATTCGTAGAATAGGGGGAGGGAGGGGGGGGGGGGGGGGTATTCCGGTCATCCGGGCGTCGGCGTTATGCCTTGGTTAAGTTTTGACGTGTAGCTGTTTAAAATCTCTATTTCTACTAATGCTATTGTTTTAAACTTTACACATACTCATATGGCCATTATATCAGCCTCTAGACAAATATTCATTTCTCTGATATTGAATTTAGTGGAACTTTAAGCATTTTTGGACTTGAAAATATTGGTTAAGTTTTACGTGCAACTGATGTATATCTGTAATATTTCTGCTTCTATTAAAGGTATTGCTTTTAAACTTTGCACATGCTTCTGTAACCATAATATCAGCCTGTAGACAAAGATTCATTACTCTGATATTGAATTTAGTAGAATTTTAATCCTTGTCGGACCTACGAATTCTTTCTTAAGTTTTTACATGCAATTGTTGTATATCAGCAATATCTCTGTTTCTACTCAAGATTTTGTCTGGAAACTTGGCACAGGCTTCTTTGACCATAATATTAGTCTTGGACAAAAATTAATTTAACAGAGGACGTAACGTCGAACGTGTCCTATAGTAGCAAAGTCGACCTCTCGTATCTGGTTCCACACTATCTGATCGGAGATCCTTCTTTGACTGAAGACATGAGTCGTCTTTGAAATGGCAGAGTGAAATAACCCAATTATCGTTACGGTATTACACGTCCTGGACGAACGTTGTTATCAATTTTAATCACAAAAAAAAAGACTTGAGATCATCCATCAAAATGCATTAAGAATTATTCATGAGAACGAGAAAACACTAAATATGATAGAGAACATAAAACAGAACTTGATGATTAACGACATAAATGTCGTAACTACATTTAAGTTTAAATCATAGTTTTAATATCATAACGCAAAATAACATATTTATATTTGAACTGCGCGTATGATGAAAGATTTGATAGTTCGATTAATAATATGACTGACAGCAGTGATAAGCTTATTACCAGAAGGATGTACACATTCACAAGAGGGACATCCATCTACCCCACATTTATAGCCAACACTACAACCGACACTACATGAGTGGACCCCACATGTCAACGAATACCCGACTTCGTCAATAGGTGGTGGTTCTACAGCGATCTCAATGGGCGGGGTATAGGTATGTATACAGGAGCATATAGGGCAGCCATGTGTGTCTGTATTAGACATGGTATAACCACTAGAACAGGACTTCATACAGATTGATGTATCCGTACACTCTCTAGTAGGCTTCTTGACTACCTGGCTGATGTAATGGATCGTTGCTGTAAAAAAAGAAAAGAAAATGAAATAGAGCAGTGTAATTTAAAACTACCGAACACAGCAATAAAGATGAACTGACATTATTTTTCTTTCACAAAACCCACTATTCATCTTTTCTTTCAATATATTTACATATATACTAACAAACATTCTAGGTTTTGTACGTGGTTTGTGCATTTGGATTTGTATATTTGTAACAAGAGGGCCAGAATGGCCTTAAACCGCTCACCTGAATTTTATTGATCTAGTGGATCTCACCCAGGAAACTTTCTTGCAAAGTTTCATTCACATTTGCCTAGTTGTTGAAGAGGAGGTGTAATTCCAAGAATTCAAAGAGAAAATAGACCCCTCCCACCAATTAGTTACTGAGAAGAAGATGTTTAAGGATTTCGGGCTCATAATATCCCCCCACCCTTGCAATGCCCTTTTTATGGGCCAATCAGAATTTCACAAACAATTTTTGAAGAGGGTCACCCAAGAAACATTATTGTAAAGTTTCATTGAAATCAGCCCTGTGGTTCAGGAGGAGATGTCAGTCAAAGATTTCTGGCTCAAAAAAGACCCTCCCTGCATCACTCATGTTTTGCATTCAATCAAAATTTTGCGATCAATTTTTAAAAAGGGTCACCCAAGGAACATTTCGGTAAAGTTTCATTTAAATCAGCCAAGCCGGTCAGGAGGAGATGTCAGTCAAAGATTCTTGGCCCAAAATAAGCCTCGCCCTGCCACACCCATATTTTGGGGTCAATCAAAATTTCACAAACAAGTTTTGAGGAGGGTCACCAAAGATACATTTTTGTCAAGTATGATTGAAATTAGCCTAATGGTTACTGAGAAGAAGATATTAAAAGATTTCAAAATCAAAAACTTCCACAGATGTTTGAAGAATCAGGTTAAAAAACTGCCCCGCCCTGCCACGCCCATATTTCGGGGTCAATCAAAATTTCACTTACAAGTTTTGTGATGGGTCACCCAAGGAACATTTCTGCCAAATTTAGTTGGAATGAGCCAATTAGTTACTGAGGAGAAGATGTTTAAAGATTTAAGGGTAAAAAACTGCCCCGCCCTGTCACGCCCATATTTGGGGGTCAATCAAAATTTCACGAACAAGTTTTGAGAAGGGTCATCCAAGAAACATTTCTGCCAAGTTTGGTTGAAATCGGCCCAATGGTTTCTGAGAAGTGACGACTTCCGACGATTGTTGACGACTTCCGACGCACGATGTACGACGTACGACGCAAGACGGACAAAAGGTGATCACAGAAGCTCACATTGATCACGTTGTGCTCAGGTGAGCTAATAAAAAATCATTTAATGTAATTCTTAACGGCATACCTGGCTTAAATTGGATATCGAATTCCCCGAAAGGAATAGTTATTCGCTTAACCTTACAGGTACCGTTTTTCATAGATTCAGTCCTTACTCTCTGCTATCCTTAACACAATATCAAATTATTTTTATGTGACGTACTTGTTGATACTTCATGCCTTGATAAACAAGAGCAGGCCTGACACCCACTACTGGTGTGAGCACCAAGTGTATATCCGGACGTACACGTGGACGTACATAACAGGGTAGCAGCACATTCCTTCACCGGCTTTTGATACGTCACAGTATGAGGTGGTCTAACCGATGACCCGCTAGAGTGGTGAGAGGATGACGCCATTGCTCCTCCCCCACCAGCAACAGCGCCACCAGCTACACCGACACTGACACCACCACCTCCACTGGTAGTGTGACTCCCGGCTGTAATCCCTCCTGTCACTGGAAAGTAAATTATCAAAATATGTAATTCCTCTCACAAAAAGAGAATAACTTAGAAGTGCGAAAAGTATTGACCATGCACAAACTACCCAGCAAATGCAGTCTGAACAGAATCGGAACTTTTCGATTCTATGCAATTATCTACATTTAGAACGACAATTCTACCTTCTGATATAATCCTATTTGACAGGTGTCCTCTGATTGACTTTTGATGTATCCATCTTATTTTTTGAAAATATGTGTGCATGTATTCGCATGACGATCCACATATGAAAAACAGTATGTTTCCCTTAACACCACCCAAACGAATGCGTTTAATGACATCTTGTATGACATTTTTAACTCAGTTTTTGATGCTGCTATACCTAACTTTCTATTTGTTTCACTAAATATACTAAAAAGAAAAGAATGAAGAAGGTCGGAAAAATATAAGAATGTAAAAACAAAACCATATAAGTTTTTTTTCCTTGAGCAATGAAATTAAAAAAGCAGATCGCGATGACACAGTCGTACACCTTGTACCTAGTAGGAATTCCGTGTACACTAAGGAAACAAGCAGGCTGCCAATCTATAACAACAATACAAGAGGCACTAAATCACTCACCTACATTTTTTGGAAAGAAGGGTAATGAATGGTTAAAAGGGTTAAACAAAGCTATTTAATCTTTACATTTATACATCCTTCTGGCAAATGTACAGGTTGACGAGCGCAACTATGTGGCCTTAAGGGTGCATACAGGATTTTTTAAGTTTTGAACCCATGACCTAGTTTTTGTACCAGTTGAACCAATTTCGAACTCGTCAGAGATTTAATGAAGACAATCTCTCTTACCAAATATCAGGTTAATTGGGAAACTAATGTGACTTCTAAAGTGCATTCAAGGTTATTCTTTAGTTTTACCCAAGTTGTTCAAATTTCGAACTCGTCCGATAGTACTGGGATGTTGACATGCGCCGAATTAATCCATCCCTTGTTCCGTTCTGTTGATTTCTTACAGACACATATATACGTTAATAGGTGTAGAAAATCCTAGACAATCCTATGCATTGTTTTAAACCTATTTATTTTATTTAAACCCTCTCGATTCTGCTTCCAGGTAAATTCACCAGTACTGGCGCCAAATGTGTGGGTCAATGAAAGAACCAAGATCGATAGCCGCTCCCGGGAATCGAACTCAGGACCTTTGGGTCAAGAGACCGACGATCTACCTCTAGACCACGAACACCACATATGCATGTGTCTGTATGAAATCAACAGACTGTTATAAAGGCACATTTTACAGTAATTGGGCAAAATACAATTAAACAACAACATAATACACAATGTTAAGTGACAGGGAATATTCTTTGAACAACTTATTGAAATCTTACCTTTGACTTAGAAGACTTGCATTCACAATGTTTTTGGCATTCAGGTCTCTTTTTTCCCGTGACGTAGCAGGATATTACAAAACCCCGACAATATGCAGATAAGGTGACTAGGAACATTATGCGAAAGTTTCATCCAAATCCAATCATAAACAAGGATGAGTTGAATTCAAAAGATATATGCACACCTGAAGTGTTGCCACGGTAATCAAGGTTTGTGAATTGAATGCCACTTTTCAACCATGGCGCGGTAAAATATCACAAAACCCGAGCGGTATGCATAAGGGAAGTTTGACGGACTGACATTCAGAATGTGTGATATCAATTTACGAAAAACTTAGGTTGTATATAAAAAGACATTAATCTTTGCTCTCGGTGTTGCATATGTTTTGTGATATTGATTGCTCTCATGAATATTAATGTCTAACTATTTCTATACTCACATGTCACAGTTTACCGCCAAACAATTTCCAATTGCTATATATCAAGTAACCCATATCTTGCTGAATAAAAAGTCTGGCTCAAGTTTATCCAATAATAATTCAGTACGAAGCAGGATGTGTGGCCTTAGATCAGATTGATCATCTATTCAGGCTAATCTTATTTTATACCCTCTACTAGTCTCAACATTGGCTATATATTTCATTGTACCTTAAGATAGCACCGCATTCCCAGGACAGAACTATGTACTGTATACAGTCTACGAGAGATTTAGTTACAGCAGAAAACTTCCAAGGCTATTTCGTGGACCCTTCAAAAGTTGACTAGGCAAGAATATTCAACCAAGTACTGTACGAACAATATCAGTTTTGTATTCATTTAAAATGTTCGCAAATATATTTTCACCTTGAACGCATGGCAGGTATTTCGGGCAGTAGAGTTCACATGATTACAACATTGATCATATGATTTCCATATAAGGAAAATGCAAAGCGCCAAACAAATTCTTACACGATTTATTTCCCTGTTTTTAGCTCCACTGGCTGAAGGCCACTGGGGCTATTGTCATGGCGTTGTGTCCGTCGGGCGTCCGTCCGTCTGTGCGTCCGTCCGGTCGTAAACTTTTCTTTAAAAATCTTCTTCTCAGAAACTACTGGATGGATTTCAACCAAACTTCACAGGAATGATCCTTGGGTGACCCTCTTTCAAAGTTGTTCAAGAAATTTTGATCCAATGAAAAACATGCATTTTATGGGCGTGGCTAATTTCCAAATATGGTAAAAAGTGAGTTTTCTCAGATTCTAATCAATGGATACCAATTAGATTTAACATGAATGATCCTTGGGTGACCCTTTATCAGTCTACAAAAAATCATTGTAATCGGATGGAAAATATGCATTTTATGGGCGGAGGTCATTTCTCTATATGTTATATAGTGGAAACTTTGAAAATCATTTACTCAGAATGTAACTGATGGATATCAACCAAATTTCTCTGGAATGATCCTTGAGTGACCATTTATCAGTCTACAAAAAATCATTGTGATCGGATGGAAAATATGCATTTTATGGGCAGAGGTCAATTCTCTATATGTTATATAGTGGAAACTTTGAAAATCATCTTCTCAGAATGTTACTGATGGATATCAACCAAATTTCACTGGAATGATCCTTGAGTGATCCTTTAGCAGTCTACAAAAAATCATTGTGCTCAGATGAAAAATATGCATTTTATGGGCGGAGGTCATTTCTCTATATGTTATATAGTGGAAACTTTGAAAATCATTTTCTCAGAATGTAACCGATGGATATCAACCAAATTTCACTTGAATGATCCTTAAGTGACACTTTATCAGTCTACAAAAAATCATTGTGATCTGATGAAAAATATGCATTTTATGGGCAGAGGTCATTTCTCTATATATTATATAGTGGAAAATTTGCAAATCATTTTCTCGGAATCTTATTTTTGAATATCAACCAACTTTCACTGGTATGATCCTTGAGTGACCATTTATCAATGTACCAAAAATTATTATGATTGGATGAAAAATATGCATTTTATTGGCGGAGGTCATTCCTCAATATATTAAATAGTGGAAACTATGAAAATCATTTTCTCAGAATGTAACTGATGGAATCATTTTCAATATCAGCAGAACCCCTAATATCTAAAAGTCTAGTCAAAACATTTATTTGCTTTTACAAGAATTCCAAGCCTGTGGAGCGACTCAAGCCATTCATGGCTTTCTAGTTTGAGTATTGAAACAACTCATACAATGTTTGGGGGTCTTTAAATATGCATTTACATCATTTAGATTACATGTACATTGTATTTTCTATAATTACAATTCATTGAATGTCCACGACAAGTTGAGGTGATAAATGATCCGGCGTAAACATCATGTGATATGTGTTATAAAATAAAAGAATGAAATAGTCTTTGGTTCTTTCTCTGTTTTGTTAAATCTATGTTAGAATTGCTACGCATTCTAACATAATGACCCTGTAAAAACTTGATAAAGGTAATTTTTAATAAAAGAAATTGAGTCCAATCATGCTAACATGCACTATACCTACATAACTAGCTATGGTTATACATTACGACTAATTTACTCGTATTGCAAGAGCACGTGTTGCACCCATCGTAGCCAACCGGTCCTAGTTCATAGTTGCCGGGACAGCTACTCATACATAACCTCGTACTGCTACACTCACTGTGAGATCCGCCCACGGAGGGCATAGCTGATACCCCGGATACGCCTGACATCATGGTCATGGGACCCCCGGATGGCCCGCCAGCTATTGCACTCATCCCACCAGCTGTGGGAATAGATGAGGTTGTATTAACAAACTGTTTTAGACATAGCTGTGATACATTTCATAAAGATTGAGGTATATTTGAAAAAAAAGGTCTTTCAGGACAAATTTTCTTTCGCTCACACTTCAACATTGTTTTATATGTTTGTTTAAATCAAACAATATATCCATTCGAAATCAGCTTTATCAGGCTTTGATCTAGTTTGTGAGAAATCAAATCTCTTACTTAAAAAAGAAACACGATGATCTTTTAGACAGAGAAAGAGAGAGAGAGAGAGAGAGATAGAGAGAGAGAGAGAGAGAGAGAGAGAGAGAGAGAGAGAGAGAGAGAGAGAGAGAGAGAGAGAGAGAGAGAGAGAGAGAGAGAGGGGAACTAAAACTAGAATGAATTAGAATACACTGAATGGCAAATAGGAAAAGGAAAAACTACAAGGATAGCAATTAAGTAATAAATAGGAAGCATCACAGAAAAAACGTTAACAGAAAAAAAATTAATGTAACCCTGATCTGTACAGACCTGATATTTTACGCTTCTGTGATTAATGGTTGAAAATAATGTGAAATGAAGATATCATCACTAGCAATATCTTAATTTCCTACGAGGTTTTCTTTTCGGAAAGAAAGGCTCGAAACGTTTATAATGTTCATATATTACCTGGCCCACACGGACAGGATCTACATCCATTCTTATCTTCAACTAGACACCATTTAGGACATACTATCTCGTGTCGAATACAACCAAATCCGCTAGAACTGAACATCGCTGAACCTTGACCTTTACCATTCGGTCCACCCATAGAGGGTCCCATAAGCCCATGCATCATTCCACCCATGCTGCCCATACCCCCAGGATGATGAAATGGGCTACTACCCCCAGGTCCTCCCATCGGTCCAAATCGGCGCTGTCTAGAACCATTGTGTGGCGCTGCAACTGTTTTAAAAGTTAGATAACTCGCTTGAGACACAAAGTATTCGTTAGTTCCGGGTTGTTTCTCTTTAAACGTAGCTGGCAAAAAAATATTAGATGCATTCAGATTAAGATGCACGTTAGTTCCAGAAAGAAAGCGGGGTTTTAGAATTTCAATTATTACGAGACCAAAACTATAATAAATGTGTACGTATTATCGGAATCTTGAATCGGTTTGCTAGATATTTACGTTTAACTCTGGGTTTCTGCGATATTGCACTAATGCAGTGGTCCAGTTTGCAAACATATGATTTAATTGATTATCGTTTTCGGAAGACATAAAATCCGCTTTACACGTTCACTTGTCGGTGTAACGTTGTAAAGTGACCCCCATAGAATAATGACCCCCCGTGAATATTTTATATTAAATAATGACCCGTCTCTATGAAATACTGACGCCCCTTATAAATTTATGACCCCTCCTGATTTTAACTTTAAAATATTGACCCCCACCAAACGTTTTGCTGATTTAACATACTCTATATCGATTCAAATCGATGTTTTGAATAAATTTTGTTATTTTTGTTATTGTTTTTTTATTACAAGGGGTCTTATGTTTATAAACATATCTCTTTTAGACATTATTTTGTATTCTACATATTCAATTGTGCATTAAGAGCATTAGCCTAAGCATGGTGGTATAGAGCATATTAGTTGGGCCTATATGGGTCCAAAAATGAATAATGTACAGGCATATTTCCAGTTGGAATTATTGCATAAATCTTTCATTTTGCATAAAACACGAAGTAATAGACAAGAGCACCATGCCGGTCCTAGATCGCTCAACTGAGTCTCCTTGACCCCCTTGGACATCACATCAATTAAATAGGCAGATGTCAACAAAGAGATCATTTCTTAATTAGATTAATACCATTGAATGTTTTCAGCAAAGAGTAAAAAGGATATGCCTGGACACAGCCCTTACATGAACATATTGGCATGATAACAAGTTTTTAAGATTTCCCCCTTTGTCTCTTTGTAAAATAGAGATGGTTCATTCAGAGTCCAAATATGCCCCAGGGGAATAACATGAAAATATTGGTAGAGGCTACTATATATACTTAGTCGAAAAAGTTTTGCAACATTTGATATTTTATGCTAAATATTTTTCTGTAGCAGAAATATTGTAGTCAAATGAAGCAAAACATTGACTTCAATCTCTTAGCAATAAAAAATGATTTTCTTTTGCTCAATATCACGCTGTCCGGGGCGACAAGAATTTTAGCAAATGTTATCTTTAGTCATTGGCTGCCTTTGATACCAAAACGAATCTTTTGCGTGTAAACGTTTGGTTGACGTTACGTGATTAACGCATCCCGAATTTCTGAAGCTTTAGCTGACTTGGCAGATTTCAAGTGATCATGTCAATTTAAAGTTCATTAAGGTTCATGAGCCAATTTTCTCGTCTGTTACACCATTGACGTCATAGAAAATTGACAATACAGAAATACCGTTATGTGATTATCCTCCGTTTATGACCAGGTCTGTGTTCTGTTCGATGATTTGAGCGACTTTCTTGAGTTAATTTAGTACTCTTTCAAAGGGATGAAAAGCGGAAATTTAAGACTGACTTAAGCTTGAAAATTTGAACTACCGACGTAAAACGATTGAAAACTTACGGTACACCTTAAATGGTGATTTGCAAAGTAAACATTGTTGATTCGGATAGCCAATCGATAAGCTCATCGCTCAGGCACCGATTCACTAGGTTGATATTTACACAGACTATGTTACATTTCAACAAAAAGTATTGCAAAACTCTTTTGACTATGTATAGTATGAAAAACAAAACATGAAAGAAGTCTACTTTTTTGTTTCAGAGATGAAGATTTTAGAAGTTTTTTTGCTCTTTGAATCTATGTAAAAAGGGTTGCAACCCGGTGGAGCCCATATATGACCACGGGATCTTGATATGAACAAACTTGGTAAGCTGCCTGCCTTTTGGTTTCAGAGATGAAAATTTAAAGAATTTCATTATTTCACCCTTTTTCTTAAGGGTGAATGGAGAGTTTAGGGTGGATTACAGTTACTCGAACAACTTTGGTAGAGCTTGACACAGGGAATATCCCTGCCAAGTTTCATCAAGATTCGCCCACCGGTTTAGGAGGAATAGATGTTTAAAAAATTGTGGACGACGCACGACGAACGACTGACGACAGACAATGGGCATGGAACGATCACAATAGCTCACCCTGAGCACTTTGTGCTCAGGTGAGCTAAAAAGTACATCATCTGTCAAAATAAATGGCAAAATACCTATTGGTTCTATATGGGCAATATTTTGAATGAGGGAAACATATAGCATTTTACCCACGATCTACCTATATGAATCCCAAATTCACGAAGGAGAAGAGTCACGCGGGTCCTATATAGCCCTGCATGGCCATTATCTTCAAATGAAGGTCCCAGAGGGCCCCATACCAATATTTGGATCGATATTGCCCATATGGGTGCCGTATTTTCATCTTTGCTAGGTTATCCGTCCTGTAAGTCGATAAAACCGTATAATCGAGCGCTCCTTATTGAAGTGTACGTTGTGGTTGAACGGTGCCCTCTGATACTAAAAAGATACAAGAAATCAACGAGGGCCATAGACGCTCTACTGACTAGCATTTTTTCGTAAGCTTATCTGATATTTCAGGAACTTAATTGCCTTAGTTCATAAAAAAATGTGTTGACTTTATCACAAAAACAAGATTGTATTAAGTGAAATCCAACAAGACCCCTTTTCCAATGTTTTCTGACGGATTGCCCCAATTTTCAAAAGTGACGACCCCCTTTGGCTTTGGTCGTACTATCACTCAGTGGAAGTTTTAAGCGAATCTTTATATATGGACTTTATTGCTTAATCAAGATTGCATAAAGTGAAAATTCCATAAGACCTCTTGCAGATGTCTTGAAAATGTTACAGGCTGAAATATATTCCTGCTTAATAAAGCCAACCACGATTCTTATAGCAAACAACTATGGGTTGGCAGACTTAAATCTCATTATGAAAGCAGACAAAGTGTTTTTTCTTTTTATAAATATAAGAGATTGAAATGGTTAAGATGCAATTTTATCACTAAAACAAGCACTTTTACAGCAAAATTAAATAATTTGAAAAAACGTCTTTTCACCTTTCATTCCGTGCTAACCGCAAATGCATCCCCTAAGATTAGACAAACACTTTGTCTAATGAACATATTTTCATTATCAGAAGATTTGTCCAACCTTTCATTGTCAGGTAAAAATTAAGCGCAATCTTATAAATGGTCCTTATCTAATTTCAGAAGTGTATATCATGAGGCAACTGAATGGACCAAATCTATTGGAACCACTTTCACTTGTAAAGCACATTGTAAAAGTAGCAGAAATTGTTGGATTTGACGGATACTTGCCTATCAAACATAAAATCTTATTGTCATTGTGTAGAACTATCTCGTTAATGTAACTAAATGTCGACAGAATCACTCTTATATGTAACCGCCAAGTAGGACACTGTGTATGCTACATACCCATACACAGCCTTTGTAGGCTTCGAACTCACCACGATTAGGCAAATGGTTCTCGGTTGGAATCATTTACTATTTGTTCTTTCCACAAAAATATGCATCGGTAGTAGTTCTCGATCGCTTTTCCACGTGTGGAGATGTCATAATACTATGACCCCTTCGGCCATAATATTATGACCGGGGGTTGATGTTCAATATAAAATAATGACCGGGGGCCATTATTCTATGGGGGTCACTTTACAACGTTACACCGGCAAAGGGGAAATCAAGTGTTAAATGTTCCTAAACGCTTTATTATTATGAACTCGATGGATAACGTGCCCGGTCTACCGAAATATCATATTATGGGTTTCATATCGTAGATTCAGGGCTTTGAAAATAAAGGTTTATTTCATTTAGAATATAAGTCATATCTGGAACGAAATAATATAGCACACTTCTTATTGATTCAGATTTCATTGTTTCGTTCATATTAAAATTGGCTAGAAAGAATCCCGAGATTCACATTTTACGAAGTGGTATAAAAACGACACAGGTTTCGAAATGTCTTGAAGAGAACTTTGAGTCACTAACTATCACCCGGGGTAACCCGATGCATGGAAATAGGAGGATACCAGAAATTGGAGGTAAACAAAGAAAGACAGATGCAAAACAGGTCTGCATTTCTTTATTGATTATTCCATTTAAAGGCAAGATCGGATGTGTTTACTTCTTTAGGTGGTTGTCCTCTGTAGCTAAGTAACGGTATGTCATCACTTTATTGTCATTCTTAAGCAAATAAACAGTGTGTCATATCTTAAAAGTTGAAATTGCGTATTTTTAGCATGGCGATGTCATTTTGCGGTCAAGTTTTGCCCATATTTAGAACATTTCTGATACACCGACAGATCGGTTATAAAATTTGGTCATTTTTCGTCATTATGCGCTGTCCTTTTTTACTGGTGTGTGAAAGTAAAACTTGTTTTTGTGTGAATAACGTCTCAATGTATGGTTTCTTTCGGATATTAAGAATTAAGAGTCACTTCAATAAATGATGCGGAGAGTTAAGAGGATTGATACTGGGAACTCGAATATTGAGTAAACTTGAATTGCTGATTGGGTGGAGGAAGGTGTAGATGACGATGTAATAAAGATTTGAAGAATCTTTAAACGTTTATTAGGTTATAACTATTGTATTATTTCTATCACTTATAACAAATTAGAAGAAAGTTCTTTGAACAAATCCTGGTTTTGGGTAAATTAAGTAATATTTCTTTGCAATAGGTGCAATCAGATGAGATAAGTGACCACTTTTTGACAAAAAGTATCGAAAGTGCAGCGTAAAACTAGCAGTTTGGTATTTCGGCCGAACAATGGTGTGCCAGCTTATTTGAGTCTGTGCATAAGATGTCCACCTATTGCAAATATGCCCAAAGCAAAGACTCTGGCCAGCCTGTGCATCTGCACAGCCTAACAAGTCTTCACTAGTGCTTTGTAGATAGATAAGGTCTGAACGTATCTGTAGATCACGAGGTAACTTTAATTTAAGAGTTTGTGGCTGTCTATGCCTCTCTATGCTTGAACCTCACCAACATTTCAAATTGTTGGAAATGTCACGCACAGGCTCATTTCTCGTTGTGAAGGCAGATATGGCTGATATGGTTGAGTAAAGTCCCTATTGCTATACATGCACGCATTTATTAAAATGTATAAGACAGACCGTCTTTTATATGATATGAGAAATTGTAATAATAAAACATTAATGATAACATTTATTAGCTAAATTTATTTAATTCATTATAACTTTTTTCGTATCCAGCGCGCCTCAGTCTATGGAAATTTAATCTTCTGCGTTACGACAGTAGGCTACAGCAGAAAAGGCTGTCTTCTTGCTACGCCTCAGCTAAAGGCCAATTGTTATGAAGTTGTTTTGGTCAAATGATACAAAACGTTCAGTGAAACTGTATTTAATACATGTACATAGATTTATGTAGACTATTCTATTATTTTGCATAGACTGTGCGAAGTTCACGGATGATGGACTGTTCTGTTCTTCATAGCAAACTTGTCTGTTTTTGGGGTTTTTTTTTGCTGGACATCCAGTACCTTGCTGTGACGCGAAACACTGTTGAATGGTTTGTATTGTATCTGTTTCACTCCATCATTGTGTATCTAGCATGCGTCGAAATCGGCAAAAAGAGTATAGAAAAAGAGGTTGTTGAAATTTCTGGTACGGAAGAAGAGATCGAAGTATTTTGTAAAGTATGGAGAAGACCTACATTTAGTGACTTTAATCACTTTATACCTTTTTTCGTTATGTTGCATTCGCCGTTCGGTATTATATTTAAGGCAGAGTAGCTAGGCCTACTTATATATGTTAAAGGTATGTTACACGTGATATAAATACTTATATTACATTTCATTTTTTTTGTATTCATTGGATTACATAAATAAAAGATATAAAATGAGCTGTGCTACATGTTTAACTTATACTATAGTGACGTGAAGAAAACGCCTCAGTGAAAACATTGCATGTCTTTTCTTGTAGGCATTTTACACCAAGGAATTATAGGCCAGCTTTAATAAAACTCTATTTACTCGTGTCAAAATGAAAATGTTTCGATGACGTGAATTTCCAAAGCCTTAACATTTTAAGGGATTACTAGGTTTCAGAACATTCCGTGCTTCTTCCACACATTCTTTTTTACGAAACGAAATTACATATGTGTCTTGAACATTCGATATGAAAGTGTTTCACGCAAGATGATTAAAAACAATCCGACAAGTTTTGTTGCAAAGTTTACATAAGGATTATTGTCATCGCCTCTTGAAATGGGATCAGTCCCGGAAAAACGTTTTTCAACATGAAAATGAATTGTGCTCACACTTCTTAAATTATTGCATCTTAGACACGCTAGCAAGAGATAATCCGTTAGGTTAGGTCAAGGTGGGCCGCTTGTGACGCCTGTACGGCACGGAAACTTCATCGGATAACGTTTGGTTTGGTAATTGGTATGTGATAACAAGGTGCTTGGGAAAATTCTCACTGGGGAGTATGGACAATCAGTTAGCCGAAATATTGTTAGAAATCGCATTGGAGATCTCAGGGTCTCGAGATTGGTCAAGCCTCGATGTCCATAGAAGGCATTTTGTCTCTTCTTTCTTGAAGATAAATCTCAGCCGTTTATGACCTTATCGCCATCTTTTCCGTGCGTTTTTCGTAACCGTCTTTATAGGCCTTGTAATGTTAATGAATGAGCAGTTGCCCTTCCGGCAACTTGCAATGTTCAATTAGCAATAGATAAAACGCTTCATGTTCCAGTCAATGTAGTCAAAACTGGTATTTTCTCTGAATGAAGGATAAAACATTTTGAAGCTGGATAACTACTCTTTATCTTTAGTTTTAAAGGAAAATAGACCTTGCCTCTTCTGAAGTACATTGGATTAGTTTTCAATATGATTGAATATTTTTTAATGTGAAATTCGCCGATTGTAAATAATTGCCCTTTCTTTATGACTGAGGCGGTTTTTTATTCACGTCAAAATATTATCAGAGTGCAATAATGCTTCATGGTTAAATAATCAGGAACATACTGTGAAAGTTTCATTTAAATCCACCCAGGAAAATTAGACAGTTGCGTAAACTAAATCAATTATTGGCCAGTTTAATTTTCATGACGCGGCATAATATTACAAAAGCGCGATAATGTGCACATGACCATATGACATTTCGTTCAAGGATTAACGCAAATACATCCATAAATATATAGAAGGGGTTGAACAAACAAGTTTTTAACATTTATACCCCCATTTATCCTCACATGCCGACAAACTGTGACAACATGCACCTTGCCAAACGATATCAACCATTCTTTGAAAGTTTTAACGCAAATCCATAAATAACTGACGAAGGTGATGTATTAAAAAAATCACACAAAGGTCTCTTTTCTCTGACGACACATCATCAGAAACATTCTGTGAAAGTTTCATGAAAATCCGTACATAAATGAAAGGGGACGTTTTAAAATGAATAGACGTACAGACGAACCGAGACAAAATGATGCTACTTGACTGTTTACCTTTTGTCGCGGATAAAAATAATTATTTTAAGATGCCCCTAAATGATTAATTTTATTTGGCAATACTATTGACAATAATTCTTAATAAGTTTTAAATAAAGTCTACTTGCAATAATACTGTCGAATTGATAATACATGATTGATCATGTATTGACGACATTAAACATTGATCAATATTTTGATTAAATTTTATTGTCAATTGCATTGTGGTGTATTTGTTGCTTTACACGGAGCACTCTTCTCTGGCAACACAAACTCCCCTACCGACCGAATAATAAATTTCCTAGGTCCTACTTCCGTATCTTACTAAAAAATTAATGGGCTGGATCTAAACTGAAACTTGTTCTGTGACCCATTAAAATGCGAATATTTGTATCAAAAATATGCTTAGTATATACAAACGATTAGGAAAAAAAGTAATTTAAATTGCCATACAAAATATCTTTATAACTAAGTCGTAAAGTTAGCAGCATCGTCAAATTGACAAGGTGAATAATTTTGGAATGAAATTGAATCAGTAGGATGAATGGCTTTTCAGTGAATTATAAGGGGGTTAATCCTCCAATTTCGCTAATTTTGTTCAGGATGACATGCATCTAAGTTCTATAAATAGCTTCATATCTTCTTAAGAACCAGCGACGCATTTAATTTCAATTATGCTAGTGAAATAGCATTTTTAAATCTAGCTTAATTTATTTTGAATAAAGATGTTGATGTTATCTTTTTATAAATTTTGGAGCGTTTTTGAATGCTTTTGAGTGAATGTTTGGAATGAATGAGTGGAGTGCTGTGTGAGCGATTTTGAATGGTTTTGATTGAAATGAATGTCAATTTCACCATGTAACTAGTTGTACAAGCTTAAAAGATGTACGATATAAAATGACTGCAACACGATTGTCGTCTTAGTTCACCACTATCATTAAATCGACTTACTCTTAACTTCCAACATCCTGCCTCATAGTACCCAGTATCAGAAAATGTGACACTTCCCATTTTGATTTCCTCCAAACATTGATATTTTTCTACATATTTTAAAGTAGAAAACCCATTTCTTTGAGAATATACCGTATATTTTTAATGCAGTTTAAGTCTTTGAAATTTATGCATGATTTGCCAATGATTCTGAGCATATTGTGTTGTTTGAATTAAATTTATCACGAATCTCTAAATTAAATTCAACCTTTTCATTTAAACATAAATGACACCTTTCATTTCATATCATAATTACATCGTTTGATTACTTGACTCAATGTTTAAAACTTTGCAGCATCCTGATTGTTTTGTTTTTTAATTAAAAATTGTTAAAAAAAAGACTTGTGTTACACCTGCCTTTCTTTGTTTACCTCCAATTTCTGGTATCCTCCGATTTCCCTGCATCGGGTTACCCCGGGTGACTATCTGCAGAGCGAACAGTAAAAATACTCAGATCAGATTTAGACTTAGAGCAGAGACTGAGCTCACCAATCAAAATTTTGAAAATATCATTAACAGGCTCAAAACTATAAGGAGGGATATACACGTATCTAATATACAGTTAGTCACATCAGGAAATCGACAGGATGAATGCTTTTGGAATGATTTTCGAATGAAATTAAAATGAGTCATAATCGAGTTTTGAATGATTTTTCATGGAAAGTGAAACATCGATAATTTCGTCCAATTTGAATCAGATGCTTCAAAATCAACAATCATGTAATTATTTGATAGATTTGGTTGAAATGTAAATCATTTTGAACGATTTTAAGCGTTTTTGAACAATTTCGGAGTGTTTTTAAGTGATTGGAGTGAGTCTTTCAAACGAATAATTGGAGCGCTTAGCGAGTGATTTTGAATGGTTTGGTTGAAATGATTGTCAATTTCACGATGTGATTACAGTACCTGTAGCACCGACTAATAATCCCAACACAAAAACTAGTTGTGTTCGTCCTTCCATTGTCATTTGAACCCAAAATACAATATCAAAAGTTCTATTTCTAATGATAAATTATTTTGAATTGATAAAGTGTGCTGATATCCGTAAATTATCGGCTCGATGTGCCATATCTCACACCTGCTGAAATATATGATAAAACAGGGGACACGTCTGAGAGAAAAGGCATTACTAGTAGTTTTATTCTTTCAGCGAAGAAAGGCCATATAAAGCCGTTACTCAAAAAAGACCTGTCGGACCATGCTCTACATCAAGGTTATCAAAACATTCGCGTCGTTTTAAAAAAATGATTCCTTTGCAATCGTGTACACGCTATTATCGTGTACACACTATTAGAGGGAAACCATTTATTAAAGTTTTGAGGTTTCTGTTTTTAACCCGGGGCAGACGTGCATCACAAAGCAAATACTCAGATCAGCGAGTAAAATGAGAATTCACATTGTGTTATCCATGTTGACAAACTTAGGCCAGGGAACGTCAAACACTTGTCTGTGCAGACGTGACATTTCAAACACACCAAATATACGTCAAGAAAAGGTTCAGGACAGTCTTGGCACCACTGAAGTCTTACCAGAGGGGTCAATACCTGCTCTAATATAGATGATAAAGGTTTTGGCCCCTAATCATACAGTCATCGAATATTTTTAATATTGTGGTTCCTAGCACACATATGAAATTACACACAAGGGCTCAATAATTATTGCAGTGTATAAGACGCTATAACACACTGTTCGTGTACACAAATTGTAATATGTCTTCGCATAACACACGGACTAAAAATCGGCGGTGAAATTCATTTGCATTCAGTCAAAATTTGTCATTTACCCTGTGAGAATAGCACCGACGTAAAACATAAAGACATTCCCCGAGATTGAGCTGAGTAAAACTGCCCTGTTATAATTGGATTTTTGACCGCTTTTCTATCGCTAATAACATTTGAACCACGACAGAATTTAATTTGTCCTTCGTAATGCAGAAATAATTTAATTTTATAATGAAAAATCGAAGGTACTTCCCTAAAGTGACGCCATTTCTGCTGGAGAAGAAAATCAGTTTATTACAGTATTGAAACTGAACTTCTTACCTTTTAATACAGGGGTGGAAGTCATCTCCAGACAACATTATTTAAGACTAAGTCTTTTCAAAGCTAAAATGGTGATAGAAGACAGAAAATGGAGGAATAGTCAACTATGTGACCAATCAAATCTTTCATTTAATTGAACGTCAAAGTTTCTATATCTTACGCTAGGGCTTGTTCAGACAAACCAGGACGCGCTCGCAGATCCTCCGATTACGAAACACGCTATAACATGCTTGGACATGGTACCTTTTCCAGGACGCTCTCGAACGCTTCATTTTTATGAACGTCTATTCTGACTAAACGTTCGCGGGCTTTTGAAAAAAAGAAAGATTTCCCGCTGTACGCACTACTTCTCAATTTAGATAGAAGGTGGTAGGTCCATTGAGAACCAAAACATCGTAACTTTCAACTTTTTATGTTAGCCGAGGACTTTAAACACCAAAATGGGGAAAAATCATTCTGTACGATAGTTTTTAAAAAATAAAGTCTTACACCACAATAAATGTCTTGTTTTTTATGCTGAATCTATTGATTTTAACCCGTATTTCTTGTTTTTGTAGTTCTAAAACACAAGTCCCAAATGAAACATTGATTAAAGAAATGAATTTTACCAGTAAGTACATTCTTGCATTTAACAAAACAGCAACAAACAACTGGAATTAATCGATACAAAGACGCAGAAAAACTATATCACTTAAATTGGTCGTTACAAAATATTATGACGTCAGTTAGGAATCCCGAAATAGCTACCTTAATGTGCCATTACTGTGCATACTGTGCACTTGGTGTAAAAGCCGAAGATTTTTGTTGTTGTAGCGAATTACAAAAAAATAGTTATGCTTTATAAATATGCAAAGACGCGGATTTTCGATCATAGAGCTTCGGCATAGCGCATTTTCCCGATTTACTTTTTAGCTCACCTGAGCACTTCGTGCTCAAGGTGAGCTTTTGTGGGTAGGTGAATGTCCGTCTTCAGATGTACGTCGTGCGTCGAGCAACGTCCGTCATCATTTGCGTTGTATGCACTCTATGCCACATTTTTTGCCCGATCAACCTGAAATTTCGTCGGAATGATTGTCTTGATGAAATCTCGGACGATTTTGAAATTAGGTCAACTGGGGTCAAAAAACTAGGTCACGGGCTCAAATCTTAGATAAGCCTTGTATGCACTCTAGAGGCCACATTTTTTTGCCCGATCAACCTGAATTTCGGTCAGAATGCTTGTCTTGATCAAATCTTGGACCAGTTCAAAATTGGGTCAACTGGGCCTAAAAAGTAGGTCACGGGGTCAAATGTTAAAAAACTTTTATACACTCTAGAGGCCATATTGTTTAACCTGATCTACCCTGGCATTTGGTCAGAATGATTGTTTTGATGAAATCTTGGACCAGTTCAAAATTGGGTCAACTGGGCTTAAAAAGTAGGTCACGGGGTCAAATCTGAAAAAAACCTTGTATGCACTCTAGAGGCAACATTTTTTGCCCGATCAATTCGAATTCGGTCGGAATGATTGTCTTGATGAAATCTGGGACGAGTTCGAAATTGAGACCACATTTTTTTGCCCGGTCAACCTGAAATTTGGTCAGATTGATTGTCTTGATGAAATCTCGTACGAGTTCGAGATTAGGTCAGCTGGGATTAAAAACTAGGTCACAGAGTCAAATCTTAGAAATACCTTGGATGCACTCTAGAGGCCACATTTTTTGCCCGATCAACCTGAAATTTGGTCAGATTAATTGTCTTATTGTATTAAATTAGGTCAGCTGGGATAAAAAACTAGGTCACATAGTCAAATCTTAGAAAAACCTTGTATGCACTCTAGAGGCCACATTTTTTCCCCGATCCACCCGAATGATCAGAATGGTTGAATTGATGTAATTTTGGATGAGTATGAATTTGGATCAACCTGGTTCAAAAACTAGGTCACGGAGTCAAATCATGGGAAAACGTTGTATGTTAACCCTGAAAGTAGTAAAAAAGGAATCTCTTTTTGTATAGAAGCAACAGCGTGGTTAAGCTGAGTGACATTCATTCATCATTCTTTTTCTAAACCTACTTGTAAAAATTTAAGACAGTTCATTCAAGTGAGCGATTTAGGGCCACTATGGTCCTCTTGTTTCTGCGATCACCCTTAGGTGGTGTTTGCATTGGCACATTCGGTGTGTTCCCGAATGACTGCGAAAAACTACGATGTAATGCGATTTACTACCATACATTGCGATTTTATTCCGAAGTACTGCGAGTTAGAAAGCCAAATTACTACAATATGCGCCGTTTGTGCCGAGCGACTACAAATTTTCATCTTCTTCCAAGATTATGTGCCGATTTCGAACGCTTTATATGTTACATGTACTCCCAGTCCCACTGGCCCCGATCTGATCCCGATTTCAAAATTTTCAAAATAGGCATGCTTTGGGAGAATCGTAGTGCTTCCTGACTGAAATCGGCACAAAAACAGGATCAAAAATAAATCGGGGCTAAAATTTCAGCATGCGCATTTTTTCTCGATTTCCAAAATCATACCGAAATCGGTGTAGCTCGGTGTACATTGTCGTTGTTCGTAGTAGGCAAATCGTCGTTATTCGGGGCCAGAATAAGCTAGCCTGACTCGGCGATGAAACCCGAATAACTCCGATACCGGTGAACTACGAAGAGATAAATGTACGCTTCTAATAGACCAAGTCACATCGATCTTCAAAGATGAACTACGATCTGTTGCGATATCACTCGTGGTACTACGAGAAGTGAAGCAATCTGAATTTTAACTTTGAAATTATTTTATTTTGATCTTTATATTACAATGCTGTCTAATACAATAGATTCAATAGATAAGCCGGGACAAAAACGGCGCCAACAAAAGAAAGGCCTCAAGCTTCACTGAATAATTTCCTTCGTCGAGTACCTCAGTTCAACCATTAGGTACAGTGACAAATTTTGAGTAACCTTAACGTAACTGCGTTGACATATCGGATCTTGGTTGGTTCAAATTTCAATATGTCTCCAAAAGTTGGCTTTTGCTACAAAATTGTTCATTGAAATACTCGCTTTCACGCGCTGACCATAAAAATTAGTTTTACAACGTTGCGTTGCCGTAATGACGTCATCAAGGGGCTTGCCCCTTTTGTAGGGACCAAATTTAATTATCGTCGATTTATTTCGGGAATAATTTACCGATTCTAATTACGAGAACATTTGCTTAAGAAAAAAGTCGCCTAACTTATATCTTTGAACATTTTTACATGCGTTCGTAAGAAATGTAATAAATAACAACCATGCTGTGGCAATGCGCTAAACGTAACTGTTTTCGTACACAGTTTTTGCAAAACAAATCGACGATTTTCTCGAAAACACGTCCAGTAACCTATGCTGAATTTTATATATATATATTACAGTCCAACCAATTTGGAAATAAAAATGATTTGTCTTCGGGTTAGGTAAATTCCAATCTGCGAAGATATCGTTATTTTAATGCATATATCAACGTCGAGGCCAATATTCTCAAAAAGTCTCTTTTTTTAGCGTATGAAAATGTATATCATTTTTACTTTTTTATAATCACACTTTAGATTCAATGCTTTTGAAGTCTATATTTTACAATAAAACATAAATTGAAAGACATACCTGTTGAAATTAGTAATGAATCGCTATATTTAAAAAGAAAGTCAAACATTTTTTCTTCTCTTTGAAACAATGGGATCTTGATTCCTTTTATCTATTTTCTGTGAGCAACACAATGTATTTAACTCGTTTGAGTATCTGTCAGTAATACAACTCATTTAAATGTGTTGCTTATGTATATATTTCTGGATACACCTTCTTTGTTTCACCTTTTCTACTTCTTCTAATGTTAAACTTATTTTCATCATATTCTTTCAACTGTATGTAATGTAAGTGTATACTTTTGTTGATTAAAAAATAGATTTCGGTTAAAAAAATAGTATTTTTCTGAGAACGTTTTTTCCTGCATTTTAGTCTTGTAAATGTTATTTATCAAATTTTATAGCTCCTTGTATTCAATAAATCATGTATACAAGCGCACTAACTTTGTAGATCATCATTCAGCTTCTTACCGTCCTTTTTTTGGCATTTTGCAAGAAAAATGGTATTTTCAAAAATCCCCGATTTCTCCAAAAAATACATGGAAAGCTATGCTGAGTTATTGGTCAATTTATTGTAAAGGTGCAATCTATATAGTTTTATTTGATAAAGTCTTTAACAAGTGCCTAATGGTGTCGGGCTACCTTAATTTCAAGTGCGCGAGGAGCGACAACAGGACAAGGAAAAAAAATATGAACCCTTTGCGAATGTTTACAAGAAGGCCTACAATATAGGCCTAGGCTAGTTTCAAGCGAGGCATTATATAGAGACATTTAATTGTTATTAAATGAAACATGTTCATGTTTATATTCAGTATTTCAAACTATAGACAATAATAGATATTCAGTATTGACTAAAAAATTCCTCAAATCGGCACGGATCGAAAAACATCGATTCGCATCGTAGTTATTTCGTTGGTAGTCTGGAACTGGTGTCTCAAAAAAACGCCATCTCCAAGAGTGGTCAGAGAAAAACGGTTCAATGTCTTAACAGATCGAGTAAAATGCGCTTTAACGAGCTTTTACGACCATTTTGGAAATCGGCGTCTGTGGGACCGGGGGTAACCCTGGGATTAATAGAAACGAAATATAAAGACATCAACAATAACCAATTAATATAAGAGTGCCTCATTGCCAACAATAGGCTGCGCTATTTTTTATTTCAATCTCGCGTAACCTCTATGGGTATTTAGAGTAAGGGGAATGTGTTTCTGTGCCTAATGGTTGTGCTGCCCAGGTGCACTATTTAGGAGGCATTTTTGTTGAAGCTGGTGGTGACCTTTTATCGATGGTGCCTTTTATGTCCCAAAGTGGCTTGAGTAACTTTGTACTTATAAATGGCAACATCGTATATAAATAAATAAATAAATAAATAAATAAATAAATAAATAAATAAATAAATAAATAAATAAATAAATAAAAAGAAATGAAATAATTGCAACCAAACAAAATTTGCTCTTTGACACTTCTCTGAATTCGATGGTAATTCGTGGTACTACGGGAATATATCCCAACTATTACAATTCATTAAGTTCGTCTTGGTAGGTCGGTGTGGATGGAGCTGCTAGCCGCGTATCTCGTTGTAGTTTTTCGGCGAGAATCAGACCTATTCGCGCTATAGACCTCGGAAATAATACGGGCGCTGTCATGAAAGCGCGTAATTTCGAACGTGGATTTATATGACGTCAATACATCAACGGTTCCGCGTAGTATGATAGTTAAATATCAAAAGTACAACAAGAAGCCGAGTTACCTTAAAAAATGACCCCAAATGACAATGAACACTTACGTTCGAGGTACTTTCCGGTTTACGGAAAAGTCGAGCGACGTTCCGACTGACGACGACGTTAATGGAGACCTGACTCTTCTGAAGTACGCCGCTTTCGAGCCGGTTTTCGAAAATTTCGAAATCGTGATAAAATCGGGGTCTGTTGGACCGGGATCACATTTATATGTATGTCATTCAGTTCTTTTAATCTTTTTATAGTACATGTGTAAAATAAATTAATAAGAATAAGTATGTCCTACCCGACGGACTCACAAACCAAAAACCAACATAAACCTATGTTGTGCGTATATGAGACGCGTGTATTGGCATCAACTGATCTTATTAACAAATACAATTACAAAATAGCACAAGGCGGGCTAAATATTAAATACAATTGTGCGTTAAACAATCATGACGAACTGCGCAAATACGGCCTGACTCGCCCAGACAAAACCAGAGATAAAACCTGTGATAAAAAACTCTGGAAGCCTGTACCCATTGGTCTCTGTCACTGCCGATGACTGTTGGGTCCCATTCTATTTACGCTTCCGAATATTCATAAATATCGAATTTGAATTTGAAATACGTGTTGACGCCAGGACAGTCTCGAAAAAAGTGATTATTCAACGCCGAATCTATAAATAACTACCGCACTAAACTCTCGTGCAAAACCGGTTTGTGCACTACCCGTCCGATAGGACAATAGTACTCGTCTATCCGATGTACCGCCGAGTACTGACAAATCTTCAGCCACACCAACCGGCGTTATAGCTGACTGACTCGAGCTTGTAGATCTCATTTGGTTCCAAAATATATACAATTAGTCATAAAGCAAGAAACAGCCAAACGAACAAAATATAAACAAAAACAAAATCGCTAGCGGGTCATCTACAGTTGTACAATTTAGAGTGAGATCAAAGATCAATTTTAACTTGAAAATAATAGGCAATAACGGTTTCTCGATACTCACATAAACTTGCGGAACTATTCACATCGTAATTGAAGCTGTTAAGAAGTCTCCTATTCACGTAATATTTGAAATATAACAGTAAGATAAATGACGGTGTTCAATGATTTAATCATGTCTTAATGAATAATTTGCTTGGTCAGTCGTGTTTTAATTGACAGCGGTGAACTATAAATTATGATTACAGTAAATAGATGTGGGTTTTTTTGAAACACCAGCCTTGCAAAAAAAGTCGTCAGTTCTAAGAAAAAGTTTTCATTTTGAAGGTTTATTTTTGGGACTATTGTCTTTTTTGACTATTTACAAAATTAATTGTCAGTTTTTTTACAGAAGATAGAATAATTAATGATCGTTTCATAGAAAGCTGTCTAAAAAATCTTACCTAGATAAGAGCAATGCGACGGGGGAATTTTAAAGCATTTTAGAAATTTTAACAAGCCCCTAGAACGATAATTATTTCACTTAAATTAATCCCAATACACCTCAACTATTTGAAATTTGGCCTGTTTTAACGTAGAAAACATACAAATGAAACCAGCCCTGTACTAAGAATGCATATTAACATTTTAATTTTATCCGTTTTGCTCGTGTACCTTGAAAACGTGCAAAGACGGGTTACATTTCTGAAAAGTTTCGCAAACGCTTTTTTCTTAACACTTTCCTGTTTTACAAAATTTTGGACCTGTCCAAAATCAAAGGTTTTGCAGACAAAAATTTAAAGTGGATTTAATTTGAAAAATAACCATTCAGTAGGGTAGAAAATAGTGTGAAAAAAGAAGAAATTGCTTTTCAGAAGCAATTTCTTCTTTTTTCACAATGTTTTCTCAATCATAAAATCACAGGCACGTAAAAAGCAGGGATTAAACAGCAAAGATTTAAATGCATGGCAGGATGGAAAAATGCCAACAGTAAGAGACGTCGCAGTAACGTCGAGCTATTTTAGGAAATTCAGTCATATCTTTATTTTAACTTGAAATAAAATCGCTGTAAAGCCTAAAATAGCACATTCTTTTACATCATTTAAATGCTTTTGAAAAGCTCCATCTTATAGACACTAAATTCTGATCCTCATGGCTGTGGAAAAAATAATATCGAGTTTACTATAAAAAAAAAATCGCCAAAAAGCGCATGTAACGCGTAAAATGCTTCTCTTTTAATACATGTTCAAGATGCTTTATCGTCGTAAAATTTTACACACAGATACCTAGATTACTAGTTCTCATACAGTGTGAGTTTTGAAAGTTTCTAATATAATTTTGAGAAAATCTCTTCACGTAATTGAAATAGCGGAAAGTGTAACGCTGCTCAAAATGCAGCAAAAAATGACGACTAAGAAATTTAAACTTAAAAATAAACTCACAAAATGTAGGAAATTGTTAAATCTAAAAACATTTAAGAAAAATGGTCAGATTTTTATTTCTTCAGTTTGAATTTGGTTTATTTGCGTGTCTTGATTAAATACAAAGTTTTCGCGTGAAAAAGTCTGAAAAATGTCACGCTTTTTGAAATAACGACATTTTTTTCGCACCATTTTCGCGAGGAGTAACTAAACTCTTATTAAAGGTCGATTAAATGTAATAAAAATTGAACTAGAAAAAATGGTCAGTCCATTATTTTCAAAAATATATAACAATCTATGTTTTGTGGATTTAACACTAAATGCGAGAATGCTGAAAAAGTCTGAAAAAATGTCACGCTTTCTCATATTAATGACGTTTTACGTTGCGAGTTTCGCGTTAAATAGATTTTTCGAAATTACTGGCAGAAAAATAGTATACTCACCGGTTTAATTTAAAAAAGAAACTTTCCTCGGTTTTGATGAGTTTTTAAAATAGCAAGACCAATAATATTAAGTCTTGTATCATTTTTATAAACAAACATTTTTTTAGTTATTCGGAAATTTAATGCTTTTGTTTATGCAAAATTGATTTTGTCACGTAAATACAGAGGTTCTACATCCTGAAAACAATTGATACAAATCTGAACATGATAGTAATTCACATTTTTAATCACCTCTAGTGCTATAATTCAAATGAAACGCTTTTGTTTTTTGTTCAATTTTACGCTTCAAATATAACGTCAAATTACGTAACGCTTTGTAGCCTCAGTTCGCTGCGACGTCTCTAAGCTAAAGCAACTTTTCTTGGAACGATATTAGTTTTAATAAGTTGTTAGTGTAAACACTCACACAAAAAGAATTATTATGTTGTTGGAACATATAATTCGTTAAGACGGTTTTTAAATCAAAGAGTGTTTGATGAACAATAATTTGTGATATGTTAAACAACAACAACAGCAATAAGAATTATAATGACAACAACAACAAAAGTACCATCTTCACGGTCCAGGGGGTATCGAATCGATAGCTTCTTCTTGTAAGATAAGTAAAACGTTCGTAACCTCTGGTTCGACAACATGCAAAAGTACAAACAACAGCAGTAACAATAACAACAAACACATTAACAACAACAATAATAGCAGCAGCAACAACAACAACAACAGTAACAACAACAACGACGACGACCATTGGCAAAGAAGCAATTTTGAATCTCAATTTTTGTGGTTGTCCTGTGTTTTGACACTTTGAATTCTTCATCAGCTAACTGATATTCCATTTTCAATAAATTTGATTTCTTTAATCAGAAAACAGATATCAAGAGTAGCCTTTAGATATTGATATTTTAAGATTTGAGTTAGAAGTTTTGCCTAGTATAGATGAGTTAAAAGTTGTGAGGCACATGGATAAATTACTCGGATAAAGATTTTACGAAATTTTACATTGCTGCCTGGAGGGACAGTAATTCATCGTAGTTGTTAACAAATAAAAAAAAAAAAAAAAAAAAGAAATAATGAAAAAAACCAAAAAACTATTAACTAATATCAAATAAGTTATAAAAAAAATGTATTGAGAAATATTAAGTAAATAAATTTATTGATAACAAATAAGTCGAAACAAATAAGAATTAAGTTATAATAAATAAAAAAAGTAGTAACAATAAGAAGTCTGGAATAAGAAAAAAAAACATTGTCCAATAACAAATTTTAAAGATGAAATTATGAGACTGATAAGCTCAATATATAGTCAAAAAAGTTTTGCAACACTTTTGGTTGTTTTGTAAAATAGACTGCATTAATATTAATTTAGTGAATTGGTGCCTGAGCGATGAGCTTATCGATTGGCTGTCCGAATAAAAAAAGTTTACATTGCAGATCGCCATTCAAAGTCTAACGTGAGATCTTATGCGTTTTACGTCGATAGCTCCAACTTGCAACCGAAAGTCAGTCGTCAGTCTTAAGTGTTTGCTTTTCATCACCTTGGATGAGTACTTAAACAATTCAAAACAATTCAAAGAAAGCCGCTCAAATCATCAAAGAGAGCAGTGACCGGGGTGATTAATGGAGGATGATCACATAACGGCATTTCTGTATTATCAATTTTCTAAGACGCCATAGTGTAAAAGAAGAGAAATGTGCATGAACCTCCCTATGATTACTTCAATTTGAAATGTGCCACGTCACGTATAGCTTCAGAAATTTGGGAGACGTAACGCCAATCAAACGTTTACATGCAAAAGATTCGTTTTGATAGGAAAGACAGCCAATTACCAATTTGAAAGATAACGCTTGCTTAAATGCTAGTCACTCAAGACTGCGTTACTTGAAAAGCAAAGCCGATAGCTGGACAAAAATGACAGACTGTGACTTTTTAAATCTGTCCCATCCGCCGTTCTGGCTATGTTTTGTGATTGTAGAGCCGCCATTGGAACAAAACGAAAGCATAAATATATTGCCTATAGATTGAACTCGATGTTTTGCTTCATTCGACTAGAAAATACATGTATCTGCTTCGGAAATTTTTTTAGCGAAAAATATCAAGTGTTGTTAACTTTTGACTAAGTATATTAACTTCCTTCTATGATTTATGTAAATGTAGTGGAATAATAGAGATGACATGATGCTCTGGTATGGATTTAAGGTGGCAATGGACAGCGGCCTCCCGACTCTATGAACCGGAAGTGGGTTTTCGTGTATTTTACGGCTCTTTTTGCGCATTGTTTAAAATAGAAATAACGTAGAATAATAACTGTAAAATTTCATAACTTCATTTGATATTAATTGAATGACTTGATCATTAAATTTAACAATAAAAATGCGTTAAAACCGTCACGCGATTAAGGGGGGACACTGAAAAATAACGGAAAACTTGCTTATTTGCATGGAAAGGTATGCTGAATTTTTTACCAAAGAAAGGAAAAAAATGGGTTATAAACATATCGGAAAATAAGAAAAAAATCATTAGGTAATTTCTTTAAAAAATAGGTTTTTGTGGTATTTTCACCTAGTATAATTACAAAAATTAGTGCATTTTTTAACTTTTGAAAGCAAATAGTGCAAATACAATTGATCAAAGAGAAATTTTCTTGTCAATAGCCATTGTGTACATGTATAAGGTCTATAAAAATGTGTGTGTTTTATAGCTTTAACCTAGTACTGGGTTTATACTAGACCTAAAACGAATATAACCGTTTTACTGAAAAATGGCCTATACCACTCAAGGGCAGATAACTCTAGCATGAAAACGAGAGTGGAAAGGTAACTTCAAATTTTGATATAATGACTACACAATGTTAATTTACAACATATGTGACCAAGAAAAAATCATTGGGCGGAAAAAATGACGCCATGTGTCCATCGCTACCTTAAGAGTTTCGCTTCGATTGATTTAAATGATATCTTTTTTTAAAAAAAAAATCAGTAAATTCAGGACTGTAGATCGGTTTAGATTTCATTTTTTTTTTTCTTTTTCAAAAATCTGTAGTAAGAATATAAGTGATGTTAAATTCTTTCAAAGATCGATTTTGAGGTTTTGCGTGTATATCGTATAATCAAGATGTCACATGTAGATAGATTAGCGATTTTCAAAACGCACATCATCACCACATGTCTATGAAATAGACGTACAACGCATTGATTTGTTACAGATGTCTATAATTAACCTAGAAAATGAGAAGAAACTAATAAGTTGTAACAAATAAGAGTTAACATACATTTATTAACTAATAACAAATAACTTATAAGTGGTAACTGTTATCTCAAAATGTTTCTCCGGGGCTTCCGTATCATTGACTTGCCTTACTCACAATAGTAAAGCTATATGGTCCGCTAATGGCTCTTGGTCCAGTTATATAGATTTGCTGTTGTAAATTTTAACCTAATATAGACATTTTTTTGATATCGCAATATTTTCATGTTTCATCTACATATAGCCCACCATATTAACTTGGGACAAAATAGGTTTCGTCGGTAATTCCCGTTAGTTTAGCGGTTTAATGATAGATCCACGAAATGAGGTGAGTGCACATACTGATATCCTGGGTTAGGTTTGGTGGACTATACAGCTGGCATTAAACATTGTATTTGTTTGCTTGTTTGAATGGGGTTTAACTCCTTATTAAACAGTGCGGTTGAAGCACGGACCAAATGACATATTATGATATTTGTCTCACCAGATCTTTTGCTACACCCTTTCAGGGCTATTTCTGATAATCTCAATTAGTTATATAGTAGTCCAGCAATGTGTGAAAGACCTGAACATAAACAATGGTCAGAGGAAACCCTACAAGTGGATTCTTATTTTTTTTTTAAATGGCAAACTTTAAGTTCATGTTAAATTAATTTTGGGAAAGTCTATGATTTCAACCCAAGTATAATATTACAGTAGAGAAGACATATTCATTGCATAAGTGCCATTATTTGTGAGATGTTTGACACATGCTGTAATTGTTTTTCCATTATTTTTATGAGTTTCGTTTCGATTTCAGAGAATTAAATCTGAACATTACTTAGTAGTTCGCTGGGTAAATAATACGGAATTGAAAATATGGGGAGTCACAAAACACGATCAATATTTACAGTTTTCATACATTTGAAGACAATGAAAGTAGTAGCTTTCTAAGCGATTCGCTTTTTATAATTAGATATATATTTAATTTTCATGTATGATAGCTATAGATATAATCAAGTCACGAGTTAAAACGTTGAAATTTGGTAACTTACGGCGCAAGAGGGCTTTTCAAACACACGAAATATAAGCTACTAACTAATGCAGTTCTTTTAAATCATTTTACACTTGTTTCTCTAAAAATGTGTTTTTCAAATGTGAATACATGACAACGTAATCACAGCTTAGATAATCCAAAAAACGATGAAGAGAAATAAAAAAGGCATTCATGAATCGCTATCACAATTTATAAGATTTTATCGATAGATCAAGATTCGTTTATTTCAATGAGCTGTCTTGACAAAATTGTCGTGGTAATTTTACCATTAATGTTTAAAAAGTTCAATCATACATGAATGTGTAAACGTAGTATGCAGCCACAAAACTCATTTCGTTTTCATTGTTTCAAATATTCTAATTTGTTTTTCTTTTTGTAAAAATGTGTTTCAAAAAAACCTTGAACTTCTTCTTGTTCTCCTCCTTCTCCTCCTCCTCCCTCTACTAGTACTACTACTACTGATACTTCTACTACTATTTCTACTACTGATAACAAAGAAAGAAATAAATGAGTACACGTACACATATTATTTCTAAACCGTTTCACGAACATTACCATCATGAACGCAGATCGAGTTTTTAAAAACAGTGATAAATTGAAAAAAAAGCTCATGACATCATCACGATTTTCTAAGTTTAGCCCTAATTAGTGAGTGGTAAATTCCCACCAGAAATGATTTTATCTTCTTAATGATTTTTACAACCTATCAGACGAACGTCGATTAAACGGAGAAAAAACAACACTTGTGCAGTGTGGGTCGAACCCTTTCAGAAACAAGAAAGAAACAGTAAACTGTAAAAAGAACACTGTAACCATGACCAGCCTTCTTTTTTGACCAAAATAATCTATTATCGAAACTGCGTGTATCGAAGCTATGTACCGCCGTCTTTACCAGCATTTTTGTGAAACATTTTCGATCATAGATGAGTAAACTACTGTTACTCCAGGTTATAAACATGTAGTTGTCCGTGAAGGAGTTCCCCTTTTCCCTTATAAGTCCAATAAGAGTATTTATAGTTTTAGGCAAATGATGATGATATCTAGGACGGTCCATGTCAGAAATCAATAAAAGAGTCAATAATATCACATGGGTAGTAATACTGAAATTTGAATGTTAACTTGGTGATTGAATTTTCGAGCTTCTTTTAGTTGAATATCAATGGAATGACACAATTCTTTTGTCGTCATAATAGCGCAGTTATTAGCAGACAGACAGACAGACAGATAAGTTTATTGAAAGATTTGTACAAAGTACATCATCGTTACAAAATATAATCACATTTATATATAATATATAGAAAAAAAATACATATTTAACATGTCTAATATACAACTTGATCTACATAACCACTTATTTTCCTTAGGGTAATCAAATCTAACCGCAAAATATTAATAGTATTTCAAATTTCTCCGAATGGACGTTTAGAGCCGTAAAATAAACTGGTTAAAGTACACAACCCGTTGAACATGTGATTGCTCATGCATACACCGTGTTAAACGGGTGCGTGTAATCGATTTGTTTTTACTAACCAATTGCAAGTGATTGAGATAACTGGATATATTCGTGTAACTGTGAAGTTTACGGCTCATTTTATGGAATAACATGTGTTTAGTGTTTTTTAAGGATATGCTCTTGAATCCTCAACAAAACGAGTTATTGAATTTCAGATAAGTGTAATTTTAGCTTGACCTCTCTCTATGTATTTATAAACCGGTTTTGTAATAATTGTTGACTAATTTCAAATAGAACATTTTCAACACAATGCTAATTTCTCTGTTAACATATAACATGGTTTGAAAAGGATAAAAAAACAAGCAATTTCTCCTTTTCTCATTTAGTTTTTTTTTTTTTTCAATTTAATGTATATATATTTTTTCAATTTAATAATGTAATTGCAGACACTTACTACTTTTATTTTTCAGCTTAGACTTAATTAAAATATTAATTTTTAAATCGGACAATCATTCTAAGGGTCCCCGGTTCGATCCCGGAGGACTGGACACATTCTTTTCGACATTGGTCTCCCAATCTCCCAATCGGTGGATAATCGTAAATCTAGGTGAGATAGCTACAATACAATTAAAAAACAGTACAATAGTTAAAGTTTATAAGCCTCCGACCCTTCTATATACATGAATACGCCGGCCCTTCTATATGAATACGATCACTCTAACAGAGCCTAGTGAAATATTGAAATTATAACGAAACAAATCAATCGACAAAAAATTGGTACCTATTTAGCGACCATGAATCCGAAAAATAATCAAAGCACTTAAAGTACTGATGGTGAACGTTTCTTCGGCATTCTAGAGTGATATATTGAATTCGTTGGGAAATGAGAAATTAAAAATGTTAAAAATAATTAAGGGAAATTTTCTTCACAAATTTTCGGCAATTCTCCCGGTAAATTCATATTTGTTTTGCATGTCGAATTTGTTTTCAAGTATTACAACAACAACAACAACAACAACAACAACAACAATAACAACAACAAACAAAAAAAAAAAAAAAGAGAGAAGACCATTAACAGGAAAAACAGTGGGATTTTGCTTGGGTTTTGCTGATGTTTTAATCAACATTTCGGTGTTTAATACAAACGGAATTTGATATTATTATCTTTGTTGAACAGTTGGGCTTTTTTTTTTCATTATTATACGATCCGAGTGGCAGCGTTGTGCTTCTTTCAGGTAAGTGCGTCAGATAACATGGTCGAATTTTCGACATTCTTGAAATATCACAATGATTGCTGAGATTTATCTGTGAAATGTGGGCATTAAATAACACGCTATAAAAAGGGTTTGAAGCTCGTTGATTTGACGTCGTGACGTCATTTAGGGGCCAAGCCCTGATTTTTAGGTTTTGACGTTGCTTTTTTTTTCATTTCATTTTTTGTATATAAAAAGAAATTTCTCAGAATTTTGTCCGATGGCCTTTGCTGTTTTTTGTATCATTGCTACTAAATAAAAACGCTTTTCAATTATCAATTTAAAACGATATGTCATGGGGTTAGATTTTTCGTTTAATTCGATTTTGTAAAGTTGTTGCAACATTTTTCGTGAAAAGCTTAAACCGACTTCTAATCGGTCACTCAAATAAAACACAAAAAGTACTGCTCAATTTTGTTAACGATACAAAAATTTGGTAAGTTCTGATAGCCTGTTTACTTGGTAAGATAGTAAAACCAAAATTCATCGAACAATTCTTCGAGGAAGGCACTTAAACCTGCATGAAAACTTTGGCACCCCCAATTTCAAAATAAACATTGATGGGTGGGGTAAATTTTACAAATTCACGTTATTTACGCAAATGAGCGTCTCAAACAATGTTTTCTTTACTTTTTCTAGTCAGCTACCTTTAAGGCATCGAAAGCACAGCGATTTTTCAACAACATAACCGACTTCTTTGACTGATTTTTTTTTTAAATTCCCTGCAATTTACGAGTCTTGTGGCTGTTCAAGGTGGGTCTTCTTTTGTCTACTACGATCGCTCTGTGGGTCCTTTTTACACAATTCTTTTACCAAAATCAATGAAATTGATTCGTCTTTGTTGGAAAGGAAAGTTTTATTAAATTCTTTTCTTGTCAATGTGTTGAAAAGCGAGAAACATGCAGTGACCGATTAGAAGTTGGTTTCAGTTTATGTGTCGCGAATACTATCGTTACTATGCATATTTGACACCAATGTTCGTGCATTAAGTTATTCAATTATTCTCAAATTGAGGTTTATTATAAAACATAACCTTCAGACGTATGAAATCTGAATGTGATTATAAGAAAAGTAAAATTCACTTATTTTTTATCCGTTTAAAAAGACAGTCTTTTTCCACAATTGACGCAACGTTCAAATATGATTTGATTTGCGATAACTTCGCGAAATCTATTTTTTCAAAAAATCCATTCAGAAAACATATGATTTTTATTTTAAATTTTCGAGAAAAAAGTATATTTTTACATTAACTGCGCTCGAAAACTGCAACACAGAAGGCATAAACACTTAAAACGTTACACACTATTGCATTTCTTACAAATGTATCTTCAAATCAAGGCTCAACCCAAAGTGTCACTTCACGAAGCAAATGACATTCTCGGGATAAAAATCGGATAATAATTTTCGAAAATAATGAACAATTACTGGATTCGGTCCCAATAAAAGGGGCTGTTCCCTTGGTGACGTCATGACGTCAACTGTACGTTTTGAAATCCTTTTTTTCTTGACCGCCATATGAAAGCGGGTATTTTAAGGTTCAGTTTTATAGCATTAGACAAAGTTGGACCTACAAAGACCCGCTATGTGTCAGCAGTTATTTTTTATGTCGTAACATATATATACAGAGTTTTGTGAAAGAATTATTATCTGATGCAGCTGTGTAAAAAGATTAAAAGAAAAACAATATGATTTATGTAGGTGGGTATTTTGTACAGCTAATAGATAGAAATATAGACGTAGTTTGAATTATGTTGCCCCCACCAATTAGCGGATAATCGTAAAACTAATAGGGTAGAAGGCGAAGGCTAGTGAGTGAGTATTTCCATTATATATCGTCACTACCGTAGCACATGCCCATATGAGCGATGCCCGAAGAAGACGGTTAGTTGTTACAGGGAATAGTGCAAGGATACATGACGAAACTACTGCTGAGATTCGCCATGACTCTTAAACGCGCTCGGTGTAAAGCACCGTCTCTCGGTTTAACGTCTTTAACATCCGAAAGACAATTAGTTTATTAGTGTACCAGCCCGGGAATCGAACCCACGCGAAGGCTAGGTAAGGATGTAGTCTTATAATATCTGGTGCGAGAAATACCAGCAATCCATGTTATTATGAAAGTCGCCTGCGCTTACAGGCTTCTGTGGCTTAAGCAATTTTCGTTAAATTGTTCTAAGTATTTCTGAACAGATAAAGAATAAGTTATATTCATCTTCAACAAGTAAAAAATTGCTGTAATGTACAGCAAAGTGAATTGTGTCGCCTTTAAAGAATGAAAGCTAAGTTATGAAAAAATGGTTGGGACTTTAGGAAAGAATGGTGAAAAAATAACAACAATACAAGCGCCCATCTTGAGTTCACGACAAGTTTTTTTTGTGTGTGTGTAAAAAAGCAAAGCTAAAATGAATGTTTCAATTCTGAACTTCACAAAATAGAACTGCTTTGAAACAAAAACTAGTCCCGCATGAAAGGTTGTAGCTTGTTATGTGGAGGAATTTTAAAAGGTATTTCTTATATAAAATATAAGATTGCCATTTAACGGAAATTTGTCTTTATCATTTTGGGCATGACCATCGCAAATGATAGGAAATCGAATATTTTCTCTAAATCGAATATCGTCTTGGTACGATATTATACTTAGGAATAAGTAAAAATTACGAGATGTTGATAAGAAAATATATAGATATGAAAAAAAGTAATAAATAGCCCCAAAATCTTTTCGTGGTGCACATAACACGGGACTATCATTTTTGTTCGAATAAACAATAAAACCATTGACAAATTGCTAACACGCCATTTTCGAACGAGACTGACTTAAGGCTCTTTTTAACACGTTCCCTAATTCCTGTCCGCTCATGAAACTTAAGTCAATGACAGTTGAGTTATATTGTAAACTTGAGAGATTAAGAAAAATCAGTTTAGATGTATATATATATAACCTATGTTTTATTAGGTCCAGTTGCGCTACGTTTAGAGAATGCCTTGCCATGCTCTCATTTTTTTTTTTTGGGGGGGGGGGGAGGGCAAATCCGGACTTTGCGGACACTTTTACAGAGAAACCCTAGGAAGTTTGTGGCAACGTTTCATTGACATTGACCCGGTTGTTTATAAGGTTGTTCAAAGATATCAGAGTGAAAATTGTCACGTCCTGTCATGCCTATATTTATGGATCAATCACAGTTCGCGATTAATTTTCGGAAGGGTCAACCAAGAAACATTTCGGAAAAGTTCCATCGGAATTGGACTTGCAATTTAGGAGGAGATGCCGTTCATAGATTTCTTAGTAAAAATTGCTACGCCCTGCCACACCAATGTCTAGGCTATTGGTCAATCAAATCTTCGCGAACAATTTTAAAGGTGGGTCGTTCAAAGACTTCATAGGGAGAATGCAAGGCCTATATTTTTGGGCCATTCAGTAGTTCAAGTGCACATTGAGACAGAGTTTCGTTCAAATTGACCCGGTGTTTCAAAAGAAGAAATTTTAAGATTGTTGACAGCGGACGACGCTGGCTGACCCTTAAAGCTTTGCTTGAGCACGCTGTGCTCAGGATAGCTAAAACGAAGACTAGTAAAGATGAACTTTGTGTCAATGCCTGAAAATTATTGCTGCTCTGCAAATTGATATGGAACTTGATTAACAATATTTTCATACTATTCCAGTGATAAAAAAAGATAATAAATAATAAAAATAGAAAAAAGATGCTGCTAGAGCAGTTGAAGTGCATCAACTTTCTTTTGGATTTTTATTCATCAGACAAATATTCAATTTGAGTTGGGAAATGGGAAATGGGAAAAAACGCTTCTGACGGTTTAAGCGATTAGAGCTCTTTTGAATCTGGGTCGTTTTAACTTGCACTCAACTAATCCAGTAGAAAAACTCGGCCCAATAAATAGTCTATATTATCGTAGAATATATTTCATAAAATATGTACCGTATTTCACCTATTAGACGCGCCCTCCCTAATAAACGCGCTCCCATAAAATACGATTTCCAGGCCCTTGAATATCCGACCAACACCCAACCGTCCACTGTCCGTGGTAAAAAAAACAGTCTCAACGTTATTTTTACTAGAGCTACTCCACGACGCGATGTTCATAAGATTATTGTTTAACTATTTTCCATCCCGATCATTATTAGGGTGATTGCACGATTTAAGTCATCATCAAAAGATCGCTCAACTTCTGAAAACTAGCGCGAGCAAAATTGCTCAGGAAGCGCAAAAGGTTAAAATGCAACGGGTACCGAAATGCGACACAAAATTTCAAACTAATTCTCGTAATACATGGGGTGTAACATCAAACGTCAATTTCTTTTTCCTTTTTAATTACTCCAACAACGTAAATTAAATAGAATTCTTCAAAACCTTCATGCGGTCAAAATCTCTTTTCTTCATGTTGTTACGAAAATATTGCTGAAATCATTGTACATTCTTCAAACATCAAATTAAATCCGAGTCAAATGATTTAATCCGAGTCAAAACTCTATACTGTCAAAACAAGAGAAACCTTTAAAATCTCATATGTAACTGATTATAATGCGACGTCGGGTGCAAAGATCTGGGGACTTCAAAGGGTGCCGACACCTGGTGACCCTGCTAGCTCCAGACGTGTTGTGTTTTCTCTACGATACACTTCGTCTTCAGTACTGTACCGGGGGTAAAGTGCAGTTACACATTGCTATGTTTATCTTTTTAAATATCATTTTGTGTTTTATCATTATCATATCAAATCATTGTTTGAAAATGTGTCGATTGTTAGAATTTAATTGCTGATGCATACACACATTACCTAACAATTGAACGAAGATTGAATATTTTTCTCTTTTTAATAACTATACTTACTATTGGATTAGGGGCCGAGTTATAAGCTGGGCCGAATTACCGATAAGCCGAGTTGATCGGTCACCATAAGTTCTTTGATTCAATAAGACATTTAGACATATCCTATGTTGCCTTGAACTGGTTGGAGTTCAGACATATATGCCCAGGAACAGCCGGAAGTAGAAATGGAAAACTGAAAGACGAAATAAACGTCCTTTGCAAAGTTAATTTCATAAAATTTAAAGTTTGTTTCGCGTTTCAATGAACTTCAAAATATATTTTGTGGTAATGCTTAAATATTCGACCTTGTAAACAGTTGTGAAATATGAATATGCGATTCTCGGATTCAAAGAACCCTTCCATATGATGTAATTTCCAAAATTAGAACATGTAAACTATAATGAGTGTCGCCCATGGGGCGACACAATAATTGAAATATTTTTCTCTTGACAAAAGAGACAATAGCGAAATAACTGGTCAACTTCTAGATAAATCCCGCATACGATCATTAATCCATGATTTGACAATCGGAAATGGGGCATTTTTTGTATAAATATTAAAATTCATGTATTTTTCTGGGTTTAGTGTCGATTAAAAATCTTTTAATGGATATGCTTTTGGACTTTTTTCCTCATTTGATTACCAACTTTGATGCTACAATTCGAAATACGTTGTTAAAAAAGGTTTTAAGACATTTTCGTCATTGCCATGACAAATTCAAATATAACCAATCCAAGAGGATAGAAAAGGAGGAATTGGTAATACTGGTATGCGAAATACCAAATATCCATTGTGAGATTAATGCGGCGTTAAACCACATTCAAACAAACAAAAGTAACGTTCGTTTGTATAGATGTTATTCCTAGTTGGATTTTTTATAGGGTTTTTCTGTATACATGTAGATTTGCCTTTTGGCGCAATATTTTTTCTATACAATCTTATTTAACAGTCACAGACAAACACGTCAGATAATTGACACGGTGATTGATTTTGAAATGAATTAGGAATGAAATTGAATGAGAGTTCTGGATGAAATTAAAGGATAGTGATATAGTATCGATAATTTCTTCCAGTTCAGTACAAAAGAATCGTGAATGATTTAATTAATGTGAATGAAAGGTACAAAACAATACATTACAAGTACCTTTATTTCTTTCACAGTCTCCAACGCATTTATAGAAACAAATTACAAAGACATGCGAGCAAGTGGATCAAATGCAAACTATACATTGGAGTACGAACAGATGGGGAAGGTGGTAAAAGTACGTGTTAAACTTAGCGTTTATATATAATAGTATTCGAGCTTTCCCTAGCTTAACCGTATATGAGATGATACGTTGATACGGTGCAACAGTACACCATAATTTTGTGAAATGTTTTCTGCGATTTATTTCAAATTATAGTTTTTTGAATTCAATGATCTATAATAAATTACTATATATAATCATTTTGTGAAATAGAAATTGATAAATTACAAAAGAACCTTGCAGGTATATAAACTATTAATGTCCATTTATGTTGTGATAACACACCATACCTTTCATATATCTACACGTTTACAAATTTAGAATGACATATATGACATATGTGTTTATAAAATAAGACAAAATAAATTGCTTGCATAACTGCGTTTTGGGTCCGAGTTTTATACAAACGTTTTTAGTAGTACCTGGATAGTACTTTAGACTGTACTTTGCTAAAATATGAGCCGACTTTTTACACCAGTCATGCAGTTGCTTGTTCTCTACAAAATGACCCTTTTCCACAATGTTTTGGCTATACCGCTATAGCTATGACAATCTGACGTCGCTAAACTGTTTGTGCTCATAAATAGCTTCAATTTGATATATGATATACCTGGACATACTGCTTTATCTTGGCAAATGAAGTCCCCTAAGAATTGGGTCTCAAGCACTTTACATGAACCTTAAACAAGGTAAAACTGGACCGTTCACGATTGATATTAGATTGAAATTGTAAAGGGTCCAGTTTCCCCTGTGATATAAGACCCGCGCAATTATTTTAAATCTATACATACAGTTAAGCGAATATTCTTAGTTATACTGATGAAAAAAGAATACGAAAGAAAACGTAGGAAAAGATCTCAGGACAAGTTAATTTTTATTCAACTGACGCTAGAACATATTTCATAAAAAGCGCGAGTTTGTTCAATACCTTAGGGTTTTGCGAGTTCATTAAACCCTGGAATTTCAAAATATTTGGACTTTTATAAATTTTTCTATTTATATATTTTTTTCTCTTGTTCTCGAATCTTATACAGATTAAAAGGAAATGCATTTCACCAATATCATCTGAATTACTAAGATGGCATATACGTTCTGAGTATGGTTTGATGTTATTTTTCCAACGGCCGACCTCAACTTGAAATTTGTTGTTTCCGGTTCTATAACGCATCATAGAAAATCTCAATGAATAAGGTAGCCTAAGTAGATACATTTCCAAAACAAAGTTCACTTTGAAACTGGAGTAAAGCTTTCCTTTCTGGGACAACTGTGTTTGTTCATGCCAATTTTGCATATTAAATTGGTCTATCAATAATTGGTCTATCAATTTATGGATGTTATTGTTAACTGTAACTGTGGTCGCATTGAATAATCTCGAATGGTTTTAGAACAATTTCGTAGCACTATGAGTGATTTGTGTTAGTGTTTAAATGTCACGAATAGATTGACGAATGAGTGATCTAGCAGGTGAAATAGCTATTTCATAAATGAATTTTTAATTCTTTGGATATGTCCTAATTTTAAATACTAAGTAAACTCTGAAACATAATAAGCACATTTAAGCATCTAAGTTGATTACCCATATAAACAGCAACAAAAAAAATATATATATTTTTTTTTTCTTGGAGATGTTGATAAACACAGAAGTCAGACGTTAAGACAGGCTTATTATAGCGGGGGCTAATTATAAACATCCGTGATTTGATCCTCAAATTACAAGATTCTCATATTTTATTGTTTTAACCGGAAGTGTGTTGTTTTTTCGTCGAGTTGTTTCGTCCAGAGATAGTTTTGTAACGTGAAAAGCTTAGCCCTTCCCAAGCTGTTCATTTTGAAATTTCAAAGATATTTTGAAACACTTGATTACGAGAAAGTAATTAACACGAATAAAAATCAAACATTGTCGTAGTAGACTGACAGATATCTAGCTTGCCCCGAAAGTAGGGTTCGAAGTTTTTTTTCTTGACTGATTCTTGTAGCTAAGGCCTTCCCTAACCAGAATCTGGCTGATGACATCTTGTCATCATTGAGCATTTTGAGAAAATCGAGATAGCATCCAGGATTATCGAATGTTACGCCAACACCTCGGTAGATCACATTGACGACCTTTGAAATGTTTTTTTGTGTGTTTTATTTGCTGTTTAAGTTCGGGGTAAAAAAGTAAATGACATTACAAATGCATATTGTGGCATAAGAATTTGGTATGGTATTCAAGATGGCTGCCAAATCGAATTATTAAAATAAAGCATTTATTGGCCAATGTGACATAGGAATCGCAGGGAAGGGTTTTATGGCTTATTCAGTAAACATTTGTAAGTGGTTTTATGCCTTCTAAATAGCAGACAAAAGACAACTCTCATCTATTGCTACATTATTTTTTGATTTGAAGATGGCAGCCAGGAAAGAGAAGATTCTATGTTAATCGGGATTTTAGAAAAAAAAATGTGCCTCCATCAATGGTTTCAATGCCAATTTTAAAGTTGTTTTAAAATTTGATGCCTTAAATGATAGATAGCATTCGATACGGCAGCCAAGAAATATAAATGAAAGAAAGTTTGTGGTTACAAAATTACATTGGATAATTATTGGTTTAGTTTAAAGCTATTTACTTTACATCGATTGGGAAACAAGTCCTTACAACTTAGATTCAAATCTCTCTTACATATACGTATTCTAGTGAACAATGCAAAGCGCTTACGTTGCATGGTAATTGAAAATGATATCTTATTTGCCTTGCGAGAAAACTGTTGCACAACGAAATACATTCATCTCATATCAATGGATTAGCACGAAACTGTTGTATCTCGTAACAAACATCAAGGCAGTTAGAATTAATGAGAATGAATCATCGATATGGTCAAATATTGACAGAAAATTATTTGATGAATATTTAAAAAAATCGTCGTTTTTTTTAATTCAATATAATTATTTTTTAACTGAAAAACTGTTTGTGTTTCCGCTAGCTCAGTAAATATGTTATGTTGCGCTTAAGTTTATCAATATTCTGTCATGATAGGCATTACATATAATCGATAGATTTTCTTTATAAAATATTTTCATAGATTCATTGTAGCTAATCAAACCACATCCATATCAGTATGTATAGTCACATTGTAAGCTTTAACTTAAATGTATGTAGCAAATTACTAGCGCACAGAGTGACTAAAATGCTGATTTATGCACGAACCTCACATCCTCGAAATTGCAGTTGATTTATTCAAATCATCACCTAAAGTTGGTGAATCAGTGCGAATATAGCAGCGAAATACTTTCAATGGTATTTGTTAAAAAACACCCTCTTGTCTGCTTTTATCTTTATTTTGATGGCATTTGAAATATTGCGATTTGGCAACAGTATTGTGGCTTTGCTGTACAGCTTTAATTATTTTCATATTAGCGCACAGAGTGACTAAAATACTGATTTTTGAACGAACATCACATCCCCAAAATCGAATTTGATTATTCAAACCATCCCCAAAAGTTTGTGATTCAGTGTGGATATAGCATCGAAAGGTGTCAAAAATGTTTGCTCAAAAGCGCCCTTTTGCCTGTCCTTATCTTTGCATTGGGGCCGAGTCAAAAGTGTATGATTTTTAGCAAGTCGTTTTAGTATGAAATCGAGTATTTTTGTAAAATTAATTTTGTCGTTTTTTTTTTTTACTTCCTTTTGATATCTAGTTAAAGTGTATTCTGTATTTGTTCAAAAACTGTTTGACCAGATAATTAATAATTGTTTTTATCCATTCTGAGATGAACCCCATACTTCTTTATTAAGATCAATCAAAAGGGGTTATTTTACGAAGTCGTTCGGATTTTCACGCGGAAAACTAGATAGGTTTTCTAGGTCCGGTAAAACTTTATTTTGCCCGGTTGTCTATACCTGCGCCGTAGCCATCATTTCGAAGTTCAAAAATTGGCGCGTGCCCTTAGCTTACTGACTTTGAATTAGAAAATACCGAACGGATCATAAATAGACTTTAAACGTCCTAACAGATTACGACAACGCTTAAATATGCAAAGTTTGTAAGGGTTGGTCCAAATTTATGGGACAATTACGGGTAGTACCACCAGGAAGTAACGTTACAAAATTGGTTGCGCCGGTAGCACCTACAAATCGAATGTTAGATTTTTTTACATCATAGTCATAGTAGACTCCGATAAATTTAGTATGATGTCCACATTAAATGGTTTGAGACGTGTACAAAATTTCATTAATTTCCGTCGGGAAATTTCAAAGTTATTGTTAAAGTCCACGTATTTTTTTATCCACCCTCTTACATTTTTAATTTGAGTAACGACTTTGTTATCACTATCAATGATATTCTAGGCACAATGTGGTTTTATTTTTGACACGCACGTACACGTGTGGTTATTTCGTCCACGAACCTTACCAATACCAGAAAAGTCCCAGGTTCGATCTCCGACGGCGGCGCTCATCCTTTCCGACTATTTGTCCGCCGCCAATGGGTTGATAATCGTAGACCTATGAGGGTAACGGCTGGAGGCTAGGAAAATATGTGATGGTAGTACTGGTGGGAGCAATACCAAGAATCCGTTGTTAGGTGCCCCAGCCGCCGCGATATACTGAAAGATTGTTTTAAGCGGCGTAAACGCATATTCAAACAAACAAAACTAACGGCAATAATAAAGTACCTAAGGACTATAGAGTGTGATGATGTGTTTTTATACAAAGTAGCATAACAACTGATGTATTGCACGTCGAAATCCTTGTTAAAATCTTTCTCTTTTGGAGTACATGTGTCTCGTCGTCTGTTTTCAGTGCGGTGTATTAATCTTTATTGTTTGAAAAAAATCTCAATACATGCAGCATTTGCCTGTTTCTTTATCTTTTATAGATATACCAAAATCTGAGAAAGGTTCTCGGTTGCCTTTAATTATCAAAAGAATGATCTAGACAAGAATTGTGCCATAATGTTGATAACTGTTGGATATTATCAGAGAACAGGTTTAAGAGGTAGTGCCGTAAGTGTGTTTATCTTTTAATAGTCACATTATGACATAATTGCAGGTAATAAAGATATTGTATCGAATATGAAGATAGTTGGCGTTTATAGTGTATACGTTCATTAACAATGCCATTCTTCCTTGAACACCTTATTCAAGGACAAACGTTACCAGCCCTACGTTTAGTTTTTGGTGAACGAACGTCGTTCACCAGTGTTATATACCATGTCAGGAAAATCCTGTTGGATGTTAATACATTTGAAATAAAGTAGCGCCTCTTAAAATTCAATTTAGTATCTTTCAACATTTTTCTCCGCAAAATCACTTTTTATTTCTTTAATGGCGTGTTTCTAGTTTTCTTTATCAAGTGAAGATAATGAAAATTCGCCTTGAAAAACAAAATATGATCTTGCAATGTTTATCAAGGGAATTTTTGATCGGCGTAAGCTTGTCGAGAGTTTAAAACAAAAACAAAGTTTGTGTCTAAACACCGAAGAGACAGATACTATGTTTTTGACCCAAGCCTTCGCTGGTGCAACTTGTAGTAATTAGCCGGAAATACGTGTTTATCTAGGGTAATCGTGTCCTCTTGAACTTACATTCGGCAATACTCGGGCGATCTCCGACGGCTCCGAGTTAAATGTAGGTTACAGGAATCGGCCGAGTTGAGACGAATGACACATCAAAACACCTTGTGTCATTAGAACGCGGTTTTACATAACTTTTCAACTAGCGACAGTTAGTCTCTAGACGGGTTTTAAGAATTATTCGACATGTGTTTTACATGTACAACCTTTCTTGTATCTTTTATTTGAATAGGGGTGAACGTCGCTATTAAGATTTTTCTGTAAAATTGCGTTGGCTGAAGTAGGGCTTATTCCCAGCGAAAACGTTTCGTATGCGTCTATCTCAGAAGCGAATATTGCCGAATACCAAATGCGACAGGCACGGGAGATATTTCATTGGGGCCATTCTACTTTGCATTTTTATGCCCCCGTATCGAGAGATCGGGGGCATATTGTTTTACTCATGTCCGTCTGTCTGTCTGTCTATCCGTCTGTCCGTCCGTCTGTCTGTCCGTCCGTCCGTCTGTCCGAAAACTTAACCCGAAAACTTAACCTTTGCCTTTTCTCCAAAAGTATTTGACATACAAAGCTGTACACCAAAGTCAAGGTCATGTGACAAGGTCAAGGTCATGTGACAAGGTCAAGGTCATCTGTCAAGGTCAAACTATAAAAAAATGCTGTTCCGGGGGCATTCGTGTTTCATTTCAATCTGTAAAACCATATCAATTCAAAATTCTATTTGAAAATTAAATAAATGATAGCTAAATATTCAACCCTAGATACCACTCCAATTGACGAGTATATATTGCCGTGGTCAAGGGGGGACCAGATCCGTCATGCACTTGTTTACAATTCGACAGGCGGGTTTAGTTGTTAAATTATTCGGAAAAGTCATTGCGTTTTTTTACAGAAATCATAAAAATCTTAATCGATGAATAAAAACTTGTTCCATCCTTTCCAAAATACGTTTAGAATTGGTTAACTACAGTTTAAGAAAAAACTAGCTCCGAGAAGAAAAGTCTAATATCAGCCGCAATACTGTAATAAGATATCTATAGTGAGTGATTTTACAAGCTTCCAAACTCTTGAATGTAAACAATAGGTTCTCGTGCAAAAAATAAACCGACAATTGTAAGGATTCTCAATTGTTATTGGGAGGAAAGTCGGTAGGAAAAAAACAGGGTATTATACTTGATCTATTTGTTCATGCAATTGTTACCTCCCTTTAAAAAAATAAACTTCTTAAATAAGATTCTAATTCGCTTTTAACGTGGAAATTATGTTACAAAAATAATATTTATAAAGACTGTAAGTATGCAATTTACTATGAACCAATTATTTAATATAAAAGGTTATACTTTAATTTCTAAACCTTAAACAGAAATGATTGAACACGTCCCTGGCACTGAAAAAATGTTACCCTTAATTTAACGATAACTGTACACGAGCAAACCGGATATTTTTTTTATCAAACGCTTCGCGAACATGTTTATTCAGAACGCAGTGCAAAATATAATGACTGACGAATTCAGTCAGAGAGCACTTTCAAGAAAGGTTCTACGATTGAAATTTGATCATATGTCAAAAGATATCAAGTGGAGTATAACTATTAATTAGAAATGCTAGAGGTATTACTTGAGTTTTTTAAAGGAAAGTTCCACCTTGTTCAGTCGCAAACTTAATAAATAGACTTCTTGTGAAGATAACGCCATACTCGCAAAATTATTGAAGTTTTTAACATTCTTTCTAAAATACAAGATACAAAATAATTAAATCTATTGACTACAATCCTGGGACTACGATTTTCTTTTCACCACAACTTCGTAAAGCTATCAACTGTAGTTAAAAGGATACGGCGGCAAATTACAAATGAAAAGTTGATAGAATAATCCTTAAAATCTTTCATTTGAAAGCATTGGAAAAAGTGATATCCACAATTATTAGCTAAAACTATAATAGAATACAAAAAGTCAAAGAAGGAATGTATCAAAGACATGATGACCCTTAAAATACTGCTAAGTAACCAAACAAAGTTTTCGGGACGACACTGGTACTAACAAACAACTGTCCAAAATTATCTCGAAATACAATCATGAATAGCACATTTGCTCCAGACAAGTTTTATCTTGATTCAAAATTGTGAGATTTTACCATAGGCGTATCAAAACAATTTTCTTTTCAATAATTCAAGTACTCATCTGGGGGAACTATGTTACGCTAAGATATTTTGAAATCCTTTCTTATACAATTACATTTATTCAAAGGCAAAATCGACATAAATATGTCTTTAGCCATTTACATACAGAAAAAGAAATATGGCTAAGACTTGGTTTTAACATGAACATAGTTTAAAGGACAGAGAAAATACAATAAAGTGAAGAGAATGTTATACATACAAAGCTATGTAATGAGTGTTTCTTATAGACATAGCATCAGTATTGAACCGGTTGTCGGCTTAATAAATTGTCTCGACATTCGAAAGATTCAATTAAATACTTGCAAACATTTAACAAAACATTGCATTTGGAACTTGACATAAATTTATTGAATTTGAATATATTAGGCCACTGGATTTTATCTAAGTATTTCTTTCTTAGGTCCATGTATCTAGGGCAGCAAAGAAGAAAATGATATTCATTTTCAATTACATTTGTTCTGCACACGTTACAAAATCGTTCACCTCTTCCAATGTTTAAATATCTACCTGCTTCAATTTGTAAATTATGACTACTAAGTCTAAATCTAGCGAATGTTTTACGATATTTTGGATTTTTTAACTTATCTAGATATGTTTCGAACTCAAAATTATTTTTGAAACCCCGGTATAATGAAAGTTTTGGGGAATTGCAGATATAAGCGTCCCATTCTTGAATAAATTGGTCACGTAATCTTATCTTAATAGCGTTGAAGTTAATCGGTCGATTTGTTGCATATCTAAGATCACCGAGTCCAAGATGGTCTAAGATAGAATTTACCCTTTTTGACCAACAATTACTATTTATTGACTCACATTGATCTAAATAAGTATCATACAGAATAGGGATATTTCTATCCATTATCTTAGTCCAAAATTTTAATGCCCTTTGCTTGCATAAAACAGATAAAGGTAATCGGCCAAATTCACCCAGAACTGCAAAATTTGATGTTTGCTGCTTTACGCCTAATATACTTTTTAAAAATTTTATATGTAATTTATCTATATCTTTGTGACTATAAATTCCCCATACCTCGGCTCCATATAGCAATATTGGTACCACCATAGAGTCAAATAGTGATAATGATGTCTTTACATCCAATTTAACTTTATCAAGCAATAAGAGTAACGAATTGTATGCTTTTAATGCTTGATCATTTAAGCATTTAATAGCAAGATGAAAGTTACCAGTGTAATTAAATTTGACACCTAGATATGTAAAGTTATCAACAATTTCAATTTGTTCCCCATTTATCTCAAAAACTTCATTGTGAAATGATTTTCTTTTTTCAAAAATACATATTTTCGTTTTATTGACATTAATATCTAGCCCCCATTTATTCGAGTATTGATAAATACAATCTATTTGAGCTTGTAAGCTGATGGGATCTGTAGTGAATAATACAATGTCATCTGCAAATAAAATGAGATACCTTGATAGTAATTCTAAATCACTGTCTGTTAAAGTGTTAAAGTTGAAATTATCAGCAATGTCGTTAATGAATAATATAAATAATATAGGGGACAGCGGCTCACCTTGCTTCAACCCAATGTTAACATCGAAAAAATTCGAAGTACTCGTTTCATTGGCCAATTTAACACATGCTTGTACTTTTTTGTATATGCTTTTAATCATATTACACATTTTACTACTAATTCCAACGTTGAGAAGTTTTGATATCAAGAAATCCCTATTGACGGTATCGAAAGCCTTTTTATAATCTATGAAGACACACCAAAGTTTTTTATTTTTTGACAAAACCTTTTGTATTATAGCATGAAGAACAAAGATTGCATCGGCGGTTGAGTGTCCGTCACGAAAACCAAATTGACTTTCCAGGAAAGTGTGCTCTCTTTCACAAAATATATTTATTCGATTTCTCAAAACCAGTGAAAATATTTTAGATGTAATATTAATAAGAGTAATACCTCGATAATTCTCGGGATTTCTTTTATCACCTTTTTTGTAGATTGGTACTATTGCGCCTTTTGTCCAAGATTCAGGATAAATTCCGTTATCAAATATGTGATTGAAAATTTTGCACAGGAACGGCGAAATAAAACTACGACAATCAATGTAAAAATCTGCAACGTTTTTATCTAGATCACTGCTTTTATGCCTATTGAGAGACAAGATAACCTTTTCAATTTCTTCAGTTGTAATGGGCGTGTCTAATTCTTAAATGTTTGGGACATGCTCCGGACAAGACCAGTTTTATTCGCATAACATTTAGCTGTGACTATGGACAAAACACATGGACCGTGCACCTTCACATCACTGAGGCTTGTTTCTCTTCTATAGGCTATGAGATATAATAGATTCAAGCCTCAGTGATGTGTTGGTGCACGAAAAGACAAACAAGTCCCCGAAAACAGACAAAATAGAATGCGATGATAGTTGTGACATATGTCCGTTAATCTACAAAGAAGACATTCAGGACACTAGGGGTCTTTCAAATTTCAACACAGTAAAAGAGGCTAACTGTCGCACAAAAAATGTAGTGTATGGCTTGATGTGTAAAAGGTGTGAAACGACCAAATATGTAGGTGAGACTGAGCGAGAGATTTACGCTAGAATATAGGAGCAATTGCGAGATATGCGCTTGAAGAAGGACAAGCCGACAAACTCACACTTTGGTATCATTAATCACTCCGTGGATGACATGTATGTAGCTGTGTTACGGAAGTGTAAAGGGGCGAAAAGAACGAGCGCCAGTTACACGAGGGATTATGGATACAGAAGCTTAAGACTGCAAAACCGTATGGATGCAACGATTAAAGTAGCATGAGGACTCTCCCAACAGTATTCAATGACTTACGTGCGCCATATAGTGACGTTAGTGACATCAATCCGTAAGATGACGTTATACTTATTACGCAACGTCAAATACAAACATCCAATATGGCCGCACAGTGAGAATGTAAAGATTTTTTTCCGAAGGGAATAGAATAAACATTTAATAAATCACTAAGTATTCAATATTTCGGCAAAAATTGCCTTTTTCAAGAAAACGAAAAATATTCTAACACTACTACATAATAATTTTAACTGATACAGCCATTTCAAATTTATCTCACATTTATCTTTTATTCGTGTAAAATTATTATGTAGTAGTGTTAGAATATTTTTCGTTTTCTTGAAAAAGGCAATTTTTGCCGAAATATTGAATACTTAGTGTTTTATTAAATGTAAAGATGTAATTTTACATTTCCACGTAACATTTCTTGAAAAAGGCATTTGCTGAAAAATTGAATATTTTTTGACTTAGTGAGCAAATTAAAAAAATGTATTTAGGATATCTTCATTATTCCTACAATATAGTACAATACTCCTAATATACGTACATACTATGTAACCTGCATCACAAAAGGGGACCATCTGTGAACTCCGTAAAATATGTATTTCAATATGAGATTGGTTCTAGCATAGGTCCCCTGGAGCGGGGCGGGGGGGGGGGCACATTTCTAAGAAATAAGCGATAAAATTAAGTATCTGTTTCTTGTTAATGATTGGTTTTTAGACAAACTGATCTCTGCATACTTTAGAATGCAAAATGTATTAAATGTCATTAAGATTCAGTCTCTGTAGGTATTTTTTCGTTCTAGACTCAACAAATATCAGTCTATCCCAATGAAAGTTTAATGAGAGAGCCTACCTGACAGGACGGTTCTTATTAAAAAATGTAAACAAACTGCATAATTATACATTTAGGGTATGATGTTTGCACTGGCAGAGCGGTGCCGTTAACGGGACGTTATATATAAGGTTAGGGTAATTAAGCCTTTCGAACAATATCTCAACTTCATAGATAATCTACAATATAAACTTGAAACTTTAAACAGTCATTGGTTAACTTTTATTAACCATGTGTATCCTTTTGGTTTTAGGATACCGTTAATATCGACTATGTTTTGAAAGAACCCAAAATATTGAAAAGAAAACCCTCCAAATAACGTGACTGCTAAGCCAAGCCCTGTCAGGTGAATAAAAAACGCTAGATAAAATATACAGTGTAGCAGACTCGTAGACATAAGGGTTTTTTGAACAATCCGCAAACAAAGTTAAACATAAAAATGTACACATTTTAAGTCACATGATTCTTTAAATGTATGAATGAAATCTTTATGTTCTCTAAATGTCTGTTTTGACATTACTTCTTCACATAAACATGCCAGTGTTGGCCCAATTGGCCAACCCACAAATTTAGTTCATAGAGATTGATTTTGGCAGCTGCTTTAAAAAGATAATATTGTTTTTCCCTAGAATTCCTCTTTATTAATGTTCAAAAATCCCCTTTTTTTAAAGAGGCCACAGAGGAGATGGCCTAACAGATAATGAATCCGAGAATATTGCCATGGGTCAGTGCAACCATAGGTACATTTATAGGCATTTACAACAGTGTTGTCTTCCTCACTTTAGAACTAGATATACATATTGTTTACGAAATCAGATTTTCAACCCAATCAAGTACACCAAATTTTCAATATTAAAGTAAAGAAGAAGTTAATATTATTTTCTCTTTCTATGATCACAGCTTACAAAACCATAGCTAGTCTTAAAATAAGTGGTATCAACAACTTTAAAGAGTGACGATATTGTGATACTTTGAAGTTAACGAATGTTGCGTTTCAAATAAAGAATTGTATGTTAAGAACGGACCTTTTTGCTTAGGGAGACTAGAGTTTGACCTGTCACCGAGACCGTAAATGTATATTGCTATTTGTAAAACAAGGAAACCGCGTATATGTCAAAGAATGTTTTTGGTAATCTAGTAGTCTTTTCTATCATAAACGCCATACAGCAACTTTTAGGGCAAAGTGGGACCAAATGCACTTTTAGGTAAAAAAACCAAAACAATCCATAGGATACCGTTATGAATACAGTTTTGATCTCTACATGTTAATGAAACAAAATTTTGGTCGTTATTCTAAAAAAGTGCGTAGCTCGTCAACATTTGTTTATTATCCGTATTATATTATATAATCTGGTGTTTTTGTGAAATTGCATTTTAAAAAGAATGATATTTTTCATAGACAGAACTAAAGAGTCGTCTGACCAAAGTGACACAAATCAAAAGTTTTGATCGGTTATGTCCCCTGATCAGTTTAACCATCTTGCATTACGTGGGGTAAAATGACAATTAAGATAAGGGCAAAACGGCTAAACTAGGCTTTTTTGCGACTTTTTAATTATTCTCATTTTTACGTTTTCCTTCTATATATTTGGATCATTAAGGGTTGATAAATGCGAAAATTGTTACAGACTCATTTAGCAATCAACAAAATTTCATTTAGAAATCAACAAAATTCGCTCAGGTCGTGTAGGATATGGCCATGTTCATTTTTCCAATTCTGCAGCATTGATTTTATGTTCTCTTTATTTGAATGTTAAGATAAAATCGTTGTGATATGTTTTTTTAAATCCAGTAGTCTACAATAATCTTAAATTTTAATGGGTAATAGGTAATCCAAAATGCTGTCGTAAATTTGTCAAAATGTAGGCCGATATGAAATAATAGGCAGGGGTAGACGTTGTGCCCCACATAAAGAACGCTTGACCCCAAAGTATGGGACGAAAAAAAAAACTGAAATGAAAAATATTGTTCATTTGAAGTAGCTTCTTCATCATTTTCAAATATCATTTTTAGTTAATTCAAAATATATTTGACAAACTTAAAAACATTTAAGGTCAGCATTTAGCCCCGATTAACGGTATTATGATATAGTTCTTTAGCTAACGCTATTTACGACTCTTCAATCTTTCTCTCAAAAATTTTGACAATTGAAACAACTTCGATTTTACAAAGTAATTAATTCGAAAACAAATGGTGCACTTAAAATAATTTATGGAGTTGCTCTAAATCCAAATTTTCAAGACACATCCAAGAAGCATCTGCGATTTTTGATGTAACACAGATGTTTACATTTCATCAATTAAATTAGACAATTACCTGAGAACTATTAAAATAAAACGGATATCGGGTAAAAGCTATTTCTTTTAACGCTTTGTTTTTAAATTACTCCACCTTTACAAGATTTCATTTCACTCAGCGAGTAATTTATTCGGCAAGTTATGATAGACTGCGAACTAATTACAATGGAAACTGCTTGTTAGTCAATTTATCATTGACAATCGAAAGCAAACAAACAACCTTAAGGGCGGATATGTTGCTTACTACTTGTAGTTTTTCAGGGAGAAAATGAGTCATCAGCAAAAAAACCAGCAGGTCCTTTTAAAAGCGGCGTGAATAAAAATACACGGGTCTTTCTATTATGATGGTAAAGGTTTATTAATCATATAGATGCAAGTTAAAGTGACTTGATCAAAGGTAAAGTGTGTACATACCTGTATAGACCTGTGATCAATTACTCAAACCAGACGTGCATCTTTTATTGTGTCTCTCCTGTTGAAAGCACCAGCAGTTTTGTCTCATGTCCCAGCTTGTCCTTGAATGCATAGTGTCTCCAGAAATAAATCGCTTCAAAAACGGAGGCCAAGACCCATGGCTCGAAAATGAGCAGTCTTGGCAAAACATATATGTAATACAAGTTTGATCCGGGCGCCGAAAGAGACCTTAGATATACTTTAAAAAGAGACTAATTAAAAACAAAACAAAACAAAACCAAAACAAAGAACGCATTTTGAAAATAATAAAAAGTAAATCGATTATTATATTTTTTGAAAATGTTTTCAAAGCATACATCTTCGACCATAGTCAGACTGAGTCGATATCTTTCTCACATTCGATATGGTCATTCTAGACAAGACGTGCCGTGCCGATATTCTTTTAAACAGATATCGAGTTCCCAAGATGTTAACTAGAGGTAAAATCTCTCAACTGCCACAGCTTTTACAGTAAATAAAGTCTACCTAAGGCCGTTCCCCTTCCGGGTAAATGGTCAAATTACCGTAGAATTACCGTTGGGGACATCGTGTTTTACGCGTCAACTTGATTCTAAGCATCACAAGTAGTCTAAAGTAGATTAAGTAACACTCCTCTTTATCTAGCTTGGTGTATTTGTCTCTGTTTGACTGTGTTTTTTCTGCATGTAATTTTCAAAAAACTTGTAACTACATGTACAACTTTTCAAGATGCAATTTACCCATAAGACTTTGTAATCTCCACTGGCCGAAGCTTTAATAGGCGTGACTAATTTCCATATAAGGCAATATGTGAATTTTATCACAGATACTAACTGACGAATATCAACCAACTTTCACTGAAATTATCCCTGAGTAACCCTTTATCAATCTACAAAAAATATTGTGATTGGACGAAAAATGTGACTTTTATGGGCGGAGGTAATTTCTCTGTATTTTATAAAGTGGAAACTTTGAAAATCATTTTCTCAGAATTTACTTGACCAAATTTCAAAGAAATGATCCTTTAGTACCCTTTATCAGTCTATAAATTGTGATTGGACGAAAAATATGTTTTTATGGACAGAGGTTATTTCTCTATAGTCGTCATTATAAAAATCATTTTCTCAGAATCTAAGCACTGGATATGATTCAAATTTCACTGAAATGATCCTTAGGTGACCCATTTCTAGACTACTAAAAATCGTTGTGATTGGAGGAAATACATGTATATGAATTTTACAGGTGGAGGTCATTTTTAGCTCCACTGGCCGTAGGCCAGCGAGCTTTTGTCATGGCGGTGTGTCCGTCGTGCGTGCGTGCGTGCGTCCGTGCGTGCGTAAACTTTTTCTTTAATCATCTTCTCCTCCCAAACCAATAGGCGGATTTTCATGAAACTTGGTAGAAATGTTCCTTGGGTAACCCTCTTCTAAAATTGTTAAAGGAATTTTGATTCAACCCCAAATATGGGCGTGGCAGGGCGTGGCAATTTTTCCTTTTGAAATCTTTAAAAATCTTCTCCTCCCAAACCAATAGGCCAATTTCAATGAAACTTGGCATAGGTGTTTCTTGGGTGACCCTTTACTCCTGAATCACTGGGCTGATTTCAATGAAACTTTACTAGAATGTTCCTTCTGTGACCCTTTTCAAAAATTGTTAACGATTAGCCCATAAATATTGGCATGGCAGGGTTTGGCTTATTTTGAGCCCGAAATCTTAAGACTACATCTCCTGATGAATAATGGGCCGATTTCAATGAAACTTGAGAATTTTGGTAGAATGTGGGCCATACCCAGTTAATTATTATAAAAAAGGTCTTAAGAGATTTCAAAGTGTTATTTTCATTCAAAGAAAGCTTCATTTAATGTAAGTCTAAAGATGTTAAAGCCAGTGGAGCGATACAGGCCCTCTTGGCGCACATGTTACATACAATTTTTAGTAGTCTTATGACATGTCACCTGAGGATCATATATATTATTTTATTTCACTTTCTCAAACTCAAGCCAGTAACTACAATCACGTCTGAGAGATGACTAAGGATTGTCATGCCAACAACTCATATGTTATACCTACCTGATGACAACAATAACTTGTTTCGGTTTTTTGTTGTCGTTCACAAACAGCTTGGCTAAAAAAAGCAAATTCAGTCAAAATTTCAATGTCACAATGGGCTGCCATAAACAAATACACGGGCCAGCCCCAAAGCCCCACTTGGATGCATACATACGAATCAATTGGGTTGTCTTTGGGGCTCAGCACCCAAACTGAAAAACATTAGCACTTATCAAATTTTCAATTACCAAACTATCAATTATGACAAGGCCAATTCAAAAGATGTTTGTTTGTTTGTTTGAATGGGTTTTACGCCGCTTTCAACAATTTCGCAGTTATATCGCGGCGGCCGGAGCACCTAACAATGGATTCCTGGTATTTTTTTCACCTGGACTACCATAGCACCCTTTCCTTGCCTCCGACTGCTATCTCACATAAGTTTACGATTATCTACCCATTGGTGAGAGACAAACGTCGGAAAGGATATTTGCCGCCACCGGGGATCGAACCCACGACTTCCAGATTGGAAGTCTTATGCCTAACCAACTGCGCTATGGTGGCGGCTCCAATTCAAAAGAACCAGCGTTGTTATACAAAAGTATATAATAATGACAAAGTGGTGTCTGTGGTCTAGAGATAGGGGGTTGGCCTCTTGACCCAAAGGTCCTGAGTTCGATGCCTGAAAGTGGCTATGGATCTAGGCTCTATCATTGCCCAGCATAATCGGCCCGAATACTGTTGAATATTCAGGAAGCAGAGTCGAGAAGGATTAATCTGAGTTGTAAGAACTTGTTTCCAAACCGATGTTAAATATATAGGGTTAAACCATAAACAAAGTAAATGATGAATTTAACTAATAGCATACAATTTTTGTAAGCATAATTAATAGTCTACTTTTTCCTGCAAGTAAAAACTGCAAAAACTCAGGTATACTTTGTACAAGATTATTTTCAACAATTTTGCATATATATTGCAGTTGCTAGTGCGCCCGTCAAGGAATACCTCACACTTTCACACCATTACAACAGAGACATAAAATTCTGAAACACCTACCCAGAGCAGTAAGAAAAAAAGTTATATATCACCTGACTCATTCAAATGAGGTTCTTAATAAAAAATTGAGACTTACCAACAACAAATTCATCCGAGCCATCAGCCGTCAAACCCAATTAACATTTGTCTATTGATGGGAGACAATTGAGAACTAATAAATATATAATAAATAGATAAAAAAATGGCTTGGCCAGGATTCAAACTCACGATCCCGAGATTGACAGCCAAATCATGCGATACCGGCTGAGGTAACTCGGCTTGGCTGATCAGGGGTTCTGAAATATTTTTAAGTCAACTTGTCCTCAGAAAAGTTACAATCACAATCTGGCTTTACCATATCAAAAACCTTCCTGTCCGTTCTTTATCATAAGCATTTATTTCTTTCAAAATTAATTCTATTTTTTTTCCATTGAAGTTTCTTTGGTATTGCTTTAAGCAGCATCCATAAAATAGTTTCACTTATTGTTGACATAAGAATCATGCTATTTATTTTTAGAAAACAGCTTACTTCTACTTTCTTTTTATTTTATTTTTTCTTTTTGAGATTTCTCACTTGTCCGCGGACTACTTAGCAAGGAAAAACTGCTTGTCCGTGCAGCCTAATGGACCACAAGAACAGCTTATTTCAGAACCACAGATGATTACTGATGAAATGTCATCACAAAATCAAAGGAAAACAAGAAAACAATAAAAAACGCCTTCTCAGCAGTGATACCATTGTCCAATAAAGAGTACTGATGGATGTCCTCAAGAAGCAGAATTGAGGGAAATTAGTATAAGTTGTAAGATTTCCCTTTTTCATTAGGCTTTAACCACATCCAACAATATTTTTTTAAGAACCACCGCCATTGTAACCATACATGCTTGTTTAAGCTTAGGTCTTAACTTCATTTTATTATGGACACAAACCACATACTAACAGAAATTTTGGCCTTTCGAATGGAGTTTTACGAAGCTTTCAACAATCTTAGTCATATCGCAGCATATTGATATATTGAGTACCTAATAATGGAGTCCTTGTATTGAATGCAATTAATTGTTTGGGATATTCTAAATAAGATGCCATGCTTAAGCAGCATCTTCGGGGATCATCATAAGAGAAATAGTCTGGCTGAAATAAAATGTCATATCATTACACTAAATTTTGACCCATTTTCTAATAATGACAACAGTGGCAGACAATGAAACAGAAATAATTGTTCATTTAGTACTAAATGTTTTGTTTTTATAACGATGGGAGTGACTAAATGATATTTTTGCGTAAACATTCCCACAGCTAAACAAATATTGAGTGCCACCATCAACTTGACTAAAGCTGAATTGTTAGCGAAGGTCGGGATCAAACATGAACTCACAGGGATATCAGCTCACTAGGTCAGGGCTCAGCTAACAAGACTTAGATTGAAATAAATGGTATTTAAACAAGCCACTTTCCAAACACTTTTCACTTTTCAAACGTACAATTAATATCAGCAAAACAATTCAGATACATGCTGTTCAGTACGAATAGTCACTTTGAATGTTAAAATTTAGACACTTTCAACAGAATTCTTTATTATAAAAACAGTTTCATTAATATATTTTTTAAGTTGGATTATTATTGCCGACAATCACTTATCTAAATGACAAAAGAATGAACATCTTTATCAAACTAGAGCGAGCACATGTAGCTTCTGAGCTATTGAGTACCTGGCCAACTTGTGAAACGTTCGCCTAGAAGACTTAAGTATCATTTATAAGTTCCTTTATACGTATCATTATCTAAAGAAGGCCAGACAAGAAATCAGTGACAGATTATACTTTGAATAAGACATAGAAAATGGTCTTCTTTACCTGACTGGAACTTAAGGCAAAGCAATTCAACAATTGTCAAGATCTTTGCTACCAAATACCGTAATTTACATTGCAATTGCTAAAGTAAGCCAGAGCACAGAAACGCAGATGAAATGCCACTTAATGAACAATTTGCCTGATTTGCTGCGCAAAGTGAGGTCATAGTCGCCAAGTCACCAATCCACTCATTTACCTGACCACCAAACATGCCAGATCTACCAGGCTTCACTGTCAACTGTCACATCTTCTCCGTGAAAGACAAAAACTTGTTCATTCTGCAACCTTTTAGTCATTTTAGGGGATACAGCCACTTGGATGCATCCTTTTGTGCGCCCAAGGATTTGCGTTTGTTCAAGATTACCATCACTGTGTTCTTTCTTTACCTCGCCATATTTGGTGAAGCATGAAAATAAAAAGGATGTACATAAAAGATAGAAACCATTTAAAATAAAGGTAAAGATACGTGCTGAATTGACAATCGAACCCCACCCATTCCGCCAAGCAACAGATTCACTTTGACTGAACTGAAATTAATTACGGAGCCATGCAGGCAAGAAATCATGTTAACAGAACGACTCAATAAAAGATACATTATTGATTTATAACAAAAATGGGCATACAAGGTCGGAATTTCTTAAAATAAGCTCAATTTATTAAATCACACGTGGTTTTATTTGTTTGAGGCGGTAGGCATAAAGAACGCTTAACCGCGAAGAAAACCCAAGCACCCCCCGACAACAACAAAGATAATTAGCCTCCCCACAATAACCCGTTACTATCCATAGTGGATAGCCGTATTTATCTGTATTTTCAAATATAAAACTATGTATGAAGCAAATACCAATGCTTATATTTTGCTGTAAGATATGGAATAGATTTTGTCGTCATCCTTGATGAAATCATTGTCTTATCAATGCTTTTCGCAATTTTTTAATGTATCTTTAAATGTGGCTTGTATCGTTTGACTATATCCGTAAGTTTGGATTTTTTATTTCTTGTTTTTTTTCAAAGCTAGATATATATAAAGAACAATGACTGGTTCAGTCATTCAATATCGCACAATTACAGTGCTTACAGTACTTTGATTTCATGTAAACATTTTGATATCCCCATTCCCCTCCCCTCGGAAAGAAGAACTGTTAAACATGTTTCTAGATCACTCCAAAATTGATTCTAATAATAGATGACAGAACTGTCTTCACGGGGATTTATCAAGACACTGTGATATTTGGCAGACTAAAGGCGTTCTGAATAATTAGATAATTTCTTAACTGTCAACTGGTCACATTATCTGAAGAACCAATCAATGATTTATGATGAACTAGACCCGCTCATTACATAGACTATGTATCAATGACGTTCATGGATATTTGTGTTTGTGTTGCATGGATATTTCCACTTTTTAGCTAGCAATATATATATATTGATTGATTGATTGATTGATTGGCAGCCGCCATCTTGTTTTACCAATCGATATGGCGGAGAACTGTATATGTTGCCACAAGGGACCGAGCAATGAGTTAAAATATACTCCTTGTTAAATACACGAAATAACTAACTTCTTGCATACAGAACGGAGCATCAGAAAGTTTTTATAATTGTTTTTTTTATTTATTTCATTTTAGTTTCTCAAAAATAGGGTGGTCTGATTTTGCGAAAAATCTTTCAACATTTCAAGAAGAAAAGCTTAAGCAGCAGCTATTTTGTATGCTTATACACTCGAAAACGCACACACAAACGCATACAGGCACACCACACATAGTTTTATTTTCACACTTATATGAATAAAGGAAAACGTTTCATTTTCATATGCATGAATAATATGCAAGTACGAAATTCCAATAAGATGTTCAGAAAATACCTGATTCACATTCAAAGACCGGATTATCCAGTTTTTCATAAAAATGATTTAATTTACGAAATATCTAAAAAAACTCCAAATATTGATGAAATGGTAAAGCTATAAAAGTAAATTTTGTTATCTCGCCGTCAGTTTATCAACACTTCCGAGCAGTAAATACAATCTATCATTCAATTTGCAAATAAACATGCTTGACCTCAACATGCCCCATATAATTTAGCAGACATGTCCGTTTCTATAACAATCTGTCCTTGTTTGTCAATTTGCAGTCTTGCAATAGACACGAGTTGATACTGCGTACCATTCTTTCTATTAGAAAGAAATAATCGAAGTGTTGTATGAACTGCAATAGTGAAGCAACGAATGGATTGATACGTTTCTTGTTGATAAAGGATATACAATAATCGTTCATGTTTAAAAATAATCAACCAAAATACGTTGCTGTTTAAGATCTAGCCAATAGACATGTGTTATATCTTAAGCTTGTAGACAAATAAGACGTATTAATGCCAAAAGTTCGAATTACATCATTGATTAGGTTTTAATTTACAGACGAATACAGCTTTTTTCTTTCGATTTTGAAATAATAACTTGTCTTAAGGACGTTTTCGGTAGTACTTTTTGGAACTATGAAGTGGAACTATCAATTTTCTCAAAATCTCACAATAATGGCTGCATTTCATCTTTGGAATGTGGGTATTTATGTGGACGAAATCAAAATGGGGTTGAAAAAAACGTTTAAGGTGGCAATGGACAGCGGCCTCCCGACTCTATAAACAGGAAGAGGGCTTTCGTTTATTTTAGGGCTATTTTTGCGCGTTGTTGAAAAACAGCGGTATTCATAAGATTCTTCTTTTGGTAATAACGTAGAATAATGATTGTAAAATTTCATAACTAACCCTTTTTCAACAGTTGAAACTATGAGGGGTCACTATAAAATAACGAGAATCTTTCTTTTTTGCATGGAAAGGTTTGCTTAATGTTTTACCAAATAAAGGAAAAATATTGTTTTTAAACATATCGGAAAATAAGAAAAATTCATTGAGTAATTTCTTCAAAAAATAGGTTTTAATGACATATTCCCCCCCTTAAAAATACAAAATCAGTGCATTTGTAATTTTGAAGGCACGTTATGCAAATGCAATTGATCAAAGAGAAATTTCCTTAGCAACATCCATTGTATAAGGTCTATCAACATGTATGTCTTTTATAGCTATCAGCTGGTACTGAGGCTATGATAGACCTAAAACGAATATACCCGTTTTACTGAAAAATGGCCAGTACCACTCAAAGGCAGAAAACTCTAGCATAAAAACTAGCATGGAAAGGTACCTTCAAATTTTGATAAATTGATTATACAATGATAATCTACAACATATGTGAAAAAGAAAAAAATGCATTGGGCGGGAAAAAAATGACGCAATGTGTCCATTGCTACCTTAAGTAACGTTGTGACGTCATAAAGGGCCGACCCCTTTTTGTCCCGCCAAAATCAATATTTTCAAATATTTCTAGAGATTATATGTCGATTTTCACGATTCGCACAGAAAAAGAAAGTCGAGTTATTCGTTTTAAAATTCTGGACGTTCATGAAGAATATGTGATTTTAAACGCTATTGTCGGTTTTGTCGGTATTCGGCCATTCAGCCACATAACCTCACGGGTATTTATTTTGATTTTGAAATGTGACTAGATTAATTTTCTCTAATTTTGACCTTTCATCCCGACTTTGAACTTCAAACTATTTCCATGGAGTTTACACATGACACATCGGACGATTTTGTCAAGTCATTTCAACATTTACTTATAAATTTTAGCGGTATTGAATTATCTTTCTAATTTTACCAAAATTTTGACCTTTCAGTGTGACCTTGACATTGGATAAACTGTCACGACTTTTACATTCAGCATTTTCCCACGCAATGATTGACAAAAGTGTCAAGTTGTTTTCAATCTCGTTCGTAAATTCAAGAGATATCTTCGTTTTGCATTTCTTTAGTTAATTTGGTTAAAAAAGGACCTTCAACATCAACATGTTTATTTCATACAGGTACATCCTTTTCAATTTGTTAGGACCCAATTATAAATGCTCACCATTCTGAGAGAATTGTCTTCAGACATTAACGTAGATACTGTATAAAATCAACGGAATGTTGTAAAGGGTAGCGGGGATTCGTCGCATTCCAACAATGCAGTTCTTTCAGTGCTTTGATTTGGCCAGGGTACTTGTGATGACAATGGCTATTGGAGTTAAATGCTAGAGCCAGTTCTAATTTAAAACGACTCTTAAACTAATATTAGATAAAAATTTTAGTATGTAAGCCTTCATATTTTTACTCCTTTAACTCGATTAAATATCCGTTACTTTCAAAATGGTCCTGTTATCGAACGTCTATAATTAATTATTATCAATATTAAAACAAGCTTAATAATTTGTTTTAACTATGATAATTGGGGGCGGAAAAAGTGTTTGGAAAACATACAGTTAATAACATCGAAAAATTGACATGATGAATGAATTTGGAATGGAATTGAATGTGTGTAATGATCAAGTTGTGAATGATTTTGAAAGGAGGTAAAACATAAACGATAATTCGACAATGATAGCGATAGATAGATATATAGATATTCTTTATTGCCTCCTTTTAGGAGAGAATGTACATATTACAAACAGAAACGGTTACAAATACACACATATATACAATTATACATACAAACATATGTTCAACAAATATACACATATGCTACAAACATATACGTTATATAACGTTTAAAGCTCGTATCCCGAGTCGAACCTTGATTTTATAGTTGCACAAGTTCGAGTGGGCGATAAAAAGCGAACCTCGTCTAACAGATGTTTAGACAGAATCAACATCCGATCACCTAAGCGAGCCTGTGCATCCTAAGTAGCTAGTAAAAAAATCAACAGGATTTTTTTTTTTTTTTTTTTTTTTTTTAGATAGGAGTTTTGAAAAACATCGAAACCTTAGATTTATCGACCTTGGCGAAACGAAAAACAAGGCAAACAGATCATGTCATTACGATGCCTATTTTTACATATATTTAATCACAATTTTGCCATTTCGGCGTTATTACATTTTTTTCTGGGGCGCTTCTTGTTTGTCGCATGTAGATTTTGTCGTGAGTATTTGTTTTTTGTTTTTTTTTTAAATTGCCATAAAAGTTATATTTCGAATAAGAAAGAATATTTTTTTTTCTGCTGGAAGTATTTTTAGTATCAATCGGCTTGAATCATTTTTACCTTGCATTGCTGAAAAAGCACAGCGCGCAATGTTAATACGTAAGACGTTAAAAATGATACGTTTTTGAAAAGTATGTCCACACAGCCAAATCTAAATATTTTTTTATATTATAAACGTATCTGTACGAAAATTTTCCTTGTGATTGTACGAAAAAATAATATTTCAAAAATGTAGAATAATTTGTGATAATTATTTTGATTATGAAATTCGGCAGCATTTTGAAAACCGGCTATAAAATTGTATGTAAGAAGTTGTGTCCACACAGATTTTCTTTCTTTATTTTGTTATATAAGACGTATTATCATTTTTAACCACATTGACGAAAACAAGAAAAAAATAATACTTTTATTTTTAAATTTCACAAAAAAATCATTTATTATTTATAAAGATATTGAGAAAAGTTTACCATTTTTTACGCCGATTTTTCGTTGAAATTTGACGTTTTACAACTTTTGAATTGTAAAATAAATCTCTATCAATCGTTTGTTATTTTAATGACGGTCATTTTAGTTCACTTAATAACATGATATCGCTTCTCGCGCAATTCCTTAAGAATCTCAACATTTTTCATGAACTATTTAATGCATTTTAGGGATTTTGAAGAAATCTACCCACACATAATTTGTTACGTTTTACAGACGTAATTTTAGAGTTTTGGTTACATAGAAATTTAATTAAACGGGAACTTTATTTTTCTCAATTCGCCTAACAAATATACTTGAAAAGTATGCTTTCTTATGGTTCATTTGGTATAAAGAACATAGAAATAGACCAACAGGTTTGGGAAATATGGCAGATGAATCTTAACGGGAGACGTTCAATTTAAAATGTTAAGCATTGCCGTGCGCGACGTCTTATCATTATTATAAAATTTGGATGTGATTTTGAACAATTTCTTTTTTTTTTGTTGTTTTTTTTTTTTTTTTTTTTTTTTTAGATTTCGGAACGAATCATTTGGGAGCCGAGAGAGTAATTTTGAATGAATTTGGTCGAATGATTGCGATTAACTGTAGAAGTTTCGTTCCTCTGAGAAGGGATGATTCGTCATTTCCATGTAATTAATGTGGTAGCTATAAGGGGGATACCCGATATAATAGGGTTCAGGAACGTGAACACAATTTGGAAAAAAGGACACTATACACTAGACCAAACACCATCATTAACATCAACAACAGCAAAATCATGGATATATTTTCAGTGATTTGAGTCATTTCCCAGTGCAATTATATATTTGTTGAGAAATACAGTTTCAAAAAGCTAGAGACGGTGTAGGCAGAACATGGTTAGTATTATTTTAGATGTATCTGTGTATTGCAGCTGTTAGAGTCTGATAACGATGATTAATGTCCATTTGCTAAGTACCAAATTGATGAGCAATTTAGTTCGATTATTATTGAAATGAGATGATAAATCCACCGAATTCCAATTGTACCTTAATAATTCCATTGCTTTTCTATACTTACTTCCAAAAGAAAGTGGGCACTTTTGAATTTTGAATATCTCTGAAATTACACAATCTATTGTCATAAAAAGGTCGTATGACTATCCCCAAGAGTATGTAAAAACGATATTCAAAAACAAAAAAAACGAGCGATTTTTCTGCTAAATTTAGACATTTGATTTTGCATTTTTTGCATGTGCAATGCGCATGAGATGGATAATTGGTCTAAAAATGCACCCCGTTGAACTTTCCGGCTTTCTTATGGAATAAAACCACATCTTCAAAAAGTGTTCATGATGCTACAGCGTAGTTTGACTACCAATAAACGTCGTTGAACAAAATCGAACCTTTTCAGAATTAGAACGTCGTCAAAATTGATTGAGAATTCATGTTGCAGTATCAATAGAGGTCATCATTTTGTAAGGCCTTTAATAAGCAAATCGAGATGACAAAGAACGCCATAGCTCCATTCAACAACAAGTTACTGGCCAAACAACGAAGCAATATCTAACGTTTACGTACACGTAACGCCTGCATAAAAATTAATACTTTTGTATGGAAATGGATTGGAATGGCTTTGAAAACTCTATAATACATACAACATCAACACATAGCTCTTACCGAAGAAAAAGTTGTTAGAAGGTCAACTCTCAACAATTAAAGTTCTGCCTGCGCGTATGCAGCATGCGATACTTTACCCCAATCTGATTTGACTTTTAATTGCAAAAAGTCTAGGCTTAAATTTGGTATCAAATTTACTCCATTATTTTCCGCCAACTTTGTAAAATCAAGAGAAATGCAAAAAGTGAAAGTGCATACTTTCTTAGGGAACTCAGTATATAAGAGCATTCTTTATAATTGAATTTAATAACATCGGGAAATTGAATATGATCCAAATCAAACCAAACCTAAGTCAAACGCTAAGCGCTCCATTTAATCCAATTTAAAATTTCCAAATCTTTCCAATCGCCTAAAACGCTCTGAATTGTTCAAAAATGTTTCGAAATTGTGAAAAACGCCCCCCCCCCCCCTTTCACCAAACCAGTTTTATTGTTATTTTAGTCTCTATCACGTACACCACAATATCACAATACATATTAAACAATTTAAAAATATAAAAGTACATGATCATTCAAAAAAGAATTATATTTAAGAGACTATTCTGTTAAAGAAATCATTTCTAAACATCAGGTGTTAACATATATATACTGTTCACAAAAAGTAGAGGATATTGTAAGTTTGATTTGTGGTATTCTGGTCAGCTTGGGCATCCATACATCTTCAGGGCTCCGTTTTTGAATCATCAACAAAGAAGCCAATTGTTTGATATCGTGACAATATCTGACTGTGAGACACAGGGTTCGACAGTAGTCTTGACTCAGGCCCTTCTGGTTTCCAGCATACCATTGACTCACTTACGGTGAGCTTTCATTAGACCTCACATTAGTCCAACAAAATGTGATGCGAATAAATGATAGAGATAAACACCAAATAATTTTGCTCGAAGTTATGCTCAACTGAACTAAGAATTTCCATTACAACATACGCCATGTTAAAATAAGCGCTATACCCCTCTCTTCTTAAATGCTGAATTTGCAGGACGTGTTTAGCAGAAAAGGGAATTCTAAAACTACCATAATACCACGAGACACCTGCTAGTTGGCCAAGAATAAGTTAGATTGTCCTAAATTGTTTGCAACCACAATAACCTTATGGATTAACAGATTATCCCCTACTTTTTGTGAACAGTATATATATATACAACTAGATTAGGTAAAAATCGTCAAAGAGTCAGTTGCTAAAATAAGTTAAAAAATATTTTTTCCAATTTGTAATATCCATAAGGGAAGAAAATAAAATAAAATAAAAGGAAACAACAGGTTTGTTTAATGGAGATTGATTGTAAATTTGAGATTATTAAGTAGTGATTATCATGTAGTTTTGGAAGAAGATTCCATCATAAGTTTCTGATTCTTTTAAGTAACTTTAAATATATTGTTTTATTAATTGATAGATATATTCATAGATAATAAACAATACTTTTGATCAACAATGCGATGATTTAATTGGCTGTTGTGTACACAGGAAGACTTGTTTGTTTCGCGAATCTACGCTTAAATCTTCGTGTAGAATTGTTCTTCGATAAAATCAAAAGGGGTGAAAGATATCGTTATTTAAATCCATTCATTTTCAATTTCTTTCCGTAATTATAACAAACAAACAAACATTTACCTTGACAATTTCACAGTGGTTTTCAAAGGAAACGATTCCTTAATTTGTTTTTCGTTTTTTATTCAAAGTTCAATAACATTTTTTCATATAATATTTATTTTCTAAATCAACTAATAAGTCAATACCCTCTGGATTCCATAAAAATGTACATAGAAATAGGGACCGGATTCTAGCTCGACATCGTAAATCAAAATGATAGATAGATATTTCCCCAATGTCGTGGTGTAAACCTGTCAAAATGAGAACGACTTTTCTTGGGGAAAATGGTATAAATTGGCATCAAAATACAGTCAAACTACAGAATCGGTTTAAATCGATAGCATTGTCATGCGATCTTTTTGAATTTATCTTTTAGTACAAATATGGTTAAGAACTCTGACACACGAAGTTATTTTTTAGAACTTTGGCAGTTCACAACTTGAGAAAGAAAGACCAGTAATTGCCAAATAGTTACAATAGAGTTTTGCATCATTTACCTTATCCAGGAAAGCCTTCCACGTCTTCAATATTCCAATGATCCGAAACTTTTGGATTGTACAGGAATGAGTTAATAATTTTGTTATTAAGTGTAGACGGAAATGGTTAAGAGATATGACATTAAAATATTTTGAACTTTTGAATTTGATCAAAATTAATGCCAATTCTGTTTAAACCTGTTTGGGCAAAACATTCTGTGGACTTTTGTTTTACATAATTCTATACGCGAAACTTCGTGTAAAGAAAGAATGGGTAAAGTTTGAAAAAAAGCAGAACATTTGACAATTATTTCTTCCCAATAAGCAAACACAGGTTAATGGAAAATTAAACATAGTTTCCCTTCATTATTTATCAGGAAATTGAACATGTATCAGAAATTATCAAAAGTTTTTCACATATAGTTGCTTTAGACTGGGGTAAAAGTTTCGGAAAATTAAAAATCTGAGCAAGATTTATGTGTTGCATTAGAAATTTGGGAAATTCAGACTAGAACATCGCATACTTTGAAAATATAGTGACACATATCACGATCCTAGTCATTCTCCGTCTTTCTCCCAATACTTCAAAGTGTTCAAATCTTACATCGTTTTAACTCCTCGTTATCTTATATAGTAACAATACAAACACTCCGCAACTTCATGACATTCTGTGATATCAATGGCTGTCTAGGCTTTACTTGCTTCCTAAAGCTAAATGTTTCATCATTCTGACCAATTTTCAGGTTAATCAGACAAAAAATGTGGCCTCTAGAGTGCAAACATTTTTTTCTAAGATTTGATTCAGTGACGGGTACCGATAAGTACCGATCCTGACCCGATAAGTTTTACATCATTAGTGCATGTAACCAGTCTGTGATCTGACGCCCAATCCTCATGTGTATTATTATTTCCCAGTCACAAGTGCGAGCATATTGAATCGGATTTGCGCACCGCGCAAGTAATTCAAATAATTTCCAAGCGATGATTCCCATTTAAGGCGATAGATTCTATGATATATTACACTGAATTAATAGAGGAGACAAAAAAGGTCTAACTAATTTGCAGATAACTGCTCTATTATCATATATCACCGGTTTATCTCTACGCATTTAGCATATCTTGAGGGGAAACGCGCCATTTGTTTATTTGTAGCAGCCGTGAATCGATCGACTAAAGAATTGTTTTCAAAGCTTTTCGCACACACTGCATTTGACCGACATAAATAGCGACTTTGCTGGACTTCTTTATACATTTCTACATTAATTTAGATATCGGATGTTTTAATTGAAATATCTCGTCTGGGTTTGTCAGTCGTTTTAAATTGATTATAAACTGAAAGATATTTGTAATTCTTAAATTCAGCTTATTTATGGATAAAGAAATATCATCAAAATGTAGCCAAAACTTGAATGACTCTTTGAACAGTGTTTTGAGTAGATTGTTGCAAGAAAGCTAAATGTTGAATTATTGCTAATAACATAATAATTATTTTTTATCATTTTTCGAAATAATTTACTACAATGTTTTACGATAAGATATAAGATATAAGATTAAAAAAAGACCTACGTGTTTTATAATTACTAACGAAAGACGAATTATTTCCTTCCTTTTTATCTATGTGCTTTTATTTCTTTTCGATTATCTACATGCATAGAATAAAATGAGTAAAATATGTAGAAGAAATGTTACCACGGAAGGTTTCCAACCTTAAAACGTCCATTAGAAAAAGACGAAGACAATAATGCATTGTGAAATCTCAAAAGAACATCATGAATTTACAATGTTTTTGAAGGATTACACGAAGTTGAATGAGCGAGTTTTAAATGGAATTTAAGGGGCTTGATACGATAGATCCACGTGTAGTTTCGTTCAAAATGACCGGGGTGTGGCCGATATTTTATTTTGATAATCTATATGTACTAATGTTTAATAAGTTTATTTCTTTCTACATGGAGCAATCGGGCGCTTCCAAATCCATAACAGGCAATCGAGCCACTGAATGGTTAGATCGATTACAACGGAACTAATTTGAACGACTGAATAAAATGAAAGAGAGGTTCGAGTGCTTAGAATTGAACACCGATCCGATTATTAAGAATGGTTTTTTTATCGGAGCAGAGAAAAAAATACGATGATTTTATCTGTACCACCAAAAGTAGAGAATAATAACGTCAAAAAAAAATAAAATAAATAAATAAATAAATAACTTTAAAAAAATAGAAAATAAAAAATAAAAACGATATAAATGAATAAATAAATAAATAAAACCTGAACACATAGCATACTATTTCGGACAAGTTTACTTATGTGACTATTAGTAAGCATACTTAATCACATCATCCTAAAGTACCGTTAGATGTTTTATTAGCACTGCTGAGTTTGTAACGCCGAGCGTGATTCAATTAAACGAAATAAGTTCTGCTAATTTATTTTTCCAAGAACTTGGTATTTATCAAATGAGTGACACAGCGTGCAGTGCATTAGTGAAGAGCGTCATATCGTTAGGAGAAGATAAGAGTAAGAAATGGCGAAGATCTGATTATAGAGAGTCATCACCCTTAATAACGGTAAGGTGAATAAGTGTGAGTCTAAAAATTGCAGTTTCTCGAAAAGGTTTATTGGGGGACAGCCTGCAGTCACCAGGTATCGTTTTTCTGTTGTCGTTAGCGTATGAGATACATTTAAGAACATCGTGAAATTGACAAGATGATTGATTTGGAATAATTTCGGAATGAAATTGATTGGGTGTGTGGAGCGAGTTTTGAGTGAAATTAAAGGTGACTAATCCAATATCGCTAATTTTGTACAAGATGAACAAAATTAACGATATTTATTACCCCCCCCCCCTTTAATAAAATACACGCACTTTCTGTTTGTGTGTCTTCGTGAACCAATCAGACACTTAAAAATTCATAACCACCAATAAAATCGTAGAATAATTTGATCGATTTAAATAAAATGTTGTTCGTCTTGAACTTCTTCGAATGATTTCGGAGCGTTATTGATCGACTTGAGTGAGTGTCTCGAATGAATGAACGGGGCGCTGAGTGAATTAATAAGAATGATTGTGATCGAAATGAGTGTCAATTTCACGATGTTTTTTTAACTGTACTAATATTAAGTAAATGTTTCGTTTTATTTTTTATCTAAATATTGGGCTGATCGTAAGACATAAATGAGCGATATTCATGCGTGTTTATGTATTAATGTAAGTCTCGACCGATCCAATTATTCGGGTTTTTTTTCGAAGATTTTTTTTATATTTATTCACATGACTAGTTAACTTAGCCATCGACATCAATACTTAGTTTTATTCTCAAATGTTAGACCGGTGGTCAACACGGCTCCTAATCATAAATACAGGCTAACAAAACTCAGCAAAAAAAGTCATTTATGGGACGTTAGTACATAAATTCCGATGCTGAACTTTACGATAAATTCTGATGCTGAACTTTGTGAAAAAATGTTGAGGAAATTACTTATTTGGCAACAAAAACAGAAGATCAATGAGAAGTTCTATTAATAAACACCCCATAAACTAGTAACAAGCGATGTAAATGAACATATAGAAAATGTGATAAACATGTAACTGTATAAAGTTTTTACAGGTAAATGTTAACAAAAGAATTTATGGAGGTAGAACCACAGATTCTGGGTGTAGTAGGGGTAATATCTTACAACGTTAACAAAGCTCGCCATCTTATAAGCTGACGGAGAAAATCTCGATGAGCTTAGGATAGAGAGAGTCATAGTTAGATTTCTCCTTTCACACCGATACCCTGTGGAGATTTTTGAGCCCTTGTTAATTTCTTTTGCATCTCACTTCGTTCACTTGATTTCAGCAAGCTGTGTCATTTTAGGTTTCATCTTATGAGAATATCGAGTCTTGAAGGTAGTTTTTACTTTCATTGAAATAACAAAAATGGACAATCTGTAACATTTTATAAACCATCACCAACCGCCTTATCCGCGCCTTCTTTTCATCCGGGAGACATGCCTAGAATAGAAAAGACTATTCGATATTTAGATCCCAAACCTGTCACTTGACCCTCTTACATACAGCTATTAAAATAAGATATTCGAAATTTACACTGTAACTATAAGCAAAGCTTTGCTGAAAACTCTGTGACGTTGGTACTCATTGAAACCGTCACGACGAGGCGATTCAAATATGATCGACATCTCAAGGTTTCGTCGAGATTTTACTGCTGTAGACTGGCGCTACCTGCTCCCTTCTCCTGTCAACAGCTGACCTCTACACCCCACCTCCTTGTGCAGCTATATTTTAATGGGTTATTTACCTTATCCGACCTCTTAAAATAATCGCACAACAACAAAAACTGTTTTGTTCACAAAGCTTAATTTTCATTTCAATATAACTATCTTTTCAAATACATGTGTCGCACGTCGGTCGTTCATCCGGGTTCCTATCGCTCAAAGCGCTGTAAGCTGAAAACTAAGAGAGATGTTTGGCACGGATTAATTTTAAAACAGATTAGATTTCGGAATATTTACAAAAGAGATTTTAACGAGTTTCCCATTAAATGGTAATTTCACACTATGGTGTCTTCCTATCGGCACTGTGTAATTATTCTGATATTTCGATACACAATTTATTCCAGATATACACTACAAGGAATGAATAAATAAGTAAATAAACAGACTTTAAGACTGTGTAATAGTAGAGTACTCTAATTACTCTTCTATGAAGATAACAAGAGCTTCGCAGAGCGGTGCATATACGCCCGATGGGGCTTGTCTGTAACCTTGGCTTGTCGGTAACACGAGCTTGAATGATAGCTAGAAAAATTGCAAACAGACAGACGACTGGGGCCATAACATAGTATGACCCTTTGAGTGTAAATTGAAAATGGGTTTATGCACAACTATACGCCAAACAGTCATTCTGCAAGTTTCATTTCATTCCAATTCAAAGTGTGACCAGGTGCTCACAAAAGAAATATAGTGAATTTCAAACGATTCAAGGGCGGATAATACAAGAAAGACCCAAGCTTTTTGAATTTCTGAAGTCTTAAGTTCAACCAAATATCAGGGTTACATTGTGGCAAGATTCATTTCAATCCAAACAAATTTGAAGGAGTTGTGCACACACACACACACACACACACACAAAAATCTGTAATTTTAAACTATTTTGTGAAGTAAAGGGCAGATAAATCAGGAAATTCTTAACATGTGAAAAATATTTAGTCCTAAGAACAAATAGACAACCTACAGAATCATTGTGGCAAGTTTCCTTTCATTCCCATCCAAAATGTAGGAGAAAGTGAGCTGACATTTTTTTCATTCAACTCAAGGGCAGATAATTCAAGATTTCTCAGGAATGACTATAGCATTTTGAAATGAAAAGTCTTATGCACAACAAGACATCATAGAGAGTAATTGTGTTTAGTTTCAGCTCATTCCCATTGATAGTTTAGGAGGAGTGACACACACAAAAAATAGTGATTTTCGTTAAATTCAAGGGCAGATAATTCAAGATTTCTCAGGAATGACTGGAGCGATTTGAATTTCAAAGGTCTTATGCACAACTAGATATGATAGAGAGTAACTGTGCCAAGTTTCAGCTCATTCCCATAGATAGTTTAGGAGGAGTTGCGCACACAAAAAATTGCAAACGAACAGACAGACGGACAGATTGACGGACGGACAGACGGAAGGACGGACAAACGGACGGACAGACGGACGGACGGACGGACGGACGACCGGGGTCATAACATAATACGACCCTTCGGGCGTATAAAAAAATTATACAATCATAAACGAATACCGTAGCACATCCTATTTATTTAGAAACAGAGTTTTGATATTGACATCTGTAGTTAATCTTATTTTAAGGTGGGTATTTTGTTTTATTTTGCTGCTTTAGATTTCATTTCTTTACACTTGATCTTGAAACTCGACCTTGACCGATGATATTGACGAAAAGTCCTTCTAGTTTTTTTTCCTTAACACACACGCTTAATAAAAACAAGAGGAGCAAGATGGTCCTAGATCGCTCACCTGAGTCTTTTTGAACCCTGGGACAACACATTAATTAGATAGGCAGATGTAAAAAAGAAGATCTGCCTAAGATCAATCCCATTTTCAGCGAAGAGCAAGACAGATATACCTTTTTGCTCTTTGATTCTATGTAAAAAGGGATGCACCCGGGTGGACCCCAAATGTGACCCCATGGTTTTGATATGAACAAACTTGGAAGAGGTCCATAAGATGATGCTACATACTTAATATGAAAGCTGTCTGCCTTCTGGTTTCAGAGAAGAAGATTTTTGACAGTTTTCCTATTTTCACCAATCAAGCTCAGATGAGCTGAAACGGATGCGCTCGGGTGGAGCTTAAATATGACCCAAGTGTCTTGATATAAATAATCTTGGTAGAGGCCCACTAGATGATGCTACATACCAAAAATGAAAGCTGTCTGCCATCTGGTTTCAGAGAAGAAGATTTTTAAAAATTTTCGCTCTTTGATTCTATGTAAAAGGGTTGCGCCCGGGTGGATCCCAAATATGATCCTAGGGTCTTGATATGAACAAACTTGGTAGAAGTCCACTAGATGATGCTACATACCAAATATGAAAGCTGTCTGCCTTCTGGTTTCATAGAAGAAGATTTTTGTAGATTTCATTTTTTTACCCTTCGTGCTCTTAAGAGATAAAGGGATGCACCCGTGCAAAGCCCAAATATGACACAAGGGTCTTGATATGAACAAACTTGGTAGAGGCCCACTAGGTGATGCTACAAACAAAATATTAAAGCTGTCTGCCATCTGGTTTCAGAGAAGAACATTTTCAAAGAATTTCACTCTTTGATTCTATGTAAAAAAGGGTTGGGCCCGGGCAAAGCCCAAATATGACCCAAGGGTTTTGATATGAACAAACTTGGTAGAAGTCCACTAGATGATGCTACATACCAAATATGAAAGCTGTCTGCCTTCTGGTTTCAAAGGAGAAGATTTTTGAAGATTTTCATTTTTTTTACCATTCGTGCTCTTTAGAGTTAAAGGGATGCACCTGTGCAAAGCCCAAATATGACCCAAGGGTCTTGATATGAACAAACTTGGTAGAGGCCCACTAGGTGATGCTACATACCAAATATGAAAGCTGTCTGCCATCTGGTTTCAGAGAAGAAGATTTTTAAAGATTTTCGCTCTTTGATTCTATGTAAAAAGGGTTGGGTCCGAGCAAAGCCCAAATATGACCCAAGGGTCTTGATATGAACAAACTTGGTAGAGGTCCACTAGATGATGCTTCATACCAAATATGAAAGCTGTCTGCCATCTGGTTTCAGAGAAGAAGATTTTTAAAGATTTTCATATTTTCACCCTTTTTGTTAAGGGTAAAGGGAAAGTTAAGGGTGGATTTCAATTTTTTGAACAACTTTGGTATAGCTTGACCCAAGGAACATCCCTGCCAAGTTTCATCAAGATTGACCAACTGGTTTAGGAGGAGAAGATGTTTAAAGAAATTGTGGACGACGGACGACGGACGACGCACGTCGCACGACGCACGACGTACGACACTGTTATCTCCTCCAAGCCGATGAATAGTTATCGATCAATCATTCAAACAGTTCTGGCTTGATTTAATTTGTTTTTTCAACTGACTAATTGGTGAAGATTATGTGGTTGATACCATCGCAGATGGAATCTGTGGAATCTCACAACAACAACGCATGAGCAAAGTATCAAAAACAGAGTTTATTCCTAACGCTTCATTCCTTACAGCTTCTAATTTTCAACAAATGAATTGCTTTTTAAGAGGGAAGTCAAAACATTTAGCATTCCCTTAAGGTGTCAATTCAGTTTGCCGTTCCCATAACTTAAAATGGTAAGACTTGAAACAACTAATGAATGTGTAAATAAAAGCAATTAAAAGATTCGACCAATTAAAATAAATAAATAAGAAATGATAAAAAAACATATAAATCAATTAATAAATTGTTAAATAAATATATACACACATAAATAAATAAACCGCTTCAATATGAAATTATGTGGAGAAAAGTATAAATCACACTCAACATGTCATATAATGAAACCTGACCTAAAATGATGACAGACGTATATAACATGTAAGTGTTAGTAGACTGAAGTTAGAGGACTGGCAAACTGAAGTTAGCTAGAAGGTAGACTGAAGTTAAAGGACTGGCAAACTGTAAGTTGGCCAGCAGGCGGACTGAAGCTAGCAGACTGGCAAACAAAAAGTTGGCTAGCAGGCGGACTGAAGTTAGAAGACTGGCATTCTGAAGTTAGCAGACTGGAAAACTGAAGTTGACTAGCAGGCGGACTGAAGCTAGCAGACTGGCAAACTGAAGTTAGAGGACTGGCAAACTGAAGGTATCTAGCAGGCGGACTGGAGCTTACATACTGGTATAATGATTTTACAAGAATGACAAACTAAAATCATCTCTTGAAGTTAGCAAACTGGCAAACTGAAGTTAATGGACTGGCAAACTGAAAGTTGGCTAGCAGGAGGACTGAAGCTAGCAGACTGGCAATCTGAAACTTGGCTAGCAGGCCGACTGATTGATTGATTGGATGGAGTTCAAAGCCGCTTTCAGCTTTAAGTTAGCAGACTGGCAAATTAAAGTTGACTAGCAGGCGGACAGAAGCTAGCAGACTGGTAATCTGAAAATAGCTAGCAGGCGAACTGACAAACTGAAGTTAAAGGACTGGCAAACTGAAGTAATCTGCAGGCGGACTGAAGTAAGCAGACTGGCAAACTGAATTTAGAGGACTGGCAAACTGAAATTAGCCAGCAGTAGAAGTTAGCAGACTGGCAAACTGAAGTTAGAAGACATGTGGATTGAAGCATGCAATCTGGCAATTTGAAATAAGCCAGCAGGCGGACTGAAGTTAGCAGACTGTCAAACTGAAGTTAGAAGACAGGTGGATTGAAGCTTGCAATCTGGCAAATTGAAATTAGCCAGCAGGCGGACTGAAGTTAGCAGACTGGCAAACTGAAGTTAGGAGACAGGCGGATTGAAGCTTGCAATCTGGAAAATTTAAATAAGCCAGCAGGCGGACTGAAGTTAGCAGACTGGCAAACTGAAGTTAGAAGACAGGTGGATTGAAGCTTGCAATCTGGCATTTTGAAATAAGCCAGCAGGCGGACTGAAGTTAGCAGACTGTCAAACTGAAGTTAGAAGACAGGTGGATTGAAGCTTGCAATCTTGCAAATAGAAGTTAGCTAGCAGGCCAACTGAAGCTAGCAGACTGGAAAATTTAAGTTGACTATCAGGCGGACTTAAGTTAGCAGACTGGCAAATTGAAGTTGACTAGCAGGCGGACTGAAACTAGCAGTCTGGCAAACTGAAAATAGCTAGCAGGCGAACTGACAAACTGAAGTTAGAGGACTGGCAAACTGAAGTAATCAGCAGGCGGACTGAAGTAAGCAGACTGGCAAACTGAATTTAGGGGACTGGCAAACTGAAATTAGCCAGCAGTAGAAGTTAGCAGACTGGCAAACTGAAGTTAGAAGACAGGTGGATTGAAGCATGCAATCTGGCAAATTGAAATAAGCCAGCAGGCGGACTGAAGTTAGCAGACTGTCAAACTGAAGTTAGAAGACAGGTGGATTGAAGCTTGCAATCTGGCAAATTGAAATTAGCCAGCAGGCGGACTGAAGTTAGCAGACTGTCAAACTGAAGTTAGGAGACAGGCGGATTGAAGCTTGCAATCTGGCAAATTTAAATAAGCCAGCAGGCGGACTGAAGTTAGCAGACTGGCAAACTGAAGTTAGAAGACAGGTGGATTGAAGCTTGCAATCTGGCAAATTTAAATAAGCCAGCAGGCGGACTGAAGTTAGCAGACTGGCAAACTGAAGTTAGAAGACAGGTGGATTGAAGCTTGCAATCTTGCATTTTGAAATAAGCCAGCAGGCGGACTGAAGTTAGCAGACAGTCAAACTGAAGTTAGAAGACATGTGGATTGAAGCTTGCAATCTTGCAAATAGAAGTTAGCTAGCAGGCCGACTGAAGCTAGCAGACTGGAAAATATAAGTTGACTATCAGGCGGACTTAAGTTAGCAGACTGGCAAATTGAAGTTGACTAGCAGGTGGGCTGAAACTAGCAGTCTGGCAAACTGAAAATAGCTAGCAGGCGAACTGACAAACTGAAGTTAGAGGACTGGCAAACTGAAGTAATCAGCAGGCGGACTGAAGTAAGCAGACTGGCAAACTGAATTTAGGGGACTGGCAAACTGAAATTAGCCAGCAGTAGAAGTTAGCAGACTGGCAAACTGAAGTTAGAAGACAGGTGGATTGAAGCTTGCAATCTGGCAAATTGAAATAAGCCAGCAGGCGAACTGAAGTTAGCAGACTGTCAAACTGAAGTTAGAAGACAGGTGGATTGACACTTGCAATCTGGCAAATTGAAATTAGCCAGCAGGCGGACTGAAGTTAGCAGACTGTCAAACTGAAGTTAGGAGACAGGCGGATTGAAGCTTGCAATCTGGCAAATTGAAATAAGCCAGCAGGCGGATTGAAGTTAGCAGACTGGCAAACTGAAGTTAGAAGACAGGTGGATTGAAGCTTGCAATCTGGCATTTTGAAATAAGCCAGCAGGCGGACTGAAGTTAGCAGACTGTCTAACTTAAGTTAGAAGACAGGTGGAATGAAGCTTGCAATCTTGCAAATAGAAGTTAGCTAGCAGGAGGACTTAAGTAAGCAGACTGTTAAACTGAAATTATTCGACTGTCAACATTCAAACTGAAGGTAGAGGACTGGCAAACTGAAGTTATCAGCAGGCGGACTGAAGCCAGCAGACTGACACACTTAAAATAGCTAGCAGGCGGACTGAAGTAGGCAGACTGGCAAACTTAATATGGAGGACTGGCTAACTGAAATTAGCTAGCAGGCCGACTGAATTTGGCAGACTGGCAAACTGAAGTTAGAAGACGGGCGGACTGAAGCCAGCAGTCTGGCAAACAGAAATTAGCTAGCAGGCGGACTGAAGTGAGCAGACTGTCAAACTGAAATTAGTCGATTGTCAACATTCAACTTTTTTTCGAGCGAAACACGTTTATATCATACTTCGGTTGACCTTTTTTACAACGAAGAAGGATCATTAAGATACTATATAGCTCACCCAAGCATCCTTGACCCCGGTTATCATATGAATAAGCGTGGCAGATGTGCACTAGGAGATGACTTGTACCTATCATCGATACCCTAAACTGTTTTCCAGAGAGATGATTGTTGAAAGATTTCGGACTTAGTTTCGATATAGAAAGGAATGCTTTGCCTAAATATATATATATAAAATACCATAGTAGTCTGATATAAACATGGTCTTTAAGAAGAAAATAATTAGATATTGATGATATGATATGCTATGAACAGGTCCTCAAGTATCTGCTACATACCGAATAGTAATGCCATCTGCCTTTTGGCTTCAGTGAAGAAGATATTTGAAGAATTTCTTCTTTATTTCTATGTAAAAATTGTATGCACCCGGGCGGGGCCAAAATATGTCCCTAAAGCATGATATGAACAAATTTGGTAGAGCTCCACCAGATGATGGTTGAAACAAAAACATATATAAGTTTCCTGCTTAAGGGTTTTAGAGAAGAAGATCTTTAAAGATAATCATTTCCCTCATTCTTACTTGCCGTGGCAACCAGATATTATATAGGTTGATATCATTTATTTGAACAGTTTTGATAGAGCTTGACACAGGGAACATTCCTTCCAACTTGCATCAATATAGCCTTCTGGTTTAGGAAGAGAAGACGTACACGGACGACAGACATTGAACGATTACAATAGCACACCTTGATTTTTTTTTCATCAGTATTGTCCTTTTGGTTAAGGAAGAGGGACGTTTAAAATGTGGACAACGCACGTCGTAAGACGCACGGTGGACGGCGGATCTTGAAGGATACAGCTACCATGTATATTATTGGATGAACCTTCATTAACCTCGGTTATTTCCAAGCAACTTTTTTTTTTTTTTTTTTTTTTAAATTTCCTGAATTCAGGGCTGCGTCATGTAGATTTTCCCCCACAAATTTCTCCTAGTCTAATAGTCAGAAGTTTATGCATTTTCATATATTTGGTTCAGTTTTTTTCTAGTTCGTGTTGATTAATATTTTCTTTTTTGAAAATCTGTGATTCAGAGGCTTCAGTGGCGGATCCAATGGGGGTGCCAATCAACAACTCGGCTGAAGCATATTATTTTTTTTTTCGCTTGGAGATTTAATTAAAATTGCATAATTATCTAAAAAACTATAAAGATGTCAGTTCGAACACAATATGCAGATATCCTGAACCTTTGATTGGGATTCAATATATTATCTCAGCAGTCTGTGCAGGGACCAAGCTATTTGGAAAAAAGTAGTTCCTCAAGTGACACAGAAAAGTGTAATCGTCACTAGTGACGAAATCAAAATTAATTATACTGGAAAATCCCAAGATTTCACTGCCAGGAAAGTAATTAAGTTTGGCAATCCATTGTCAAAACCAACAAACGCGTCAACGCCTACAAACGTATTTTTAACACAAAAACCTTCCAAAAATATAGAAGATAGGAGCTAATTGATTTAAATTGCATGAGTATTATTCTAGGGAACGGGTTGCGATCTGTATTTTTCATTTAATCTTAAAAATGAATATCGGTGTAAGCTCAAAATGTGTAGGCAATTAATGTAGACACCAATTTCCGTCCCATCCAAAGCATTACAAACCTTTCCAGACATATTATTGCCTTCCTTTTGGATAATTTTCCGCTCTTTGCGCTTTTGCACACGGATCATTTACCCATTATGACGTCACGCCCAATGTCTGACATTTCCGTTTCCATTTGTTTATGACTTTCTCTCTGAGATATGTTTTATTTCTCGCTCAATATTCATCGTTATCAATACGCATATTGCAGTGAGGTAGACTGTCAGCCAAAAGTTATACTCTATGTTCACTTAAAGCAATACCCACGAAGAATGGTGACTGTAAAATATAGTTCAAATTTGACATTTGTTTGGAACTTCTCTCTGATAACTGCTTTATCAATTAAACTCAAACTATACCGGGGTTTATTCCAAAAATGCTATATTTAACTCCCTATTCGATATATCCCGAATCATCGTCCCTAACAAGTTTAATGAACTGTTCCACTCAAATGGTTCGTCAATTTATTGATATTTAACCTCAAAATTTTTTGTCAAAAGAACATTTTTTGAGAACCAAAACAAGAATTCTGACATTTTATTCTGGGGTTAATTTATATACAAAGTATTACATATAATCCTTTCCACGTTTGAGTTGTATATAAGTAGATCATCGTTTAAGGCCAAGCTTAAGGTATTCTATAAGTAATAATAATAATAAGAAGAAGAAGAATAATAATAATGATAATAATAAATGTCCATTAAAGTACGTGTCAACAAGGAGTTTCGGGTTATAAAAGCCACTTTTCGTTGAAACAACATCATATCACAAATCGAGATACATGCTTTTCAGTTTCGGGTAAATCCATATGTAAATGTGGATGAAGTTGTGATTAAAAAGAAGATTGATACAAGACAACCCCTTTCATCGTTAGGCATCATCACAGAGCCTTACAACCATTTCACATGTATGAACATGGTCGGATTATAAGAAATCGTTCTGTAAAACTTTTGAGAAAATCTATCTTCACTTGGAAAATGTTACAACTACACCGTTTAAAAACCGAGCGTATTTCCAAAATAATTATCCGATTTCCTTGAGATGTTTTTAAATGCCCTCCCGTAAAAAAGAACAATTGTATAGTGAACGATGTTGCTAACAAAAATGTTTTTATTGGGTGTTTTTACAGTGGAGTAGGAAAACAGCAAATGCTCTTGTGCAGCCTGGATTGTCGTTATAGTAGCAAATTATAACGTTTAATGTTTCATGCGTTGATTGTCATTCAGGAAAGAAACCAACATAAAACATGGGTCGTATGTCGAACGAAGAAAGGGACAGAACCGTTGGTAATGTCCAGGTTTACAGGTGAGAATCTTATTGGTCAACATTACCCAATATACATTGCGCATATACACTACTGTAAATAAGTACTCCTGAGTGATATTGAACGTTAAAATATCCGATTAATGAACTATCACACCCACACAAAAAAGAAAATAATAATATATAAGTATTAATATTGAACAAATTGAAAGGGAATTTATATGCATAAAAACATTACTGCAGCAATTTGGAATAAAATAAAGCTGTGGGAAAAAGATCGACATTTTTCCCTTTTTCAGTAGCTTGCTTTCACTATTCGAAAATTTTAATCGGCTTTTATTTCGCAACAAAATTACTTAAAGTTTTTTTGCCTATAAGGCAGATCGTTCTATTTTTTATCAATGGGTTTTTTAGCAAGATAGAAATTTTATGTAGTATTCCGAATGATTATTTCTTATTCTTAGTACTAATTTCAGATAAGTAAATAAATCTATCATTTTGAAATTGACTGATTGTCAAAAAGCATAATTTTAGAATCATAAATATTTCAAGATACGTTATGCAAAAAAGGTACTATATCGGTTCATAGTTATTTAACTACATGTATCCGAATATGTTGAATGGCTACCCAAAATGGCCATTTTAGATTTTTTAAAAAAAAGAGAAAAAAACAGCAATGTGCATTAAGTTTCGACCTCATTCAGTCTGCGCAGTACACGCGGTTTAGCTAGGATAGACACTTAGGCATCGACCAAATGGCCCCTTTTGCCCAATCTATAAAACTTCTCTTGATAAGGAAATCGAATGTAAAAATCAATACAAACCTCTGCATGTGTGTATCTAGCAATCAACAAAGAATATACAATGTGATTAAGAAAGGGACAATCAAGCAATTGATAACCAATTTTATAACCTACTTCTTTTACCCTTTGTTAACTTTTTTTTAACAGACTCCTTTAATTTTATTATAAAAA